>JASEVX010000001.1:30273388-30414265 GCA_031761405.1 Serripes groenlandicus | reverse complement strand
TGTCGTTTAAGGAACTAGATATATTATTTTCAATTTCAGACTCCAGTGTCGTTTAACACTAAACGACACTGGCAACCAGACACTAGTATCGTTTAAGGAACTAGCTATATAATTAATCAATTTTCTGACTCCAGTGTCGTTTAACACCAAACGACACTGGCAACCAGACACTAGTGTCGTTTAAGGAACTAGATATATAATTAATTAATTGTCAGACTCCAGTGTCGTTTAACACTAAACGACAATGGCAACCAGACACTAGTGTCGTTTTAGGAACTAGATATATAATTAATCAATTGTCAGACTACAGTGTCGTTTAACACTAAACGACACTGGCAACCAGACACTAGTGTCGTTTAAAGAACTAGATATATAATTTTCAATTTCAGACTCCAGTGTCGTTTAACACTAAACGACACTGGCAACCAGACACTAGTGTCGTTTAAGGATCTAGATATATAATTAATCAATTTTCAGATTCCAGTGTCGTTTAACACTAAACGACACTGGCAACCAGACACTAGTATCGTTTAAGGAACTGGATATATCATTTTCATTTTTCAGACTCCAGTGTCGTTTAACACTAAACGACACTGGCAACCAGACACTAGTATCGTTTAAGGATCTAGATATATAATTAATCAACTTTCAGGATCATGTGTCGTTTAACACTAAACGACACTGGCAACCAGACACTAGTATCGTTTAAGGAACTCGATATATAAGTAATCAACTTTCAGATTCCAGTGTCGTTTAACACTAAACGACACTGGCAACCAGACACTAGTATCGTTTAAGGAACTAGATATAATTAATAAATGTTCAGACTCCAGTGTCGTTTAACACTAAACGACACTGGCAACCAGACACTAGTATCGTTTAAGGAACCGGAACAAATAATTTTCAACTTTCAGATTCCAGTGTCGTTTAACACTAAACGACAATGGCAACCAGACACTAGTGTCGTTTTAGGAACTAGATATATAATTAATTAATTGTCAGACTCCAGTGTCGTTTAACACTAAACGACAATGGCAACCAGACACTAGTGTCGTTTTAGGAACTAGATATATAATTTTCAATTTCAGACTCCAGTGTCGTTTAACACTAAACGACACTGGCAACCAGACACTAGTGTCGTTTAAGGAACTAGATATATAATTTTCAATTTCAGACTCCAGTGTCGTTTAACACTAAACGACACTGGCAACCAGACACTAGTATCGTTTAAGGAACTATATATATAATTAATCAATTGTCAGACTCCGGTGTCGTTTAACACTAAACGACACTGGCAACCAGACACTAGTATCGTTTAAGGAACTAGATATATAATTAATCAATTGTCAGACTCCAGTGTCGTTTAACACTAAACGACACTGGCAACCAGACACTAGTGTCGTTTAAGGAACTAGATATATAATTTTCAATTTCAGACTCCAGTGTCGTTTAACACTAAACGACACTGGCAACCAGACACTAGTATCGTTTAAGGAACTAGATATATAATTAATCAATTGTCAGACTCCAGTGTCGTTTAACACTAAACGACACTGGCAACCAGACACTAGTGTCGTTTAAGGAACTAGCTATATAATTAATCAATTTTCTGACTCCAGTGTCGTTTAACACTAAACGACACTGGCAACCAGACACTAGTGTCGTTTAAGGAACTAGATATATTATTTTCAATTTCAGACTCCAGTGTCGTTTAACACTAAACGACACTGGCAACCAGACACTAGTATCGTTTAAGGAACTAGCTATATAATTAATCAATTTTCTGACTCCAGTGTCGTTTAACACCAAACGACACTGGCAACCAGACACTAGTGTCGTTTAAGGAACTAGATATATAATTAATTAATTGTCAGACTCCAGTGTCGTTTAACACTAAACGACAATGGCAACCAGACACTAGTGTCGTTTTAGGAACTAGATATATAATTAATTAATTGTCAGACTCCAGTGTCGTTTAACACTAAACGACAATGGCAACCAGACACTAGTGTCGTTTTAGGAACTAGATATATAATTTTCAATTTCAGACTCCAGTGTCGTTTAACACTAAACGACACTGGCAACCAGACACTAGTATCGTTTAAGGAACTATATATATAATTAATCAATTGTCAGACTCCAGTGTCGTTTAACACTAAACGACACTGGCAACCAGACACTAGTGTCGTTTAAGGAACTAGATATATTATTTTCAATTTCAGACTCCAGTGTCGTTTAACACTAAACGACACTGGCAACCAGACACTAGTATCGTTTAAGGAACTAGCTATATAATTAATCAATTTTCTGACTCCAGTGTCGTTTAACACCAAACGACACTGGCAACCAGACACTAGTGTCGTTTAAGGAACTAGATATATAATTAATTAATTGTCAGACTCCGGTGTCGTTTAACACTAAACGACAATGGCAACCAGACACTAGTGTCGTTTTAGGAACTAGATATATAATTAATTAATTGTCAGACTCCAGTGTCGTTTAACACTAAACGACAATGGCAACCAGACACTAGTGTCGTTTTAGGAACTAGATATATAATTTTCAATTTCAGACTCCAGTGTCGTTTAACACTAAACGACACTGGCAACCAGACACTAGTATCGTTTAAGGAACTAGATATATAATTAATCAATTGTCAGACTACAGTGTCGTTTAACACTAAACGACACTGGCAACCAGACACTAGTGTCGTTTAAGGAACTAGATATATAATTTTCAATTTCAGACTCCAGTGTCGTTTAACACTAAACGACACTGGCAACCAGACACTAGTGTCGTTTAAGGATCTAGATATATAATTAATCAATTTTCAGATTCCAGTGTCGTTTAACACTAAACGACACTGGCAACCAGACACTAGTATCGTTTAAGGAACTGGATATATCATTTTCATTTTTCAGACTCCAGTGTCGTTTAACACTAAACGACACTGGCAACCAGACACTAGTATCGTTTAAGGATCTAGATATATAATTAATCAACTTTCAGGATCATGTGTCGTTTAACACTAAACGACACTGGCAACCAGACACTAGTATCGTTTAAGGAACTCGATATATAAGTAATCAACTTTCAGATTCCAGTGCCGTTTAACACTAAACGACACTGGCAACCAGACACTAGTATCGTTTAAGGAACTAGATATAATTAATAAATGTTCAGACTCCAGTGTCGTTTAACACTAAACGACACTGGCAACCAGACACTAGTATCGTTTAAGGAACCGGAACAAATAATTTTCAACTTTCAGATTCCAGTGTCGTTTAACACTAAACGACACTGGCAACCAGACACTAGTATCGTTTAAGGAACTCGATATATAATTAATCAACTTTCAGATTCCAGTGTCGTTTTACACTAAACGACACTGGCAACCATACACTAGTATCGTTTAAGGATCTAGATATATTATTAATAAACGACACTGGATTCTGAAAGTTTATTCTGGAAACTATGTTGAAGAAATTAAAGTTAGATATGTAATTCCTTAAACGACACTATTGTCTAGTTGCCAGTGTCGTTTAGTGTTAGACATTGGACATTGAAACCTAAATATTGTCCGAGCTATACCACTCACCGTCAGCGCGGGTAGACTGCACGACCTGCCTCATAGCATATGCGGCCATGGCTCACATTTCCCATTTTAGCAGCGGAGTTCTAGCGTAAAACGAGGCTCAGCATTTCGCCGTCAACGCGGGTAGACTGCGGGACCTGCCGTTTAGCATATGCGGCCCCGGCTCACATTTCCCCTACTAGCAGCGGAGTGCTGACGTAAAACAAGGCTCATGACTTCGCCGTAAGCGCGTGTAGATTGCGGTACCTACCTTATAGCGTATGCTCACATTTCCCCGACTAGCAGCGGAGTGCTCCCCGTAAAACACGCAGCAGACTCGGGTAGAATGAATGAATGAATGTATATTGTTTTATGGCGCATCGACAGCTAAGGTCATTTAGCGCGCAAGACTCGGGTAGAAATCTGCCTCAAACGCCGTTGTTCCACTTCCGTGAGAAAGAGAAAAGTGTTCCACTCGATTGTGAATTTTTGTTTTGTTCCATTCCCGTGACAAGGGCCTGTAGGCCCAAGTGCACCCCGTCATACACGTGGCAGACTCGGGTAGAAATCCGCCTTAAGGGCACTCCTCCACATCCGTGAGAAAAAAAAAGTGTTCCACTCCATTGTGAATTTATTTTTTGTTCCACTCCCGTGGCAAGGGCCTGTTGGCCCGAGTACTCCCCGTAATACACGCAGCTGACTCGGGTAGAAATCCGGCTTAACGCCGTTGTTTCACTCCTGTCATATTTGAATGACCAATGTCTACTGCCACGACATTCAATTTCTGAAAGTCCAATGTCCAATGTCGTGCCACCACGACATTCATTTCTTGAATGTCCAATGTCGTGCCAGCACGATATTTCCCCTACTAGCAGCCGAGTGCTCGCCTAAATCAAGGCTCAGCACTTCGCCGTAAGCGCGGGTAGACTGCGGTACCTGCCGTATAGCAAATGCGGCACCGGCTTAAATTTCCCCTACTAGCAGCGGAGTGCTAGCGTAAAACAAGGCTCAGGACTTCGCCGTAAGCGCGGGTAGACTGTTGACCACCCATATAGCACATACGGCCTCGGCTCACATTTCCCCTACCAGCAGCGGAGTGCTAGCGCGAAACAAGGCCAGCACTTCGCCGGCAGCGCGGGTAGACTGTGGGACCTGCCGTATAGCGTATGCGGCCCCGGCTCTCATTTCCCCTACTAGCAGCCGAGTTCTCGCGTAAAACAAGTCTCAGCACTTCGAGGTAAGCGCGAGGAGACTGCGGGACCTGCCGTATAGCATATGCTGCCCCGGCGCACATTTCCCTACTAGCAGCGGAGTTATAGCGTAAAACAAGGCTCAGCACTTCGTCGTAAGCGCGAGTAGACTGGGGACCTACCGTATAGCGTATGCAGCCCCGGCTCACATTTCCCCGGCTAGCAGCGGAATGCTCCGCGTAATACACTCGGCAGACTCAGGTAGAAATCCGCCTTAAACGACACTAGTTGCCCGTGTCGTTTAGTGTTAAACGACACTGGAGTCTGAAAATTGTTTAATTATATAGCCAGTTCCTTAAACGATACTAGTGTCTGGTTGCCAGTGTCGTTTAGTGTTAAACGACACTGGAGTCTGAAAGTTGATTAATTATATATACAGTTCCTTAAACGATACTAGTGTCTGGTTGCGAGTATCGTTTAGTGTTAAACGACAATCGAGTAATTAAATATCCAGTTCCTTAAACGATACTAGTGTCTGGTTGCCAGTGTCGTTTAGTGTTAAACGACAATGGAGTCTGAAAATGTATTAATTATATATAGTTCCTTAAACGATACTAGTGTCTGATTGCCAGTGTCGTTTAGTGTTAAACGACACTGGAGTCAGAAAACTGATTAATTATATAGCTAGTTCCTTAAACGATACTAGTGTCTGGTTGCCAGTGTTGTTTAGTGTTAAACGACACTGGAGTCTGAAATTGAAAATTATATATCTAGTTCCTAAAACGACACTAGTGTCTGGTTTCCATTGTCGTTTAGTGTTAAACGACACTGGAGTCTGACAATTAATTAATTATATATCTAGTTCCTTAAACGATACTAGTGTCTGGTTGCCAGTTTCGTTTAGTGTTAAACGACACTGGAGTCTGACAATTGATTAATTATATATCTAGTTCCTTAAACGATACTAGTGTCTGGTTGCCAGTGTCGTTTAGTGTTAAACGACACTGGAGTCAGAAAATTGATTAATTATATATCTAGTTCCTTAAATGATACTAGTGTCTGGTTGCCAGTGTCGTTTAGTGTTAAACGACACTGGAGTCTGACAATTGATTAATTATATATCTAGTTCCTTAAACGACACTAGTGTCTGGTTGCCAGTGTCGTTTAGTGTTAAACGACACTGGAGTCTGACAATTAATTAATTATATATCGAGTTCCTTAAACGATGCTAGTGTCTGGTTGCCAGTTTCGTTTAGTGTTAAACGACACTGGAGTCTGACAATTGATTAATTATATATCTAGTTCCTTAAACGATACTAGTGTCTGGTTGCCAGTGTCGTTTAGTGATAAACGACACTGGAGTCAGAAAATTGATTAATTATATATCTAGTTCCTTAAACGATACTAGTGTCTGGTTGCCAGTGTCGTTTAGTGTTAAACGACACTGGAGTCTGACAATTGATTAATTATATATCTAGTTCCTTAAACGATACTAGTGTCTGGTTGCCAGTGTCGTTTAGTGTTAAACGACACTGGAGTCTGAAATTGAAAATTATATATCTAGTTCCTTAAACGACACTAGTGTCTGGTTGCCAGTGTCAAAAAATTGATTAATTATATAGCTAGTTCCTTAAACGATACTAGTGTCTGGTTGCCAGTGTCGTTTAGTGTTAAACGACACTGGAGTCTGACAATTGATTAATTATATATCTAGTTCCTTAAACGATACTAGTGTCTGGTTGCCAGTGTCGTTTAGTGTTAAACGACACTGGAGTCTGAAATTGAAAATTATACATCTAGTTCCTTAAACGACACTAGTGTCTGGTTGCCAGTGTCGTTTAGTGTTAAACGACACTGGAGTCTGACAATTGATTAATTATATACCTAGTTCTTTAAACGACACTAGTGTCTGGTTGCCAGTGTCGTTGTTTAATGTTAAACGACACTGGAGTCTGAAATTGAAAATTATATATCTAGTTCCTTAAACGACACTAGTGTCTGGTTGCCAGTGTCGTTTAGTGTTAAACGACACTGGAGTCAGAAAATTGTAAATTATATATCTAGTTCTTATCTCGAACATACCGATAACTAGAACACATCGATATCTCGAATACATTGAAAAACGAATGTTTTTAACTTGAACATTTTGACAACTTGAACATATCGATATCTCGAACCTTTCGATATCTCGAACTTTTCGATATCTCGAACTTTTCGATATCTCGCACTTTTCGATATCTGGAACAATACGATATATCGAACCTTTCTATATCGCGAACTTTTCGATATCTTAAATTTTCCAATATCTCGAACTTTCCGATATCTCAACATTTCAATATCTCGAATTTTTCGATATCTCCAACAATATTTCCAACTATTCGATATCTCGAACTTTTCGATATGTCGAACCTATCAATATCTCGAACCTTTGGATATCTCGAACATTTCGATATCTCCATTTTTTTCGATATCTCCATTTTTTCATATCGATATCGAAAAGTTCGAGATATATAAAGTTAGAGATATCGAAAAATAATCGAGATATCGAAAGGTTCGAGATATCGAAAAGTTTAAGTTATCGAAAAGTTCGAGATTTCGAAAAATTCGAGATATCGAAAAAAATCGAGATATCGAAAAATTCGAGATATCGAAAAATTCGAGATATCGAAAAATTCGAGATATCGAAAGTTTCGAGATATCGATATCTTCGAGTTGTCAATATGTTCAAGTTAAAAACATTCGTTTTATCAATGTATTCGAGATATCGATGTGTTTGAGTTATCAGTATGTTCGAGATATCGATATGTTCGAGTTATCAATATATCCAGTACTTTTCGATATCTCCAACGATATCTCGAACTTTTCGATATCTCCATTTTTTTCGATATCTCGAACATATCGATATCGAAAAGTTCGAGATATATAAAGTTAGAGATATCGAAAAATAATCGAGATATCGAAAGGTTCGAGATATCGAAAAGTTCGAGATATCGACAAGTTCGAGATATCGAAATGTTCGTGATATCGAAAGGTTCGAGATATCGATATCTTCGAGTTGTCAATATGTTCAAGTTACAAACATTCGTTTTATCAATGTATTCGAGATATCGATGTGTTTGAGTTATCGGTATGTTCGAGATATCGATATGTTCGAGTTATCAATATATCCAGTTCATTAAACGATACTAGTGTCTGGTTGCCAGTGTCGTTTAATGTTAAACGACACTGGAGTCTGAAATTGAAAATTATATATCTAGTTCCTTAAACGACACTAGTGTCTGGTTGCCAGTATCGTTTATGCTAAACGATACTAGATTCTGGTTGCCAGTATCGTTTATGCTAAACGATACTAGATACTAGACACTAGACACCAACTTCACCTTACCGGAGTAAATAGGTATTTTTTTTATATAATATCTCTCTTAATACTCATTGAAACCTATGTTGTGAGTACTCAAATGAATTGTCTCACTGAGGTTTTGGAGGTCAAAAAAGGATTTTAGAACATGAAAAGCGCTCCTTATCTAGAGTTCTGGACCCATATATTCCCTTGACTACCACATCGAGAAGGCATAATAAAGGCAAGCAGAGGAGATGTAACATAATGTAAAAATATTCACTGATACATATGTTGACGACAGACCATGGGACATCCAATGCAGGGCTGTACAAAAAAAAAATTGAGCCACTTGTCCAGGACAAGTGACTTTCAGAATGCCACTTGTCCTGCTAAGATTCTCACTTGTCCCACTTTTCTGCACACAAAGTTTAACATGCGACAAATTTAAGAAATTGTGTGGTAGCCCACTGGGTTACCAGATTTGAAAGCTGGTAGCCCGGATCGCGGTTTCTAGAGTGTTTTAATTGTTTTTTAGTTTGTTTTTTTCTAGTTCTGTATAAAGATATTATTAAGAACACACAATGTACATGATTTAAGGGTAGTGACTAATTCAAATAACATTATTGCAAAAGATCTGTAGTGCAGCATTCAGTAAAAAAAAAAAAAAAATATTTTGGAAAAGAGATTATTTTTCAATAGGTTATTTGAAATATTCTGCATAAAATGTGTGTATTTTATCCATATTTACAAAAGATTCAAAAGCTATTGACAGAAATGTTAAACTTGAGACCACATAGTCAAATGATGCAATAGCACTTTTCAAATTGAAGATAACAGAATTTAAGGTCACCGATTTAGGTCCCTCACCGAAACAGGGCAGTGTACGATACGTGGGTCAGTTTTATAAAGAAAGACATATTAAATCAATTCAATTTTATCAATCAGGTTCATTGTAGTTATTAAATAAAAAAATATTGTCAAAAAAAATGAAAGACAACAAAACGTTAAATTTGTTTCATGTGTTGCGGTCAATCTCATTCAAATCATCTCCTATTAACGTTACGCATTTACATTTAGTCAGATCGTGTACTTTAGTCAGATTGGTGTTGCGGTATTATTCGCAACATAGCCGCCATTTTGATGATTGCGCAATGTTAATCATGGTTCCCTACTTTGAGAATTAGAAATCGGTAAACAGCGTTGAGTCGTCATTCACCCAATTTCTCATTTCATCCAATGAAATCGCAACTATTAAGTCATATGATTTTTTTCCCGCCGTTTATGCTAATTAATGTTGGTAAACAAAGCCGTGATTGGGCAATTATCATTCCCGGGGGAATCATTTATATATTTCATTTCAAACAATTTTCTTTGTGTCCCTGATATTACGAATATTATGTCGATATTGAAGGTATTTCAAATTGATAAACGGCAAGATAATTTCTAGAAGTCGTCGTATTGGCTTTAATTTGGATCAAATTTATTTTATTAACTTCTGCATGGCGAAAATTTTCTTCCAAGTCTTTCTGAACCGGTTTGCACCAGTTTGCAAACATCGCATACCAAAAGTAGAAATATGAATGAAAATACATTTAAGGGAATATTTTAATGAGACCGATCCATAGGTAATTCCCAAGCATTCATGAAATAACACAGCCCCAAGGAACAATTGTCACTTATGATTGGACAGCCTTATTGGGTACATATATATCACGTTAATCGACTATAACTGACGCGATTCGATTGGCTGAAACCACTCGATCTGACAGGTGGTAACTCCGCCTACTGTTATTGATATGATATGGTCACGCGCGAGTGGTTTTTCGCATGTAACATACAGTCAAATTTATACACGACAGACATGTGTGTAAGTAATTAAGCAGGGCTACCAGACACAGGAATTTACATTCACCGTTACGTAAATGGGTTAATATAATTGGACCTTGGATTTTCGGAGAATGCCACTTGTCCGGGACTGAGATTTTGCAATTAGCGACTTGCCCGATGCGATTTACGACTTGTCCCGGACGTCGGGCTATGGGATTTGTACAGCCCTGCAATGATGCTAAAACATCGCAAAGAGAATCTCATGCTAAGTGGAGTTAACCCTTTCCCAGATGCAACAAATCTGCAGCAGGTGACAAGAAAATATAAAGAGAAAAATATGGAATATCTTTTAATACACAAAGTTTAATTTTAAATCAGAGTTGAAAGCATTGTGGCAGAAGGAGAAGTGGCTCATCATGAGCCACCTCTTCTTTTGCGACAATGTTTTCAAAAGTCGTCTGCTGCAGAGGCATCAAAAAGCGTATATATGATTGGGGAGAGTTCATAGATAAGTTTCTCGCCACAAGCTTAACCATATGCTTGTGTATATTATATTTACCTGGCTAGTTGGAGTTTCCTTTCCTCTGGAGACAGAGGTTTAACCTCCTCTGTGGATTCGGAAAAGTTGGCATGTTGCGTTTTGGCCGCATGGAACTGTAGTTCATCTTCATTCTTCAACAGTTTTCCACAGCTATTTAAAAAGAAAAAACTATGGAGGTTAACCACATTCCCACTGATACATTTGAACTGTTACCCACAAGCAGACATATTTTTGGAGTGGATTAATATGAAAACTTGTTGCAAAAGTTTTTGTTTGTTTTATTGGGTTTTTTACGCCGCTTTTAACATTATTTCAGTTATATCACGCCAACAGTTCACTTATTCATGCTCCCTGGGTAAACAAACCAGTACTAGGCTAGGAAATGTGCCTTGTCCAAGGGCACTCCACCGTGACCGTAGTGCGGCGACTGGGGATCGAACCCGGGACACCCGGTTTGTTGCAAAAGGATAAACTGCTCACAAAGCATGATAGAATTACAGATGCACAGCTGGCTGTAAGGTGATCCTTATAAATGTGATACAAAAAACATGGAAGTTTACACAAATATTGACATAGTTTTTGAAAGAGGATTTTATTACGTGAAATACAAAAAGTTTTCTTTAACCCTTTCCCTCATATAGATTGAAAGCCATGTTACGAAATGACAGAGGCCTAGAAATGATGGCATACACTGTTCTTTGCTCCTAAATAACTCTCCTATTACTCATTTAAACTCAAAACTAGTTAGTTCTCAAAAGGATTGCCTTACTGAGACTATTCTTTAAAGTTACCAAAAACAAAGGGCTTAATCCATTACTTCACATGACTTTTCAAAAGTCGTCTGCTTTACAATCAGACGAACAATTTCAACAATCTAGAAAACTGAAAGAATTATATTGATAATATTTGTCATTTAAGCCATTACTTCACACAGACGACATTTGACGCCTGCTGCTGCAGACAACTTTTGAAAATATTGCAATAAAAGATGAAATTGCTCGTTTTGATATATGGATTTCAGAACATGAAATATGCAACTTGTCTCTGCTTATCTTAGCTCAGAAAACGTCTCTTATCTTATTGAACCAATGTATTCTTTCATAATCTTGTCACCTAATGAGAATGATGATCATGCTAATAAACATCCAACAATTTTGGAGATGAATGCGGGGGTAAAAACATTAACAGACATAGCTGCTTGCCTCTCATATTACTCCTCCTATAGGTCTACAAAAAAAAAATTATAACCTACTCTTCACATTTAAATGAATTGGCTTGTTCTGGTTGTTCAGATTTTGGTCCTTCTTGTTGATCTCCCACTGCTGTATTCTCAGCCACAGAGGGGGCGCCACTGTCACTTCCTGCTGTATCTGTAGTAGTGTTCCCATCCTCTTCTGCAAAGGATAGCATAAACAAATCAAAGTACTGAAAGTGCTAAAATGCGGCGGATGTTGGCTCTAGAGCGTTAACAGGATTTTCCTTCAATTTGACCTAGTGACCTACTTTTTGATCCAACATGACCCATGTTAGAACTTGAGCTAGATATCATCAAGAAAAACATTCTGATAAAGTTTCAACATGCTGAAGCTAAAAATGCAGTATCCAGAGTGTTAACAAGATTTTCCTTCAATTTGGTGACCTAGTTTTTAACCCAGCATGACCCATATTCAAACTTGACCTAGATATCATTTAGATTAAATTCTGACCAAATTTCAAGCTGCTGTCGCCAAAAAGGATGCTTCTACAGAGTTAACAAGATTTTCCTTTAATTTGGCCTAGTGACCTAGTTTCTGACCCAATGTGACCCATATTCGAACTTGACCTAGAAATCATTAATACAAACATTCTGGCAAAATTTCAAACTGCTGAAGCAAAAATTGCATCATGACCCATGTTCGAACTTGACCTACATATCATCAAGACAAACATTCTGATAAAGTTTCATCATGCTCAAGTTGAAAAAAAGGCCTCTAGAGTGTTTACAAGATTTCCATTCAATTTGGCTTAGTGACCTAGTTTTAGACCCAATATGACCCATGTTGAACCTTGATTTACATCATCAAGACAAACATTCTGATAAAGTTTCAACATGCTCAAGTTGAAAATGTGGCCTCTACAGTGTTAACAAGATTTTCCTTTAATTTGACCTAGTGACCTAGTTTTTGACCTCAAATGGCCCAGTTTCGAACTTGTCTAAGATTTGATGGAGATGAATGTTCTGATAAACTTTCATGAAGATCCGATGCAAAATGTAGCCTGTAGAGTGTTAACAAGGGAAAATGTTGACGATGCACGACAGACGTATTTCCGTATTTTTCATTGTAATGATTTTCTCAAAAGGTTTTTGAGCTACCCGCTTTCAAGCTACTCGTTTCCCATATATTTAAAAGAAACATTTAAGATCCTTATGTCTTACTAATTTCTAAATTATGTATACATCTTCATGGATTAAAACTTTACATTGTGTAAGTTTACTTTGTATAATGTGCATACTGTTTAGCTTGTTGTGAAACATATTTAACTGATCCTTGGTCAATCAAGAAAAATTGTCCATTTTGAAAAAACAGAGGGCAGCACAAAATTTTACAAATTTACACTTCCTGAAATCTGGGCATGACAATATACGAAGGTATTCAGCATAGCTGAAACCCCCGCATAAAAACCTTAACCCTTTAGCTTAAATATTGCTATATGTTCATCATAATCTTTCCTGAAGATCAGAAGGTGAATCTAGACAAATTAATGAAAATGTATCATTAGTACAAGATATCTTTGCTCAAGGAAAACCAATCTTAGCATTATTAGTAAACCTGTAAACACCTCTCTGCCTACGTATCCATGCTACTTGATCTAAAAGACGAGCCCCAGATTTTTTCCCCAAAAGTTTATTGAAAACTTATATGACCAATTTGGAAAAAGTACAGAACCAGATCTGGCTGCTTGAAAAATCTGAAGGTTGGGTTTCGCAGAACACCACTCATGTATTTTACAAATCATTAGTACACAACACAATCTGCATTTTTTACACATTACAACCGTAGATGAAAATTGGAAAATCTCAAAGATTTCAAAGCTCAACTCGATAGCAGCTTAATTTCAATGCTTTACTTGTTAGCTGAAGTGAAAAAATACTGTTCAAACGCTTTATCTTACATCTTGTTAACTCTATCCAACTTGTAGACAATTTGACACATTTACAGCAGAAGAATTCGGAAAAAAAATTGACAAAAGAAGAAATTGCTCATAATAAGCATAATGCATAAAAAATTGACAAAAGAAGAAATTGCTCATAATGAGCATAATGTTTTCAATGCTATTCAAAATCGTAATTTCATTTATAAAATATTCCATATTTGTGCATATATGTTTTCAGAGTCGTCTGCTGCAGATTTGTTGTATGTCGGAAATGGTTAACCAAAAACATTTATGAAGCAGAAAATATATGTCACACTGAGGATCTGAATTAGAAAGCAGATATAATATAAGTATCTACAGATGCATTACTGTAAAATTTATATTTTGCCTATAACAGGCCTAAACCAAATGTGTTAACCTGACACAAACGCAGAGGCTGACAGCAGTCCTATAGCATAAGCTCTCCATCACTTCATCAAAGTCGGCTAAAAATGGGACCAAACAAGCACATAGAAAAAACTAATATAAGCTATTACCTGTCTTTGTATCACTACCTAGAGTATGACCTTGTGGTGCCTGCATTGGTTCATCAATGTCGGGATCATCTTCATGGGAAAACAACCTGAAATAACATCTTCTGTGTTAACCCTCTCCCGCATTCCCTCATACGACAATTCTGAAGCAGACGACTTTGAACATATTTTGTCAGAGGCGTCAGAAAGAGTCTGTAAGTGGGAAAAAGTAAATTTATGTTTAATCGCTGTTGTTTATCATTATGTCAAATTCATTTCCCATTGAAAATCCAAATTAAAGAAATAGAGATAAAATGATGTGATATGGATATATGCTGCTCATGAGCAATTTCTCCTTTTGCCACAATATTTCAACTCTATGATTAACCTTTCATTTATAGAGGTTCATAATTTGTTCTAACCAGATGATTTTTAAGTAGTTTGCTGCAAATTTCTTGTATGTGAAAAAAGGTTAAATATATACCAATCCATTGCTTGTTGAACTCCCTGGTGCTGTGTCTTTGCCAACGCCTTTTCCCTGGAATCATGTAATAAATAGAAATTATTTATGCCACTTTTATTATATACATAAAATCATCAAAAGTCATCTTTACCAGGCGTGAGGGAAGCTGTGTGAGACGAAGAGAGAGAGAGAAGGAGAGAGAGAGAGAGAGAGAGAGAGAGAGAGAGAGAGAGAGAGAGAGAGAGAGAGAGAGAGAGAGAGAGAGAGAGAGAGAGAGAGAGAGAGAGAGAGAGAGAGAGAGAGAGAGAGAGAGAGAGAGCGAGAGAGAGAGAGAGAGAGAGAGAGAGAGAGAGAGAGAGAGAGAGAGAGACACACACACACACACAGATCGATTGTGTGGGAGATAGAAAATACAGAGACAGACAGAGAGAAGTGGTCGGGAGTTGAAAAAGAAACAGTTTGCCCATAGAATGACTGGGTGTAAGTCTTAGGTGACGAGACGGTGGAATTATAGAACGGATATTGTTACATCGATCATAACAATGGTAAGCTTACGCCCTGTTGCTAGAAAATCCCATTTCCATAAGTGTGTTGACGTTGTCTGACATTTTCCGTTTGGATTCGTCTAAATTAAAGTCGAAGCTTTCGTGAAATCTGTGTCGGCTATATTATGAAGAGTATACTAAAGGGAAATAATTGTGTGATGTAATCAAAGCATCAGAAGTATTGTGATGGTGAATCTGGTCTTTCGTTTTGAGACAAACACTTGAAGATTTAAATTTGACGAGCAATATTCTTTCAGCTAAATAGCTTGCTACCTGAACAAAATGAAACGAAAAATAAGTTCAATTTGGAAATGGGGCATAGACTTTGCGGCATCTGCAGCAGACGTCTGTCCAGAAAACAGTATAATTTATCCTTCAGTAACCTTTTCCCACATACAACAAATGTGCAGCAGAAGACTATGAAATGTTTTGGCAAATATATAGAAAATCTCCATAAATGAAATTGCATTTATGGTTTCGAAATTCGTCTGGCAGAGGCGTCAGAAATCGTCTGTATGTGGGAAAGGGTTAACAGATATGATTAAACTATCCACTAATCAAATATGTTATACTTTATGTGCCGAAAGTCGTCTGCTACATGATGTGGGGTAGGGACTATTTAGAGATTGTCTCAAAACGAAAGACCAGATTCTGATGATTTGATTCAATTAGATCATTACATCTCGTTAGTACATTCTCTTCATCTTTAGCCAACACATATTTCACGAAAGCTTTCATTCTAATCTAGACAAATCCAAACGGAAAGGATTTTCCAGGAATATGGCGTAAGCTTAGCATTATTTTGGTCGATGTAACAGTATCCGTTCAATTACTCCACCGTCTCGTCACCTAAGACTTACACTCAGTCATGCCATGGGTAAAATGTTTCCTTTTCAACCCCCAGTCCACTAAAGTTAATATCTGTCTGTCCTTGTCTCTGCCAAGGGAAACTACCTAGCCATCTATCAATTACTTATTCAACAAAATGTCAAAGCGCACATCTACTCCCAAATGTAAATATCGAGTCAGTGAGTAGTTGGGCATTCGTACTTGTGAAGGAGAGCTCATGGACAAGGACATATACACACCCATATAGTAATTGGTTATACAACACAATATCAAAGCGTGAATCTACTGCTGTATGTGAAAATCAATCCAGCTAGTAGTTGAGTATTCAGCAGTTAGTGATAGGGGTCACTAACAAAAAGCCAAAGCACGAATCATCTTCCACATGTATGTGAATATTCTGCCAGCTATTAGTTGGACTTTGAACATTTAGAAAATTGCGTACTCACTGACACGACACAAAACACACAAACTAGCAATTGGTTTTTGAGCAAAAGGCAAAGTGCCAATCTATAGCTACATGTGAATATTCAGCCGGCTAGTAGTCGAGCATTCGCCGTAAAACAAAAGGACTAACTCACTCCAACGATTTAATAACTTAATACATACCAAGTAATGTTTGTTCTACTAAAAGGCAAAGAGCGAATAAAGTCAATATACTGATACATGTGAATATTCAGGTTGCTGGTAGTTGGACATTGCACACTAAACACCAAGGCGAACTCAATGCCCAAGGCAAATATCCACCAACTAACTACTTATTCTACAAATATCTAAATCGCGAATCTACTTTAACATGTGGTTATGGTGTTTTTCTCTGCTTTAAAAAGATGTTAAGTTATATCATGGTACATGGTGTTTTAATGTTTTCCACTGTTGTATAGTTGTACATGTATCAGAGCACATATGAGCCACCAGTATGGTCTCTGCTCATATCAATATATCTGCGTAATGTATCGACCAGATCAGCCTGCGCTGTCCGCGCAGACTGATCCGGCCGACACATTCCGTCTCAGGGGAATAGAGGTATAGAGTATTGATTCCTGAAACAGAAAATCTACAGGAGGCGAAAAGTGTCTGTCCGGGTTAGACTGCGCGGCATGCTTAGTCTGATCCTGGTCGATACTTTACGCAATCCACAATGTTGGTTTTCTCGTGGAACGGCTCAATTATGGTGTGCGCCTTATTCTGCTTTTAATACTTTCATAGGTATCAGGACGAATGATGTTTAACTCTGCTTGCAACATTGTTGTAGTTAGATCATGACACCGTGATGTTTTACTCTGCTTTCAACAGCAACAAATATATACCACAGTGCATGGTGTTTCATTCTGCTAACAGTAGTTTTAAACCAGTTTTTAAAATCCATTTATTGAATATGGAATATTCCCAAGTATATTAATATAGAAATGTACGGTTTACTCTCGAGTACGCATGTACACGCACACACATACACATAAATACAACTATATGAATAATCATACATCAATATCATTAAAATCAGACCAAAACATTTCGCTGTGTGTATATTGGATCTGACGACACGGCACAAAAGGTTGCCTCCGTGATGATGTTTTGGTTATGTTTACCTTCAATATGCTGTCACCATATCTATACGAACGTACAGATTTCTCACTTACATATCCGCGAACGAGACACGTAAGTTGCATTGTAATTGTTGAACATTTACTCCGGCCGACTTACCAAAAACGTAAAGGAAAGTAAAGATTGAGGTACAACCTATCTTTTTGTTTGCTATTCAGAATATTTGAAAAGCTGGGGGCCGTTTTATCAATATGGTCTTAGTTAGGACCGTCCTAACTAAGACCGGCCTTAGGACCGTTGATAGAACGGGGCCCTGCATTATAAATAAATTTGCTCAAGTGCATGATGGTGAAAAATGTTATGTTTGTGATGTGGATCTGGGATCGGTCATCGGCAATCGGTGTTTGATTTGATATAGCAATCTGAACGCAAACCTGGAATATCTAGCTCGGTCATCGGTATACGAATTTATATAGCAAATCGAACGCCGACCTGGAATATCTAGCTCGGCAATTTATGTTCAATTTTATATAGCAAAACGATCGCCGACATGTTATATCTAGCTCTGTCATCAGTGTTCGATTTTATATAGAAAACCGAACGCCAACCTGAAATATCTAGCTCGGTCATCGGTGTTCGAATTGATATAGCAAACCGAACGCCGACATGGAATGTCAAGGTTGTCCATAGGTGTTCGTTTTTTTATATCAAACCTAACTCCGACCTTGAATATCTAGCTCGGTCATCGGTGTTCTAATTTATTTAGCATTTGATTGAAACGGGCTCAAACATTGTCAGGCTTTTCTGTCATGTCCAGGCTGTGTCTTCCACATACTTGCATGGATTTTGATATTAGTTCACTAAATTTTTTCCATAGCAAGATGATGTGTCATGCACAAAAACAAGACACCTACTCTCAAGGTCAATGTCACAATTTGTGCTAAAACATTACCAGGCTTTTCTGACGTGTCCGGGCTGTGTTTTCCACATGCTTGAATGGATTTTGATATAGCTTCACACAATTATTCTTCATAGAAAGATGATGTGTCATGCATAATAACCAGCCACTTACTCCCAAGGTCAAGGTCAGAGTTGAAGACTTTGGCAATTTCATGTCTACACATTTTATCAGGACTATTAGAAGACCATGTATGTCGAGGGGCATGACCTCTTTCAACTTATAAATGTTTGTCATGTAGGGGAATTTTGTATTGCTTGCAATACTCCGTTATTTTGTTTACGCCGAGTACCAGACTAATGGTTTCTCTCAAGTTCCCATAAATATGATGTTGCCACAGACTTGCAATTAGACCTAGTTTAGCCTGATCCGATTCAGATGTAAAAAAGGTATGTGTTTGTCTGATTGATTTTATCTAGATGTATGTGAAGTATAGTGTCACCTACACGTTATGTATACTATGTGTGCATGTGACGTCATTTGGAAACAGGATCGAGTACAGACAGAGTCGTTCAAAGACTTTTAGACTACACTTATTGATTACCACGAGTTAGATGGTGGCATTACAACTGCAGCATCGCTGACCAGATTAGTGATGGTCAACCCGAGAAATATCAAGTTACTTGAAAAAAGTAGTACATGCAATTTAAACAACATTAACATCCAAATTCTGGATTGTTTATAGAACTAACCTTTTGCCAAATGCAGACATGTCTGCAGCAGAAGGGGTTAGAAAACATTGCGAAAAAGGCAGAAAATGCGTATAATTATCACATTCTCTATTTAATGATATTCCCACATATAGACGCTTTTTGACGCCTCTGAGCAGACGTCTTTTTGAAAATACTGTGACAAAAGAAGACATTTCTCAAAACAAGCAATTTCTCCTTTTGCCACAATATTTTCAACTTATTTCAGTGATTATACTTTCATTTATAGAGATTTTCCATGCTCTTTCAGTAGAACTTTTACACAGTCGTCTGCTGTAGATTTACTGAAGGTGGGACACAAATCTACCTTCAGCAATGTTAGTACTTTGATTTAAGTCTTTGTTACGACCCGGTCGGGCCACGAACCCGTGACCTCCCACACCCGAGGCAGACGCTCAACCACTTCACCACAGAGACTTCAGGAGGATTAAGGCGAAGAACAAAGTCACAAACTGAGAGGTTAACTGAATTACACGGACATATGTCGCAGTTAATAATTGATCAGACGAAAGAAATACGGTTCCTTATCCTATTAACCCTTTCCCTCATACGACAATTCTGCAGCAGACGACTTTGAACATATTTTGTCAAAAAATAGAAAATCTCTATAATTGAATGGATAACCTATGACTAAAAATGGAAAACATTGTGGCAAAAGGAGAAATTGCTCGTTTTGAGCAATTTCTTCTTTTGTCACTATGTTTTCAAAAAGGTGTCTGCTGCAGACGCGTCAGAAAGCATCTATATGAGGGAAAGGGTTAACCCTTTCTCACATACAGACGTATTTTGGTGCATCCTGGAGCAGACGACTTTTGAAATGAATGTGGCAAAAGGAGAATTCCCCTTAAAAAATACCAGTTTCTCATTTTGTCACAATGTTTCTTACCGTCTATTTAATACTTATATTGTCGTTCATAAATACAATCAATATTCTTGCATTGATGTGTTCAGTTGTTTCCGTCGCAGATTGAGTGCATGTGGGAACTTGAAAACCGTGGAAAATAACTGAAATCTGATTCTTGTATTAATTATGAAACAGTAGAACATGTTGATGGGAAACGTGGAAAATAACTGAAATCTGACTCTTGTTTTTATTATGAAACAGTAGAACGCATTGTTGGGAAACATGGAAAATAAGGAAAATAACTGAAATCTGATTCTTGTTTTTATTATAAAACAGTAGAACGCATTGTTGGGAAACGTGGAAAATAACTGAAATTTGATTCTTCTATTTATTATGAAACAGTAGAGCGCATTGTTGGGAAACGTGGGAAAAAAACCTGAAATCCGATTCTTGTTTTTATTATGAAACAGTAGAGCGCATTGTAGTTGGGAAACGTGTAAATAACTGAAATCCGATTCTTGCTTTTATTATGAAACAGTAGAACGCATTGTTGGGAAACGAGGAAAATAACTGAAGTATGATTCTTCTTTTTATTATAAAACAATAGAACGCATTGTTGGGAAACTAGCTTAGGCCTACTTGTAGTTTACGAAACTGTTTATCGTTTTCCTCACAAATATAATATACGGCTTTGATACCCAACGGTATCAAATGGGCTCACATTTCGTTGATTTAAGGACACAGTCCAGCATTTTCTGTTATGAACCTGATGTTATTATTTTACCTAGTATATATGCATTTTCATTTCTTAAATATGACATGAGGTAACCCTTTTATTTAAAACATATATTTGTTTAAACTTATCTATAATAAAAAAAATGTTTGACAATCTTTATAACAGCGGTTAGTCCGAGATCCCGGTGTGACTCTTAATTGAATCCGCATACTTTTGACTCTCTATTTAATCGACTAAACCGCCTCGGTGGTGTAGTGGTAGAGCGTCCGCCTCTGATGCGGGAGATTGCAGGTTCGATCTCCGGCAGGGTCATACCAAATACTTCATAAATGGTAGTAATGACTGCTCTCCTTGGCGCTCAGGGTTGCGGGGTTAGCATTACGACTGACTCGCTGGTGTCAGGATGTATGGACTAGTAGAACTGGTAACTTACACAGGAAACGCCGTGATATAACTAAACAATTGTTGAAAGCGGTGTAAAGCACCAACAATTCAATCAATCAATCAATCAATCAACCATTCTCCTAGAACAGGAAATCATCAATATGAATCAGAGCAATTGGCCTCTATAATCAAGAACAGATTGCAATGAATACGTTAATTAGTCAACAAGACGGTTCAATGTTCATGATTTCCGATAACCTTTGAAGGCAGCCGCTGATTAGAAGGTAAACCCTTCTCCTGACCATTCTTCTCAATTCCAATTAAAGAGAGTCTGGCATAATTTGTTGACGTATTTTAAAGAACTTAATAAGACCTTGACACGATGGTACATCATCCTCGCTTAAAGAAAACAACCGTAATATATAGTAAAATGTTATATGTGTCTGTATTCAACATGTCAAAATGCAAAAAAATACCCCATACCTTTATAACTATGGAGATCCTTTTTTTAAAACCAATCAGGAACAGGGATCAATGACAGTCTCGTGCCATTATTGTCGACTTTAGCTGTCATTGATTGGATATCGGAATGTGTACAGATGGCGCTGCTAAATAATGAATCGCCGACTTCATTTATAGTTCATGACGGAAGTGTGTTTCAATAACGTTGTACTGATGCGTTTTAGATATGTATCTTCTTATTCTTTCATTCAGTGTTCTATATGTATACACATATTTTTTTCCCAATGCAAAGCCCTACCACTTCGTCTTAGACGAAGTACTTCGAATGATTGTAAAGAAAGCATGCATGAAATTAACAGCAGCACCAACATGATCGTCAAGATCATCAACAATTCCACATGCATCTACCCTAGTTATCCACATAAAAGAGACGTAATCATTAGTCTACACATTGTCAGTCGTTCGAGTTAATTAAAAAGCTTTGAAATTACACCAAGTCCGTTGCATGACGGGACGTCTTGCTGAGCGAGAGACTGACTTACAAATAACCCAAACGGCGTTATAAAAATAAATCTGCAGCAGACGACTTTTAAGACATCTAGGAAAAAACAACTAAACTCTTTACAATGAGTTGAAAAGAATGTGGCAACTAAAAGGAGAAATTGCTCGTTTTGAGCAATTTCTCATTTTGTCAAATTGTTTTCAAAAGTCGTCTGCTGCATTGGCGTGAGAAAGCGTCTATATGTGGGAAAGTAACGTTATATTTCGCACTCGTCACTACGTATTGAGGGGAATAACCAGTTAAATGATATCCACATCTCTTTTAAAATTAACGAATGTATCGATATCCCAATGCAGTGAAACAGAAGTAAAATGAGCTTCTTGGCAAATAAAGTTTTCCTAGCTTCAGACGCATTTTGACGCATCTGCGGCATCTTATGAAACATTGTGACGAAAGAAGAAGTTCTGCATAATGAGAATTTTTTTCTATTGCCACAATGGTCTCAACTCAACTCGATAATTACACTGCCATATATAGATATTTCCCATATACTTCCCAAATCGTCTGCTACAGCTTTGTTGTATGTGAGGAAGGGGTAAAACTAAGATGTCGGATGCATTGTAAACTTACAACGGCGAGAACTGTAATATGTTATTTGTATTATCTGTAATCTCGTTGCTCTTTAACCCCTTCCCACATGTAGACGCTTTGGACGCCTCTGTAGCAGACAACTTTTGAAAACATTGTGGCATAAAAAGAAATTGCTCAAAATTAGCAATTGCTCCTTTTGCTACAATTGTCTTAATTCTGTCCAATACTGACACTGTCATATAGAGACATTTCCCATATATTTTCAAAGTCGTCTGCTCATATGTGTTGTATGTGTAAAAGAGGTTAAACTTGAAGAAGTCGGTTGATTTGTAAATTTACTATCGGCGAGAACTGTAGTAGTTTATGTGTGTTTTCCTGTAATCGCGTTGTCCTATAAATGATAGAATTAATTGTTAGCTAATGGATAAAACGGGACGATGAAACATATCAAATGGGGTCGATATCGATTTGATATGGAAACTTTAACCCCATTCCCACATACAGCAGACGACTTTGAAATCATCTATGCAAAAAGAACCTCTAAAAATGACGGGGTAACTACTGAAGAGAGTTGAATAAACTGTGGCTATTGGAGAAATTGCTCATTATGATCAATTTCTTCTTTTGCAACAATGTTTTCAAACTTCCTATGCTGCAGAGGCGTCAGAATGGTCTAATTGTGGGAAAGTGTTGATTAAATTCGCTCCGTACCAAGCATATATAAAGTTGTGTATCAAATACAAATAAACATGAATTTAAATAATAGTATGCAGACGCATTCGCAGCAGTAAACTTTGGAAAACATTATGGGAAAAGGCGAAATTTCTCATAATAAGCGGTTTTTTACATTGCCATAAACTTTCGGAAAAGGTAGAAGATACCTGTATTGCTAACTTTCCCTTTCTTTCAAATGTTTTTCGTCGCTGCAGAGTCATCAAAAGTCATCCATATAAAAAAAAAAGATAAAGGAACGAGAATTGTTCGGAATTTAAATTCATTCTAACTAAATGCAAATATTTGATCTACCGTCATCTGCTTTAAAATACGTACCCTTGAGTAAAATAGTAACAGAAATAATTAACTCTTTCAGCGCCAAAGGCAACATTGATGTTTCTGCAAACAATACTGATTCAGGTGAGTCAGCTCGTAACGAGCTGTCTCACCTGAAATCAGCATTGTTTGCCTTTTAGTTATCAAAAATTTCCAAACTTTTATTACATGAGAAATGGAGACGTCTGATTTTGAACATGGAAGAGTCTACTTTAAACAATTCGGCGCTGAAAGAGTTAAACAATCATCCTTTGTATAATGTTGATACTGAGTCAAAACATTGTAAGAATATGAGAACCTGAGATTATATTAAGAAATCGTCTGCTGCAGCGTCTGTATCAGGTCAAAATACGCCAAATACATCCGCGGTCATGCTGATCTAACCCGAATAGTCCCTAAAAGAAACTTTGTTTGCGTAGAAATGAGTGCATACCATCACCAGAATGCATTGATTATATGTTTGACATTGAGTTTAAATTTATTGTAAATGTGTATAGGATGCACTGGAAATGATTGATTTGATCCATTTTAGTAATTTGATCTTGTTTGAAAGTGAAAGTAGGGAATCTGTAACACTGGTAGGTATTGTCCGGGCCCAATTTTGTCCAAAATGATGGTAACCATTTTCACCTGGTGATTTATTTCTTGCATGACGCCACTCCCCCGCCAATTTTCTTTGGATTGTTTAAAAGCTTAGAAATAACTCTTTTCAATGATATATGGGGTTCTACATGAGAAACGCATAAAACGTGTGACAATTGAGAGCTGAAACTGGTCGATTAACATGGAAACAAAAAAGATATTTATTTGGTGTATTATAAGTTTATAACCTATCAGGACAAGGGGTAATTGATAAGTGCTGTAGAAAACCCATCCGTAGGGCATTTCTTTAACGATTGTAGGTAAAATATCTTCCTGCGAATCAATACTAATTGATTTAATGGTTCAATGTTTGTTAGGGGATTAAAGGTGTCATATATCAGGGGCGTAGCTTTGCACTAATCAATGTGTAGGCCGTCTCGTGAGAAAATCAACATTGTGGACTCTGCGTAAAGTATCGACCCGGATCAGCCTAAGCATGCCACACAGGCCTACCCGGATAGACATGTTTCGCCTCCTGTGGATTTTCTGTTTCCGGAATCACTACTCTATACATCTATCCCCCCCTAAGACGGAATGTGTCGGCCGGATCAGTCTGCGCGGACAGCGCAGGCTGATCTGGTCGATACATTACGCAGATGTCTATCACCGTAGCTGCATTTCGGGGCATTTTTAGAAAAAAATGTTTAGGCACGTGCCTACAGTGCCTAAAGGGAGCTACGCCCCTGTATATAAAATTGGTTGTAATTTCCGTATTAGTTGTAATTAAATGAAAAACCAAGCACCAATTCCCATTTTTTCCCACATGCACATGAAGTTGCAGAAGACGAAAAGTTCCATGGCAAAATTATGGAAATGTCTAGCAACATGAAGGTTTATTAAATTTGGAAACATTGTGACAAAATAGTCAGCATCTTCTTCAATCAATTCCTCGTCTACTACTGCCATTTTAAAAGACTGTCGTTTATTGAATACATGATAATATCAGTTAACTTTGTATATGTCTATGTATTAATACACCTTGGTTTGTACTCAGCATGTGATAATGCATCTTAACCCTTTCCCTCATACGACAATTCTGCAGCAGACAACTTTAAACATATTTTGTCAAAAAAATAGAAAATCTCTAAAATTGAATGGATAACCTATGACAAAAAGTAGAAAACATTGTGGCAAAAGGAGAAATTGCTCGTTTTGAGCAATTTCTTCTTTTGTCACTATGTTTTCAAAAAGCCGACTGCTGCAGAGGCGTCAGAAAGCGTCTATATGAGGGAAAAGGGTTAAACTCACTCACATCAATATCACCATAAACATATAACAGACAACGCCGCGATATAAATGTTTAAATGTTGAAAGCGGTGTTAATCATTGGTTACGCTAATCAATTATCGAATCCATAAATTAAATTAGCGCCTCAACGCGAACCATCATACCAATTACCAGCAAAGTATCCTTTGTACGGCTCTAATTTGATGGATAGAACAGGTATATCGCAGATTTATATGAATACATGTACGTCGACTCGGTGAGACAAATGGAAAAGGGAAGAGCTATCGGCAACGATCGATAATATTGGAAAAAATAGACACTGATCATACCGTGTCTCATTGGAGGCCTTTTCTACCTGAGCTGTAGCAGGGGAAAAGGAGTATGTTGAGTTTATGCGAAGAGAGGAAATTAGATTGTGTTTGTTTGTCCGTCTGTTCGTCTGAATATTCACTGTTCACACAGACATGTTGTCTTTTCTGTATCATACGAATTCAGTCAAAATAATAACAACTACACTTTATTCACAATTATAGGATTTGTATTAATCTGGTTCGTAAACGTAAAGTGTTGTATCGGTGTGTTTTTTGACGTGGTGGGGCTCATCAGATAATGAATAAGAGGGGTTTAAAGCGACAGTGCGAAGGTG
This sequence comes from Serripes groenlandicus, assembly GCA_031761405.1. Lineage (NCBI taxonomy): Eukaryota > Metazoa > Mollusca > Bivalvia > Cardiida > Cardiidae > Serripes > Serripes groenlandicus. Next base: position 30,387,995 of record JASEVX010000001.1, on the reverse strand, counting down.
AATCTAAGTAGTGAGGTTAATGCGCTTTTCTAGATCGGTTCTCGTACTTGTGTTATTTCAAATAACAGAGATGTGGACCGGAAAAAGATTGATTGACGTAAGACCAGACCAGCTTGTCTCGTTCTTTTAAACGATTGATTGCAACTTTTTTCAATGGAATTTGGGGAATAGATAAAAAGCGCTTTAATGACATGGATTAACTCGGTAAAGGACAGGTGAGTTAGTCCATATTCAAAATCGAACATCGGGAATTGGTTATTTGGATTTATTTTTGAATTGTTATTTACGAAAACATCAGCATTTTTTAAGAAAAAAGAAAGTAGTTGTTAGTTTGTTTTTCATATACAGTACATTTTCAAGAAATATAAAATTAAAGAAACCCGCTGAAATAAAAATCAAACCTGTAATGTTTCACTTTATTCTGAAACAATAGTTCTTGCTTATTGCCAGATATTTCCTGTAATCTTATTACTTTTAAGACTTTGCAATAAGTATATTGATAGATATATAAATATAAATATATATCTCTGTTTATGCCGTCGTTTCTGTTGGTAAGAATGTTTTTAACCCTTTCCCTCATATAGACGCTTTCTGACGCCTCTGCAGCAGACGGTTTTTGAAAACATAGTGACAAAAGAAGAAATTGTACATTTTCAAGAAATATAAAATTAAAGAAACCCGCTGAAATAAAAATCAAACCTGTAATGTTTCACTTTATTCTGAAACAATAGTTCTTGCTTATTGCCAGATATTTCCTGTAATCTTATTACTTTTAAGACTTTGCAATAAGTATATTGATAGATATATAAATATAAATATATATCTCTGTTTATGCCGTCGTTTCTGTTGGTAAGAATGTTTTTAACCCTTTCCCTCATATAGACGCTTTCTGACGCCTCTGCAGCAGACGGTTTTTGAAAACATAGTGACAAAAGAAGAAATTGCACAAAACGTGCAATTTCTTCTTTTGCCACAATGTTATCCACTTTTTGTCATAGGTTATCCATTCAATTATTGAGATTTTCTATTTTTTTGACAAAATACGTTCAGAGTCGTCTGCTGCAGAATTGCTGTATGAGGGAAAGGGTTAATTCATTGACACTAACTTGGATAAAGTTCTTGAGAAGAACAAATGTTAGAATATCATTTACTTCATGTATATACAAACTTCAGATTTAACGTATTTACTGTGTCATGTAGTTAAACATTGGTTGTAGCGTTTTTACAAACAAAGACAAAGGAAGCTAGTCCAATAACGTTTGTAAATCTTTCGGTTACAATGTTCAATCAGACAGCAGTTCCTTGAGTCTGGCATCAGTGTACACGATGATGTCACGCAACACCAAATTTAATGGACGTTCAACATGGCACGTTTGAGGGTACATTAACTGACCTGACCTACTTAGTAATTTAATATTTCTGTTTGATTGCAGCAAACAGTAGAAAACGTTTTTTGAAAAAAGTAGCACTTGCTCGTTTGGAGCAAGGAATTCTTATCCAATATGGATTTCGTTTGTTCTTGGTTGCACTTTTAAGAACGGTCGATTTAGTAACAAGGTTACTTTAATTATTTACAGTTTGTCTATGAGAGTAGTATATTTCAATGGCACCATAATGCGACCATAGTCATTTAAATTCGCCGAATAAAATTGAGTTGAGTTTATTAAGGTTGTAAAACATGAATGCTGGAATGTGTTCCAACCTTTACTTAAAACATTTTCCATATATACATTTCCAGTAGTACTAGTAACTTACCAAGGAAACGCCGTGACATAACTGAACAAATGTTGATAGCGGTGTAAAACACCAACAGAATAAATAAACCTTTTATACGCAATGTAATGTTGTAATATCACATCCTAAATGTTCTGAGACTTTTCATTAAAATATTTCCCGAAAAATGATGATTTTAAAATATCATATCATCGAAGGTTAATCAGTTAAACGAGGTTTCACCCATCCCAACAAATCCGCAGAAGATGACTTTGAAAATATCAAAGCAAATATAAAAGATTTCTTTCAACGGAATAATATTTATTGAATAGAATTGAAAACAAATTGTGTTTTTAGGAGAAATTTATTGTAATGAAAAATCTCCTTTTTCACAATGTGTTCAAATGTCATCATTTGCAGATGCGTCAAATGACATCTGTACTACACAAAGGTGTTAAGTTTAGTTCTAATAGAAAACAGGCAAATCAAACAGAATAATACATGATGTGTTTGCATTAACTGTGACGAATGTGTTATGAGTACGCTACAGCTCGGGAACCCCAACATCGGGACTTCTGTTGGAAAATGGAAATCCAGATCATATTGGATATTTGACCAGCCTGATCGCACCCACAGTAGATATTCAGACACGTTTACAAAGCGTGAATAATTAAAAGCGTACGGTTAAGATAACTGAATATATATTCGTTATTTAACCCGTTCCCATCTGCTGATGAGATTAGATGCATTTGTAGCTCTTTTCATTTGAAAACTGTGTGACAAAAGTAGAAATTGCTCATAATGAGCAATTTCTCCTTTTGCCCAAGCTTTTTTTTAACTCAAGTCACTAATTATACCTTTGAATATAGAGATGATCTATATTAAAGCCTGCATGTGTTCACAGTCGTTTGCTGCATATTTCTTATATGTTGGAAAGGGGATTATAACGTTAAAGTTACATACACGTTAGTATAAACAAATATGAACCCTTTCCCTCATACGGAAATTCTGCAGCAGACGACTTTGAACGTATTTTGTCAAAAAATAGAAAATCTCCATAATTGAATGGACAAAAAGTTGAAAACATTGTGGCAAAAGATGAAATTGCACGTTTTGTGCAATTTCATCTTTTGTCACTATGTTTTCAAAAAGCCGTCTGCTGCACAAAGTAATGAATGAGCAATAAAATAGTATTGCGTAATAACACGGCATACATCTCTAGATTATCATATGCATGTTTGGTTTATCCTCCATTTATATTATAAAATGGTGGAAAGGGTCTTTTTAAGTATTATACTGCTACCAGATTTGCAATGTATTTAAAACTACAATTACGGACCATACAGAAAACGGTATAATTATTGTCACTATTACATATCGTTACAGATTGTAACTACATACAAACAATAGCTGTCATTTTTATAATTTGACATTGCCGTTATTTTAAATGGTTAGTTGTAACTAAGTCTTATTTCCTACTCTTTAAACCTTCCATTTCCTACACGTAGACGCATTTTTGGCGAGGACGTAGCAGGCGACTTTTGTAAACATTATGGCTAAAAGGAGATATTGCCTGAAAAGAGCTATTTCTCATTTTGTCGCAATGTTTTAAAATGTGTTCAATAAAAGGGATTTTTCAAATGTTTACTAAATATGCAATCTCTAGCCTACATTTTCACACGTATGTCTGTCTGCCAATCACTCACTCACTAAATCAATCAAAAGTGTTAGAATTAATCGATTTTGCTTAAAAAATAATTGGATTTTTTTAAGTATAAATAACATTAGGCCTTTCTTGCACTTGGCGAAACGACTCAATGCCGTTTTAGACATTATCAATTACAGGTGTTTTTTGCAAATCTGTTTGATTTATAGGAGTAAAAAGCGTGACTCTGCATTTTGAAATCAAATATCAAATGTACAACGGGTTTATGAATGGTAACATAATTATTTGCATATTAAAATTATATGAAATATAATTATGAAATATGAGAGCTGTGATCTTAGAAAGAAAATAGGTGTTTAATACTTGCCTTCATATAACAAATCTGCAGCAGACGATTTTGAAAACGTCTAGGCAAAACAATGAAATATGTCTGTTTAATAAGTGTTTAAGTTGAAAACATTGTGCCAAAAAGAGAAATTGCTCTTTATGAGCAATTTCTTCTTTTACTACAATGTTTTTAAATGTCGTCTGCTGCAGAGGCGTCAGAAAGCGTCACTATTTGTAGTCGATTTGTTGCCGGCACAACGTTTATAATTAGTATATACGCCGGTTGTGACGGTCGAATAATTCGGAATCGCAATGTAGGTCTTGGTTGAATTGAGTAAACACTTCCAGCAAATCAACTGATACTCTGTAAAAGAGCCGTCACGAGAGATACCCAACATTATGGACTTTGCGTAATGTATCGACCCAGATCAACCTGCGCAGTCGGCGCAGGCTAATCCGGGTCGACACATTGCGTCTCAGGTGGATAGAGGTATAGGTTAATGATTCATGAAACAGAAAATCCACAGGAGCCGAATAGTGTCTGTCCGGGTTCGCCTGCGTGGCATGCTTAGGCTGATCCGGGCCGATACTTTACGCAGTGTCCAACATGTTGTTGTTATCGCTTGACGGCTGATATGTCATCCTTTTGACACGTCATGTCGGTGGTATACAACATTTGAGCACAACCAAGGCAAACGTACATGTATGAACATCTCCGTGAAAGGCAGTATGACTATCAATTAAGGTCGACGAACATCGTGGCAAGAAAACAAAATACCCGTGACATCATGTATGTCGAAATTCGTTATCCGCAGATGCTTTAACAAGAGGGCCATGATGGCCCTGGAATCGCTCACCTGATTTTTTTTCACTTTAGCTATATAAGCCCCGCCATCTGGCGGGCATAATTTCCAACCAATCAACTTGGCTTTAAGGAATCTGATAGAGGGTCACCCTAGGAACATTTCTACAAAATTATTTGAAAATCGGCCTGACACTTTTGAAGGAGAAGATTTTTTAAGTTTTCACTATAGCAATAAAAGGCAAAATAGCCCCGCCCCCTGGCGGCCATGTTTTTTGACCAATCAACATGGCTTGAAGGAATCTGATAGAGGGTCATCCAAGGAACATTTCTACAAAATTATTTGAAAATCGGCCCGACACTTTTGGAGGAGAAGATTTTTTAAGTTTGCACTATAGCTATATAAGGCAAAAAAGCCCCGCCCCCCCCCCCCCCCCCCCCCCCCTGGCGGCCATGATTTTCGACCAATCAACATGGCTTGAAGGAATCTGATAGAGGGTCACCCAAGGAACATTTCTACAAATTTATTTGAAAATCGGCCTGACACTTTTGGAGAAGAAGATTTTTTAAGTTTGCACTATAGCCATATAAGGAAAAATAGCTCCGCCCCCCCTGGCGGCCATGTTTTTTGACCAATCAACATGGCTTGAAGGAATATGATAGAGGGTCACCCGAGGAACATTTTTACAAAATTATTTGAAAATCGGCCTGACACTTTCGGAGGAGAAGATTTTTTAAGTTTGCACTATAGCCATATAAGGAAAAATAGCCCCGCCCCCCCCCTGGCGGCCATGTTTTTCGACCAATCAACATGGCTTGAAGGAATCTGATAGAGGGTCACCCGAGGAACATTTCTACAAAATTATTTGAAAATCGGCCTGACACTTTCGGAGGAGAAGATTTTTTAAGAATTTTGAAGTTTTTTCATTTCGTTGCCATGGAAACCAGAATTATGCATGGATCCCGAAAATTTTAAGGAATTCTGGTGAGGACATTGAGAGGATGCTTTCTGTGAAGTTTCATCCCAGTTGACCCACCGGTTACAGAGGAGAAAATGTTGACGGACGACGGACGACGGACGACGGACGACGGACAACGGACGCCGGACATAGGGCGATCACAATAACTCACCTTGAGCACTTCGTGCACAGGTGAGCTAAAAATGCGACTGCATGTGGGGAAGCGTTGGGCCCCTGTCTCAGAGTAGAGCACTATGGACTACATTAACCCTTTCCCACAGTACAACAAATCTGCAGCAGACGACTTTGAACACATAGTGACAAAAACCTGAATCTCCATAACAAATAGCTTAATTGTTAAATAAAATTGAAAGATTGTGACCAAAGGATAAACTGCTCATCATGAGCAATTTCACCTTTGGCCACGATGTTTTCAAAAATCGTCTGCTGCTATTGCGTCAAAATGCGTCTGCAAGTGGGAAAGGGTTTAATTAATAGACTATGTAGTTTTCTATAAAACAGTTTGATTGATTGTCATATAATGTATCTAATATTAAATATGAATTGAAACCTATAATGTATCATAGATCAGAGATAACGGTTTGAATAACTAAGCCACGTAACGGTAAAAAATACCCCAATCATAGCACATAATTATACGAGTCCAGTGAAGATTGAGAAATGTTATTACATCCGTCTGGTGATCCTGATCGGAGTCCATTCTAATCGATCCAAGCTTGGGATTGTGATCTGGATATACATGTGTTGCCACTGTTTCCAGGCTAGTTCTGTTCTGTAGCTTGACTGAATTATTCAATACTTAATTCCTAACTTTGGTTAACCCTTTCTCATATATATATATATTCTCTTTCCAACGCCTCTGCAACGGACGACTTTTTAGAACCTAGTGATAAAAGAAAAATCGCTCAAAAACTATCAAATTAAAATCTGCAAGTCAGTAAGTTTACCTTTAGTTTTTGTCTAGATCTATTTGAAGTCTTCAGCTGCAGATTTGTTGTATGTGGGAAACGGTTAGAGTATACTTACAAGGCATATGATTAAAATGATTAAAGAAACTCTTCTGGCTTTCAAAACTTTATAGATACAGTCATATCTCCTTGTCGAACATCCATACGTCGTTTAACTCTGTGTATCGAAGTACATACAATCATACGTCAACCAGTTTAAAGTCATGGTTAGACATTAACTATTGCACGGACTTTAACCCTTTTCCTCATATGGACGCTTTTTGAAACCTCTGCTGCAGACGGCTTTTTGAAAACATAGTGACAAAAGAAGAAATTGCTCAAAACGAGCAATTTCTCCTTTTGCCACAATGTTTTCCACTTTTATTCATAGGTTATCCATTCAATTATAGAGATTTTCTATTTTTTGACAAAATATGTTCAAAGTCGTCTGCTGAAATGTCGTATGAGGGAAAGGGTTAATATGTAAAGCAATATTAGTCTGCCGTTTACACATTTAACTCTTTCGTTGCTGAATTTGCACAAAGTCGACTCTGGCATTGTGAAGATTGGACGACTCCATTTTTCGTTCAACAGGAAATGTAATGTCTAAGTGGAAAACAATGCAGATTTCAGAAGGGACAGCTCGTTCCGAGTTGTCTTACCTGAATCTGCATTGTTTGCAAAAAAACCTTTAATTGCCTTTGTCAGCGAAAGGGTTAAAGGCCACAATCTTGAAAATAATACGTATTACTTTGCGATATGAATGAAAGCATTGTGAATAAAGGGAAATTACTTATAATGTTATATGTTTCCTTTTCTTCCAATGTCTTCAAATGTCATATACGGGTAGCATTAACAATATGTAAGGGACAAAGGTATGAACTCTATAATGATATAAAAATTCACTACAAAATAATAGGGTTTGGGCAATTTCATTGTGCAAATCCCATACGCAATGTGCAAATCCCATACGCAATGTGCATATAGTACGCTAGCAGTGCATATCCGTTTTCTACCTACATGCCACTTTAAGTGAATCCTCTATATATCGTGTTGAACTTCGAGATACTACGATTTACCTAAACCCTTTCCAACATACATACATCTGCAGCAGACGACAGCGTAAAACATAATGGCATACACACGTGAAAAAAATAAAATAAATAAGGGGTAAATCATTAAATAGAGTCTAAAATGTTGTGGCAAAAGGTGAAATTGCTCATTATGAGCAATTTCTCCTTTTGTCACAATGGTTTCAAAAGTCGTCTGTTGCAGAAGCATCAGAAAGCGTCTGTATGTTAAAAAGGGTTAATTTGAAATGTCTTGATATATTTCAGGAGCAGCAAACCGATCTATAATCGATGACCAACGACTCGTTGTACTGGATTGTTAGAAACTACACTTACATGCCAACATTTCTTCATAGATCTCAAGACAACACATTCCATCAACGTATTGAAGCCGAATGTTTTACGTTTATATTCTAGGTATGAGTGGGAAGGAACTTTCAATGCACAGAAATATATCGTGTAATGGCGAAAAAGAGTAGAATATATAGTTCAGTCGATCAGTCTTTTCATGTGTACATTCCTTCGTGTAAGCCTATAGATAGAAGAGGTTAATGGTAATTTGAAATCGAAACATTGTTTGATTGAACTGATCGCGAGAATGTTTGATCGGCGGACATTAATCTCCATAGTGCGGTGTGTGCGTTACCTTTAAAGGGGCTGAATATGAGAAGAAAAAATTGTCGGTCGATAATTCTACATCAGTACTAGGTTCTGAAAAAAACAAAACATGTACTGTCGTAGAGACCTACGATCAAAATAGTTTGAAAGTATAATATATTATTTTTAATCGGTGTATCTGATAAATGTCACTGTTTTCGGTCCTTAAACCTGATATTCCAAAAACGTTACTTTAAACAAAGTGTGCCCAAATTCAATAGTGTTATTCATAAACTTAGTATTAATTTATTATCTATTTATCAGACGACACGACACGACCATAATTCCGACAGCAGACGATACCTAGTTTTCTGGAGATTTATAACTTTATAACACTCTATGATCGAGTTGTTTGGTTAGGGAGGATTTTTCATTGTCTTCCCAGAGATTTAAGGCGGAAAGTTTATCATTTTTCGACAGGTTTAAAGTAGAGGATTTATTGTACTTTCTTATCGGATATTGAGACTCTTCACATTGAAGGTTACAAAAGTGGTTTGAGAGGATTTCGAGTGTCGGTGGTGTTTAACTTTCGTATTTGATAGTATATTTGTTTTCTGATTAGTTACACACAGTGTAAACAAAGAGAGCGCGCTACAATGGGATACGGCATTCATCGATTTGTGGGGCCAGTCGACCCCAACCTGATTTGTGGAATTTGCAGTACCGTTCTGGAAGACGCCATGTTGACTCCATGCGGCCATAGTTTCTGTTTCCTGTGTGTCAAAACATGGCTGTCTCGTCCGAGCACTGACACGTGTCCGGAATGCCGAAGTCACGTGACACTCGAGCATGCTAAACCGGTTCTATCTCTCCGAAATCTGATCAAAGGTTTTGAAGTGGAGTGCGAGCACGCTGATCGTGGATGTAAGGTCATTATGAAACTGGAGAGGATGATGTCACATCTACAGACATGTGGCTATGTGCCCCTGCAATGTGCCGGTTGTAACATAACAGTCAGTAGGTTCGAACTCGCGTCCCATCAGATCAGGTGTGAGGGGATCGCAAATTCGTTGAAAGATGAAGAACACGAGGTTGCGACGTCGAATAATTCGGAATCGCAATGTAGGTCTTGGTTGAATTGAGTAAACACTTCCAGCAAATCAACTGATACTCTGTAAAAGAGCCGTCACGAGAGATACCCAACATTATGGACTTTGCGTAATGTATCGACCCAGATCAACCTGCGCAGTCGGCGCAGGCTAATCCGGGTCGACACATTGCGTCTCAGGTGGATAGAGGTATAGGTTAATGATTCATGAAACAGAAAATCCACAGGAGCCGAATAGTGTCTGTCCGGGTTCGCCTGCGTGGCATGCTTAGGCTGATCCGGGCCGATACTTTACGCAGTGTCCAACATGTTGTTGTTATCGCTTGACGGCTGATATGTCATCCTTTTGACACGTCATGTCGGTGGTATACAACATTTGAGCACAACCAAGGCAAACGTACATGTATGAACATCTCCGTGAAAGGCAGTATGACTATCAATTAAGGTCGACGAACATCGTGGCAAGAAAACAAAATACCCGTGACATCATGTATGTCGAAATTCGTTATCCGCAGATGCTTTAACAAGAGGGCCATGATGGCCCTGGAATCGCTCACCTGATTTTTTTTTCACTTTAGCTATATAAGCCCCGCCATCTGGCGGGCATAATTTCCAACCAATCAACTTGGCTTTAAGGAATCTGATAGAGGGTCACCCTAGGAACATTTCTACAAAATTATTTGAAAATCGGCCTGACACTTTTGAAGGAGAAGATTTTTTAAGTTTTCACTATAGCAATAAAAGGCAAAATAGCCCCGCCCCCTGGCGGCCATGTTTTTTGACCAATCAACATGGCTTGAAGGAATCTGATAGAGGGTCATCCAAGGAACATTTCTACAAAATTATTTGAAAATCGGCCCGACACTTTTGGAGGAGAAGATTTTTTAAGTTTGCACTATAGCTATATAAGGCAAAAAAGCCCCGCCCCCCCCCCCCCCCCCCCCCCCCCTGGCGGCCATGATTTTCGACCAATCAACATGGCTTGAAGGAATCTGATAGAGGGTCACCCAAGGAACATTTCTACAAATTTATTTGAAAATCGGCCTGACACTTTTGGAGAAGAAGATTTTTTAAGTTTGCACTATAGCCATATAAGGAAAAATAGCTCCGCCCCCCCTGGCGGCCATGTTTTTTGACCAATCAACATGGCTTGAAGGAATATGATAGAGGGTCACCCGAGGAACATTTTTACAAAATTATTTGAAAATCGGCCTGACACTTTCGGAGGAGAAGATTTTTTAAGTTTGCACTATAGCCATATAAGGAAAAATAGCCCCGCCCCCCCCCCTGGCGGCCATGTTTTTCGACCAATCAACATGGCTTGAAGGAATCTGATAGAGGGTCACCCGAGGAACATTTCTACAAAATTATTTGAAAATCGGCCTGACACTTTCGGAGGAGAAGATTTTTTAAGAATTTTGAAGTTTTTTCATTTCGTTGCCATGGAAACCAGAATTATGCATGGATCCCGAAAATTTTAAGGAATTCTGGTGAGGACATTGAGAGGATGCTTTCTGTGAAGTTTCATCCCAGTTGACCCACCGGTTACAGAGGAGAAAATGTTGACGGACGACGGACGACGGACGACGGACGACGGACAACGGACGCCGGACATAGGGCGATCACAATAACTCACCTTGAGCACTTCGTGCACAGGTGAGCTAAAAATGCGACTGCATGTGGGGAAGCGTTGGGCCCCTGTCTCAGAGTAGAGCACTATGGACTACATTAACCCTTTCCCACAGTACAACAAATCTGCAGCAGACGACTTTGAACACATAGTGACAAAAACCTGAATCTCCATAACAAATAGCTTAATTGTTAAATAAAATTGAAAGATTGTGACCAAAGGATAAACTGCTCATCATGAGCAATTTCACCTTTGGCCACGATGTTTTCAAAAATCGTCTGCTGCTATTGCGTCAAAATGCGTCTGCAAGTGGGAAAGGGTTTAATTAATAGACTATGTAGTTTTCTATAAAACAGTTTGATTGATTGTCATATAATGTATCTAATATTAAATATGAATTGAAACCTATAATGTATCATAGATCAGAGATAACGGTTTGAATAACTAAGCCACGTAACGGTAAAAAATACCCCAATCATAGCACATAATTATACGAGTCCAGTGAAGATTGAGAAATGTTATTACATCCGTCTGGTGATCCTGATCGGAGTCCATTCTAATCGATCCAAGCTTGGGATTGTGATCTGGATATACATGTGTTGCCACTGTTTCCAGGCTAGTTCTGTTCTGTAGCTTGACTGAATTATTCAATACTTAATTCCTAACTTTGGTTAACCCTTTCTCATATATATATATATTCTCTTTCCAACGCCTCTGCAACGGACGACTTTTTAGAACCTAGTGATAAAAGAAAAATCGCTCAAAAACTATCAAATTAAAATCTGCAAGTCAGTAAGTTTACCTTTAGTTTTTGTCTAGATCTATTTGAAGTCTTCAGCTGCAGATTTGTTGTATGTGGGAAACGGTTAGAGTATACTTACAAGGCATATGATTAAAATGATTAAAGAAACTCTTCTGGCTTTCAAAACTTTATAGATACAGTCATATCTCCTTGTCGAACATCCATACGTCGTTTAACTCTGTGTATCGAAGTACATACAATCATACGTCAACCAGTTTAAAGTCATGGTTAGACATTAACTATTGCACGGACTTTAACCCTTTTCCTCATATGGACGCTTTTTGAAACCTCTGCTGCAGACGGCTTTTTGAAAACATAGTGACAAAAGAAGAAATTGCTCAAAACGAGCAATTTCTCCTTTTGCCACAATGTTTTCCACTTTTATTCATAGGTTATCCATTCAATTATAGAGATTTTCTATTTTTTGACAAAATATGTTCAAAGTCGTCTGCTGAAATGTCGTATGAGGGAAAGGGTTAATATGTAAAGCAATATTAGTCTGCCGTTTACACATTTAACTCTTTCGTTGCTGAATTTGCACAAAGTCGACTCTGGCATTGTGAAGATTGGACGACTCCATTTTTCGTTCAACAGGAAATGTAATGTCTAAGTGGAAAACAATGCAGATTTCAGAAGGGACAGCTCGTTCCGAGTTGTCTTACCTGAATCTGCATTGTTTGCAAAAAAACCTTTAATTGCCTTTGTCAGCGAAAGGGTTAAAGGCCACAATCTTGAAAATAATACGTATTACTTTGCGATATGAATGAAAGCATTGTGAATAAAGGGAAATTACTTATAATGTTATATGTTTCCTTTTCTTCCAATGTCTTCAAATGTCATATACGGGTAGCATTAACAATATGTAAGGGACAAAGGTATGAACTCTATAATGATATAAAAATTCACTACAAAATAATAGGGTTTGGGCAATTTCATTGTGCAAATCCCATACGCAATGTGCAAATCCCATACGCAATGTGCATATAGTACGCTAGCAGTGCATATCCGTTTTCTACCTACATGCCACTTTAAGTGAATCCTCTATATATCGTGTTGAACTTCGAGATACTACGATTTACCTAAACCCTTTCCAACATACATACATCTGCAGCAGACGACAGCGTAAAACATAATGGCATACACACGTGAAAAAAATAAAATAAATAAGGGGTAAATCATTAAATAGAGTCTAAAATGTTGTGGCAAAAGGTGAAATTGCTCATTATGAGCAATTTCTCCTTTTGTCACAATGGTTTCAAAAGTCGTCTGTTGCAGAAGCATCAGAAAGCGTCTGTATGTTAAAAAGGGTTAATTTGAAATGTCTTGATATATTTCAGGAGCAGCAAACCGATCTATAATCGATGACCAACGACTCGTTGTACTGGATTGTTAGAAACTACACTTACATGCCAACATTTCTTCATAGATCTCAAGACAACACATTCCATCAACGTATTGAAGCCGAATGTTTTACGTTTATATTCTAGGTATGAGTGGGAAGGAACTTTCAATGCACAGAAATATATCGTGTAATGGCGAAAAAGAGTAGAATATATAGTTCAGTCGATCAGTCTTTTCATGTGTACATTCCTTCGTGTAAGCCTATAGATAGAAGAGGTTAATGGTAATTTGAAATCGAAACATTGTTTGATTGAACTGATCGCGAGAATGTTTGATCGGCGGACATTAATCTCCATAGTGCGGTGTGTGCGTTACCTTTAAAGGGGCTGAATATGAGAAGAAAAAATTGTCGGTCGATAATTCTACATCAGTACTAGGTTCTGAAAAAAACAAAACATGTACTGTCGTAGAGACCTACGATCAAAATAGTTTGAAAGTATAATATATTATTTTTAATCGGTGTATCTGATAAATGTCACTGTTTTCGGTCCTTAAACCTGATATTCCAAAAACGTTACTTTAAACAAAGTGTGCCCAAATTCAATAGTGTTATTCATAAACTTAGTATTAATTTATTATCTATTTATCAGACGACACGACACGACCATAATTCCGACAGCAGACGATACCTAGTTTTCTGGAGATTTATAACTTTATAACACTCTATGATCGAGTTGTTTGGTTAGGGAGGATTTTTCATTGTCTTCCCAGAGATTTAAGGCGGAAAGTTTATCATTTTTCGACAGGTTTAAAGTAGAGGATTTATTGTACTTTCTTATCGGATATTGAGACTCTTCACATTGAAGGTTACAAAAGTGGTTTGAGAGGATTTCGAGTGTCGGTGGTGTTTAACTTTCGTATTTGATAGTATATTTGTTTTCTGATTAGTTACACACAGTGTAAACAAAGAGAGCGCGCTACAATGGGATACGGCATTCATCGATTTGTGGGGCCAGTCGACCCCAACCTGATTTGTGGAATTTGCAGTACCGTTCTGGAAGACGCCATGTTGACTCCATGCGGCCATAGTTTCTGTTTCCTGTGTGTCAAAACATGGCTGTCTCGTCCGAGCACTGACACGTGTCCGGAATGCCGAAGTCACGTGACACTCGAGCATGCTAAACCGGTTCTATCTCTCCGAAATCTGATCAAAGGTTTTGAAGTGGAGTGCGAGCACGCTGATCGTGGATGTAAGGTCATTATGAAACTGGAGAGGATGATGTCACATCTACAGACATGTGGCTATGTGCCCCTGCAATGTGCCGGTTGTAACATAACAGTCAGTAGGTTCGAACTCGCGTCCCATCAGATCAGGTGTGAGGGGATCGCAAATTCGTTGAAAGATGAAGAACACGAGGTTGCGACGTCGAAACGACTGGGATTGGTTCGATTTAACCAGACTTTGACGTCAATAGACGTTACAGAACTTATTTCAAAAATTGCCACGCTGGAGGTTCAAGTAAAAACTTTAAAACGAGATTTGCAAATCGCGGAGTCCAAAAACCGCGTAATCGAACGAGAGTTCAAGAAAACTAAGTCAGAATTACAAGTAAAGAAGAACGAACTGATTGACCTCAATAGTGAATATGACCCTGAATTTGAATACGGGTACACACCACAAACCATTGCTAAGTTGTCGTTTCTGATCGCTCGGTTTTTGTTAAAGAAACCCATCTACGTAGACAGGGATAAAATGTTCAGCGCCATCCGACGTTGCTACGAGAAATTTGCCCGTTGCGGATCTGAATTTGAGCACGATGTCCATATGCTACTGGCCACGGCGTTTGCCAGTAACTGGTTTACCGATAGTTGTCGAAACACGATACACTACTGGTTACAGTGCATCGCACGATACCGTCAACTGACCTCGACATCGCAATCACTTACCAGTAAATACTCAGCACATTTTACTCGTAAAACATAACCATTTAACGACTGAAGTATTTAATTACTTATAATGCACAAAGAAATGAAATGAGCAAAACGTGTGTTTTTCATCAAAAGCAAAACATTGACGCACTGGGTTAGTTAACCGGGTAACATGTGGCCATCAGTCACATGATTAAGACTTTACTTTACGATATAAGAATATATCAACATGTTGAAACATCATGATAAGCAAATAATAATTATCACGTTGACATACTGTATATTACACTAGAAATCGATAGACAATGCCTTTAATATTCTATAATTCAACATGCCATTTAGCCATATTGTGTAAATATGTGTTTTTATAGCACTGAATATACGCACCTTTCAAATGCATATAACTACAATCTAGAGCATGAGGTCGGGGGACATCAAAAGGAGTAGCTCATTTAAATAAATCCACGGAGCATCAATATGAATCCATGTACGTAAATAGATGTATTACTGAATGTCTTATTGATGCATGCATATTTAGGCGTTATGGTTTATTAGTCCTGTATGTTTACCCGGAGGGACTATAGATGTGCACACATCGTCCGTCCGTTAATCCGGTGAGGTTCGATCGGAGTATTAGGTGACCTGAAACAAAAGAAAACATTATATTTATTTCGCAACATTTAAATTCTATTGTTTCTTAAGTGGGTATAATTTTGTTTGATGGATGTATAATATCACCTGGATGTAAACGTTCTTGCACAGACCTTGCCCGAGTCCTATCTCCCATACCATTTCACTTGAATTGCCATTTTATTTACACAAGGTCTTTTTTGGGAAGACGTTGTGACTTTGACTGATGTCCTATACTTGAACACATTCATTTATCAAATGTGGTACCAAGATGCATCTTGGAAATAAGGTGTGTCACATACCCAAATAAGGGTCACTGTGACCTCTAACTTGACCTGAGATGCAATTTAAAGAAATAACTTGTATGGGCCATCTCATTTGCTATAACACTTAAGTGTTACCAAACTTGGTATGAATCTGGATCTTCAGAAGAGAGTGCGTGATAGGCATAATTAACGTTAATATGACCTTGATATTATTAAAAATAAAACTAGAGAAGATGGGATTACCAAAATTAGTTTATCTTGACACGATTTCGGAACTCTTGTTTTATTCAACAAAATTGCACATGGCAAACCAACGCTTGACTCTGCTATCAAAGCCGAGCCCCGGTAGCTTCGCGGTCTGTTCAGTTTTAACTTATTTATTTCACATCGATTGCAAAAAACTTAACCAGTGAAAAAATCCCAGAGTCAGAACCCGCTCAACGCGGTACCATTGGAACAAGACGCTCTACCTCTACACCACGCGGGCTGTTAATGAAGGGTTTGTGAGTTTGAACACCAGCTCGGCCAACATTCTATCCGACGTTTGACAAAAGTCACAGTTACAAGCGTCATTCGTGTTCCACCAATGGGCTAACAGTCTCTGTGGAAAAGCAGTATGTTGCTTGAAAGTATGTTTTCTGGAGAACTGGTATCAGAAAGCCAGGAAACTATGTTTATGTGAACTGGCCGCTGTGATATGACCTACACATTTTTGATATGGCGCTAAAGCCCAATCAGTTAATCAATATACTGTTGAAATTGCATATCTTTTGTTTCCGGTTATTCCCAGCGCGTGTGTAGGCGACAATTGGGTTGACTGATTCAAAGGTCAATCTGAGATGAACTGTTATATGCTGTCACCAGATCTATACGAGCAAGTGCTACTGCGTGAGAGTTAAGGTTGGTTTTATTGAGAGTTGGTTGTATTCTAAATGACAAATGACACACCCGGTGGGGTGGGCCTATCGATTGTCAATTTTAAGTCTTTATTATATTCTTTATTTTGTTACATATTTATTTATTTTATATTTTTTTTTATTTTTAAATGACACGTTATTGTTTTCAATTTTAGACCATTAAAATAGAGATGACATCAAATGCGTTGTTGTGTTTGTTCATTTAAAGGGAATCACATGGATACCAGCTCAGCCTGAAATTGACCCCGAGGGAAACGGTTTGAACGGGTCATGGGTTCGATTATCAGGAAAGGATGCTGTGGTGTGTGTTGTTGAGACAAGACACATGATACTATGGGAGGAGGGATTGAGCCTACCTCCTTTCATTGACGAACACCGTTTAAATAGCGTAACGCCCCCTCTCACTAAAGTCAGTCGCATCCCGTTGTATGAAATGTACATAATATATGTCTGAATGGGTCCAATTTCTAACCTTATTATAAGGTTACGCACAAATAAACATAATTCAATAATCTGATTAACTATTGCATGTTTATAACCCTTGCATATGCTACTGAATACATTTAATTGGAGCATGATTGAGTTGGGGTAAGAAAGCCGTTTTCAACAAATTGTCAGTCATATCACGGCGGATAATTCACCTAACCATATATTTCCTGGCCATTTCACACCAGTACTCAACAGTCTTTCCAAGCAACTGGCTGTTTTTCCACATAGACTGTTAGACCTTTGGTGGGAGACGAATGACGCTTGTCTCATTGACTTTTGTCAGATGTCCGAAAGAATGTTGGCCGAGCTTGTGTTCGAACTCATAAACCCTTGATTGACAGCCCGCGTCGCTACCGTCTGCAAACCGTAAATACATATAGGTAGATTAGTCTCGAATTGCCTGCCCTACCAGTATCAATTTACTATAGTATGCCGGGTAGCAGACTATAGTTAGAACAGAACAAAATCTGTATTTATATGGCTTTAACACAAATGGTTAATCGACAAAAAAAAATACAATATTCATGTGAAAACGTTTTGAAATGAGAGGAATATAGGCTATTTAAGTTTGCAAAATTCGGATAAAAAGTTAAATGCTATCATTTCCTGACAAGTCACATTTTCCTTCGCAGAGTTGTCGTTCATTACACTCACTTTCATGTAATGAGTCGATAGTGTTGGAGAGTGGACATGTTAAGCAATGATAGATATAGTTCCTTGTCCTAAAGTGGTTCCGCGTTGAACATACCTATATGCCATTCCTATATATGCGATAGCGTGATAACAGGTGAGGTAACCAAGCAATAGGTTGTTCACGGTCAAGCTCTTTTACTGAGTAATTGAGACGTTATAACGGGGGTCGGGTAAAGACATCTGCATATGAGCCGTTCCACGTGAAAACCAATATTATGGACTATGCGTAAGTTATAGACCCGGGTCAGCTTAGGCATGCCGCGCAGGCTAATCCGAGAAGACACTTTTCGCCGCCTGTGTATTTTATATTTCAGGAATCATTACTCTATACCTCTATCCCCCTGAGACGGAATGTGTAAGCTCGTAGTATACTGCGCGGACGGCGCAGGCTGGTCTAGGTCGATACATTATGCAAAGTCCATAATGTTGGTTTTCCCGTGGAACGGCTCCATCCGTCGGTCCTAATCGTTCGTCATAATGCGTGTAACTGGAGTCGGCCCTAAAAACCGATGAATAGTGATCCGTATCGAGACCAGCCCTGACGTGCTCAATAATCTAAAGAATTCATTTGCATCAGGCAGTAGGTCAAAATAAAAACAATCATTAATTAAAATGATGAAAACCGTTGTTTTAAGAAACGATCACTCTATATTACATTTAAAGACACTGAGACTAACCCAAACAAAAATCGACCTTTTCACGACCATTAAAGGTCCTTATAAAACAGGAGTTTTTGAGTTATTTATCGTATTGCCGTCTGCGTTAGGTGCGCCACAATATGCTTTGTGTAGGAAATGGTTAACAGAACCGTTTTTCTTCTCTAACGACGTTTCCCAATGTTGTCAGAAGCTAACAAAGAGAAATCAACCGAAGCCAAGTGGAGTGCAAGCAGGATTTGAGACCGAATATCCGAGCTTCGACCCCTGTTCATGGCTGTCAAGGCGCATTGCCCATCGTTAAGTCACATTCCAGCGTAGTACTGGTTTGTCCCTTTTGGATCATGTATATCGTATCTAGCATGTTAACCCTTCATGTGGGAACATATAGACGGTTTTTGAAGCCTCTGCAGCAGACGACTTTTGAAAACACTGTGGCAAAGGTGAAATTGCCCACGATGTTTTCAACTCTATTTCATAATCAAACTGTCATTAATGGAGATTCTTCACAAATTTTGAAAATTTGTTTTCAAAGACGTCTGCTACAGATTATTTGTATGTGGGAAATTTCGTGACTGTCAAAAGTTCATGACGTCATTGTTCTCACCCGTTCCTCCCGTGACTCTGTACTAGCAGTCAACTGAGAAGATTTTAAATATTATCTAATTCTAATGAATCATTTGGTACTTGGAAACATCATTCTTTGAATGCTTAAGCTCAAGAACTTAATAGAGCCGAGTATACATTTACTGTCGGCGTTATATAACTTACATATTGCTGAAAATGGTGTTATCCTCCAAAGAAAATCGTACAAAAAGACAGATATAAATACTTAAAAAAAAGTATATGTCTTTATTACAGAAATTATATTATATAAAATAATTCTAAATAAAGTTAAACCTTGGTCACTGTCACATAAATTTCCCTCAGAAAATCAATGTTTACAACAATTTCACATAGTCGTTGCCATAGTAACGGATAACATATACAGCCTGAGCATAGTGATTAAGGTACTTCAATTAGTACATCAATGAGAAATTGATGAATTGGTTATCACGATAGAAAAGTCCTTTTACGTCAAACTTTGTTGAAATTCTTGTAATGATTTCCTGAGACAGTACGAAATATAAACTTTTGGCGGCTGGAACCAATTTTGTGAACCCGTGCAATCAGTATTGAGTCAAAGAATTATACGCCGTCTGACCAGGCCCTATATGGTGTTGGCCGTTCAACCTGACTCAATATTTAGATATTTTAGATATTGAGCTCCAAAGGCCTCAGAAAGGGTCTGTATTGGGGAAAGGGTTAGAATTTAAGAGCCACAACTTCCTAAAAGAAAACCTCTTATCAAGCTCAGAACAACGCCTTCTACTTTTGGTACTTAACCCTTTCCATCATATAGACGCTTTCTGACGACTCTGCAGCAGACGGCTTTTTGAAAACAACGTGACAGAAGAAGAAATTGCTCAAAACGAGCAATTTCTCCTTTTGCCACAATGTTTTCCACTTTTAGTCATAGGTTATCCATTCAATTATAGAGATTTTTTTATTTTTTGACAAAATATGTTCAAAGTCGTCTGCTTCAAAATTGTCGTATGACGGAAGGGGTTAACTTGGCAATGGCCACTCGTTCGATTGCCAAGCTGGACAGAGAAATATAAACGTTTATATGTCTCTGAGCTGGAGAAGACTATTTTAACATTCGGCATAGAAAGGGTTAACCCTTTCCCTCATACGACATTTCTGCAGCAGACGACTTTGAACATATTTTGTCAAAATATAGAAAATGTCTATAATTGAATGGATAACCTATGACAAAAAGTAGAAAACATTGTGGCAAAAGGAGAAATTGCACGTTTTGTGCAATTTCTTCTTTTGTCACTATGTTTTCAAATAGCCGTCTGCTGCCGAGGCGTCAGATAGCGTCTATATGAGGGAAAGGGTTAATGGTGTGCCATGCAACTAAAAAATGGCATCTTCAACTTCACGAGGGAAATCCCATTGAGAAAACGGTGAGTTAGTTAATTATGAGCACTATCTTCTTTTTTTATATATAAGCCGTTTCACAATAAAACCAACAGTATGGACTCAACGTAATTGTATCGACCTAGATCAGCATGTGCAGTCCGCGCAGGCTAAGCCGGGTCGACACATTCCGTCTCAAAGGGGGGGGGGGGGGGGAAAGAGGTATAGAGCAAATATTCCTGAAAATCCACAGGGGGCGAAAAGTGTCTGTCCGGATTAGCCTGCGCTGCATGCTAAGGCTGATCTGGTTGATACTTTACGCAGAGTCTAGAATGTTGATTTTCTCGTGGAACGGCTCATATGTGCATTCGTTCTTCTGCCGATTGATAACGAAATAGTACTTAAGAGGGCTTAAGTGAAAATAAATGTCTACTCGACCATTGCTGAAAAAAAGGGCATTAGCTCGATAGAAGCGACGTCACATTCACCCACTATGAACTTAAATCGATATCAAATCGTGTTATTTTAATGACAATTTATGAGACAAAATAAATAGCTTATATTACTTGAAGGGGTGTTTCATTTCAAATTGCTGGATATTTTCATTCACAGTCATATTACACCATATTTTTACATCTGAAGAGAAATACCACTAAGGGCGTCAGATATCAAATGCGTGGTTATTTACTGAATAAATATTAGCCTTTACGTTCAAATACTACTAGACCGTATTGAACAAACGAAATAGATATCATGACTGTTTAATTATCAGTCAGGAAAAAAGAAAAAAAGAAGGAACACATATCTTCGAACTGATCATACACTTTAGAGGTTTCTGCAGGTATTGCGATTGATTGATTGATTGATTGCATGCTTGAATAATTGATTTATTTGATTTGAATGATGATATATATTTTTTGATGTGTATACACGACAATTCTTTTTACTCATAAAACACAATTTAATATATATATTTATTGATAGACCAATTAATTGTTAAATTGATTGATTGATTTTACATAGTATCCGGGCCAATCATGATTTTTAACGAGTAAATCAGCAACGTATAATCAAAAGACTAGATAAGGAGGAGTTATCTGGTCTATTCCCATCAATATCTCTCTTATGACTCCGCTATAGGGTTTGAAGGACAATTAAGGATTTTGATATGAGAAATACTTTTATACTTAACTAGAGCTCCTGGACTATAGTTATACGATCCACACTAGTCGATTACGGACCTTGTCGCGAACACTTAACCCTTTCCCTCATACGACAATTCTGCAGCAGACGACTTTGAACGTAATTTGTCAAAACATAGAAAATCTCCATAATTGAATGGATAACCTATGATAAAAATTGAAAAAAACAATGTGACAAAAGTAGAAATTGCACGATTTGTGCAATTTCTTCTTTTGTCACTATGTTTTCAAAAAGCCGTCTGCTGCAGAGGCGTCAGAAAGCGTCTATTTGAGGGAAAGGGTTAATTAATTAAAGACATTATTGTATAATTGAGATGCGGCTGGTGTGTCTCTACGTACGTTAAAAGAGTCGTATACGCTTGTTTCCCATCGGTCTTCAATGTCCACCTATGCGTTAAATAGACATGAATGCGCCTTCTGACAAAAACTAGATATGAAGCCCCCCAATATACGAGCACGTTAACCCTTTCCCACATACAACACATCTGCAGCAGGCGACTTTGAAAATTTCTACTCTAATTTATGGGAAATCTCTATAAGCGTATAGGTATAATTACTGAAAAAAGTTGAAAACATTGTGGCAAAAGGATCAATTGCTCGTTTTGAGCAATTTCTCGATTTGTCACGATGTTTTCAAAAGTCGTCTGCTGCAGATACGTCAAAATGCGTCAATATGTGGGAGAGGGTTAAATCGGAGAGTCAATAAGTGCTCAAATCGCCAGACGCGACTCAATAAATAACAGATACAGAACAGAACAGAAGCTTTATCAGTCGCCGGGCAGAAGCCCGCGACTTCTATTTTTAATAGGTTTTCTGAAATCACATGGGAGGGGGGATTATTATTAGAAAGAAACACATTTAGATGTCTTGAACATATTACAATTGTTTTTGTTTAAAAACACTAAGTAATGACACATCTAAAATGAAATAAATATTCCGATGTTTTAGGTATTTTCAGTTTCTTTATTTTGACTCGCATTTATGTTTTTTTGTTTTATTTACGAAGACACAAGCGGTCCCTGCTAGACATGCTGCAGACCGTTATGTGTCAATATCGAGATAAATATCACGTTGAATTCTCCTTTTTAAATAGCAATTTTAACTTACTAAATGTTGTTTTCATGTTCAAAGAGATGTCTTGATTTGTGTAGAATTCATTTAATAATGTAAATCCATGAATATCTAAAGTAGGAACTGTTTCTAAGCTAAATATAAACCCTATTCTGCTGTTTAGTTTCGTGACCTTTAACATCGATTTTCGCGCATGCGCATTTCGATATGAAAAAGCGAGTGATATTATTTTATTTTAGATAAGTACAGGGACATAGATAAGAGGGATAGGCAACTCCACCTGTACACCTGTTATCTGGTTAAAATATCACCCATAGACATAAAAATGTCCAAATTTTCACATTTTGTAGCAAATAAAACTTTGAAGACACATTTGGCACATAAACAAAACATACATATTCTGAAAGCTTAAGATTTCAACTTCAGTTAGAAATACAATGAACAACTGGAATTTCTTTGTATTTGGAACGATGACTGGTTTAAAAGACACTGATATTGGGATTTCTGAATTATATTATTTTTTTCCAAAAATTAATAGACTGACATTTCTCATAAGGATAACATACTACTAAAATCTGAAGTATATTGAAATATTTTTATCTTCTGCAATAGAAGAATGTTTAAACTTCCAGAAAATATCTGTTTTATTTTCACATCTTGAATGGTTTTTGAGTTTTACTTGCTACAAATGTTGGCACGGGTGATATTTTAGTATATAATTGTATTACTTATCCCTCTTATCTACGTCCCTGATAAGTACAAGACGAATGTTTGACGCAAAGCGTCAAAGAGAAGCCGCAATATTTCGTTGTACATGTAGAAATAAGAAAGAACATTTTTTAAATCCACAAACAATAGAACAATTTAAACTGTAGACGGTAATGCTAACATATTTCTCCTTTTGAAGACTTTTGTTTACTTCAAATTACCTCCCTTTAAAGCAATACCAGGATATTTACCTTGTGATTCGAATAAGATTGACAAACATTGAAATTATATGAATGAATATTATTATTTAAATAAGTAACAACAGCAAAATTAAATTTAAGCCAAGATAAATGTGTACACATTTCGTTATTTTTTTATAGATACCCTAATGTATAGGTATGAATATAAAATTTATAACCAAATGTTTTCTTTCAACGTTCCTAATGTTTGTATAGGTTAATGAAATCAAGAATATATAAATAAATCAATGCAGTCTTTTCCGGCGACATTGATGCCTTGCATCAACTTTCTCTTATTCACAGTCTTATACACATATGGTGCATCGTAAAAATATTAACAATAATCATGTGCATACGAACTATATAGACATACAGTTTAACAAATACTAAGGTGAATGAATACTGCACTTCCCTAGAAGACGGAAAGAATGTTTGAAATATGAGGAATTTATAGAAGTATACAAATATTCGGATAAAAAGTTCAGTGTTATGTTTTTCTGACATGTTTAGCAATAAGCTCAACATGAAAAAGAACAAAAACACTCAACATATAATCCATGTATACATGTATGTTATTTCTGTCGAAATATTATTGAAATTATGCTTTATGCACTTTAACCCAGTACACACACACACACACATATATATATACAAAACTCTGCAGCAGACGACTTCGAATTGATCTGGACACAAATACGTCTTCATGAGGGAAAGGGTAAATTATGGCACAATGTGTAAATAAACGTCGTTTTGCTTGACGCTTTTTCGCCAATATCAGACCCTTCATAAACACTAACTGGTTTAAATCGTGTGTAAGACACACATCTTCTCAGCTTCGAATGTCATCGCCTATGAACAATCAAAGAAGACCAATACGGATGAAAGAGTATGCTATCAATAATATTATAGCCAGTAGCTTCTGTCTCTTCTATGTCCGTCTGTTTCATACAAGCGAGATCACTCATACAGGCATAAATATTTACACAAATAGGGTTAAGTAACTTGCTCAAATGAAAATCAATAGCCATTTCTTCTTTTTTTTAACCCTTTCCCTCATATAGACGCTTTCTGACGCCTCTGCAGCAGACAGCTTTTTGAAAACATAGTGACAAAAGAAGAAATTGCACAAAACGTGCAATTTCTCCTTTTGTCACAATGTTTTCCACTTTTTGTCATAGATTATCCATATTCTGACAAAATACGTTCAAAGTCGTCTGCTGCAGAATTGTCGTATGAGGGAAAGGGTTAAAGAAAACTGAATGTCTAATATTTCTTATCCTGTTACATATCGTGGTTGCTTATCTGCAGCTGCCATATTGGAACTGTTACGCCCACCTGGGTACAGCGGACTGGTAAAATAAATTGCTAATAAGCAATGCTTAAAGAAGTATCTATGTTACATATAGACAAGGACCTGATATCGTCCATTATTCGAACTTGAAATATTCTGAAAACATATTCATAAATATCGATTAAAAAACTGTGTGGCCTTTAGAATGTCCTCATTTCTTTATACATTTTGATCTAATGACCTAGTTTAAGAGCGAACATGATTCATATTCACATTTGCTCAAGATAGCATAACACAAATTGGACAACGTTTCGCTATGCTCAAATAAAATATGCCCACAATAGTTTAATTTGTGAAAGAGTCTGCATTTACCTATTTTATTAAAAATTGGGTCGGTCCAGTTCACGTGTACTGCAGGTAGCATTCGGAACTCGTCGGCTTATTCCGTCATCCATCATCATCATCGGTGAAGGCTGGGCCACGGATGAGTATAGTATAGTGGTCCCAGGTGAAGGCTAGTCGCGTCTGAGTCATGGGATCCAGTCAATCGGTACATTCCGGAAATTGTCGGTAATGTCCGGCTAAAAATCAACCCGTATGTTGCGATTAATCCGGAAGTTGACTGTTTCGGGTCAGAGATCATTTTACAATCAGACGTTATGCCCTTCGGTTGAAGAAAGAGATTTTCTAACAAAGTGAGAGGATCGAACATAAACAAACATGGAAAAATTAAAATATTTGTCGGGTTACGAGCACGTGGCTACATTTCAAAGGTTCATGGGTGTGGATATCGTAGAAGTGGGGAAACTTCATTCCAATGGTGACATAATAGAAAATACAATTCAGGAAGATACGACATCCAACGGTTCATCGCAGAACGGAGTACTACATAAACGAGATGTGGGGGTCACGAATGGAGCCCCACACACGAATGGAAAAGTTCACAAAGTCGAATCTTATAAAAATGGAGTCCACAATCCTCAGGTGGATGAGACAAAACTTGCCTACAAGATCAACAACAAACTGATTTATCATGGGATGCGGTTTAGTGCTGGGTTGGGTGGTGAATGGTTTTATATTGTCTTTTTTCCGTTTATGGTCTGGAATGTTGACACTCGACTCTGTCGTCAAGTGTTAATAGTATGGTATCTACTCATGTACGTTGGACAGTTTCTTAAGGATTGTGTTCGTTGGCCAAGGCCAGGCCCGCCGGCAGTACGACTTGAAGGAAAGAGATTTGAATTGGAATATGGTATGCCATCGACACATACTATAGCTGGGACATGCATACCATTTTCTCTGTTGTATTTAACTTCAAATTATTATGAGGTAACTAATATTAACCCTTTTCCTCATATAGACGCTTTCTGAAGCCTCTGCAGCAGACAGCTTTTTGAAAACATAGCGACAAAGCAAGAAATTGCTCAAAATGAGTAATTTCTCCTTTTGACACAATGTTTTTCTACTTTTAGTCATAGGTTGTCCATCCAATTATAGAGATTTTCTATTTTTTGACAAAATATGTTCAAAGTCGTATGCTGCAGAATTGTTGTAATGTATGAGGGAAACAGGTTAAACTGATAATTATTCAATTAATTAAATGTACCTAGGCGTTTCTAAAGTAAATATATATGACCGGCAAAGTAAATTTAATTATTATATATACATGTATGACCCCCACAGTGATGAGATGGTAGAGCGTCCACCTCACAGTGGGAGATCATGGGTTAGACTTTGAAATTGGTAGTAATAGCTGTCCTTCTTGATGCTCAGGGTTGCAGGATAAGCATTACGACTGACTGGCTAGTGCCAGGATAATTTTACCAGTAGTACTTGTAACTTACCTAGGAAACACAGTGATATAACTGAAAATTTGTTGAAAAGGGTGTAAAACACCAAACAATCATCAATATATATGTCTGATAAAAAAAGACTGAACCGAATCTCCTATAATTTGACTATTTCATATGGTCATTATATTATGCCTACTTAATTGATTATTTAGCTAAAAAAAATACAGAGTTCTTTTCTTATCTACGTCCCTGATATGTTTTAATATTTATATATTCCAGGATAGTAAACATAATACTATAATTTCCGTGTTGGTTGGCTTGTTTATAGTCTTTCACAAAAAACTTTGTACAGCAAACTTCTTCTTCATTTTTAACATATTTTAATGAAACTGTTCACATGATTGATGATAATTCTGATATTGAGATGTGCAAGACATATTAAGTATCATATAGATCTATTTGGCATTCTTATACTTATTTTAGTAACACAGCAGTTCACAAAGTACCAACCCTTTCCCAGATATGTAAAATCTGCAGCACAAGAATTGTAAATGTCTAGAATAAAAGATTGAAAATGATTTAATCTCAATAAATGAAAGTATATTGAATATTAATCATTGTGACAAAAGGAGAAATTGGTCATTATGAGCAATTTATTTTTCCCACAATTATTTATAAAGTTGTCTGTTTCAGATGTATCTGCATGTCAGATGGGCAATTTCTCCCTTTGCCATAATGTTTGCTACTCCATTCAAGGGATAAACCATTTACTTTCTGACCTGATTCTAACTTGTTGTTCAGACAAATGATAATTTGATTTACATGTACAATCTGGTTTTGTTTTGTTTTATTTACAGTATCCATTTTATATAGGTCTAACTATAGCAGTCATATGGACATTATTAGTAGCATGCAGTCGTGTTTATCTCGGAATGCATACAGCTTTGGTAAGTCATACCATTTGTTTAATTTTACTTTTTATAGATTAAATAAGATTATCGAAACTTGGTCAATTGACGTGGCATCTTGTTTTGTTTCATTTGTGAACAACGAAAACTCTGGCAAGACTTTTTGTACATATATCAGAGCTTTTATTGTTGTCTGTTTATGGAGTCTATGGAGCCCTTAGGTGGGACGCATTGTAAATGAAATTGACATACATGTATTAATTAATTTGGAACCCATGCTTGAATGTATAGCCAAACTAAACGGCAAGTTGCAATTACAAAATTGCCCATTAAGAAATTGTTCTGTTCACAGGCAGTTTTATTTTGTAAGTGACAATTTATTTTTCATGATTATGAAAGAAATTTCTTTTTATTAGTTTTGCATCAATTTGAATAAATTCAAACACAGAATATAATTATTCTAGACTGGAAATATCACTCCTGCATGATTCTTATCTAAGATGGACTGCTTCTTAAATGTAAAGAAAGTAAGTTGTTGTGCAAATTATTAAGCCAGTAGAACAAAAAGAAAAGCTCCTGCAAAAAACGACAGAATCTATTTAACCCTTTCCCTCATACGACAATTCTGCAGCAGACGACTTTGAACATATTTTGTCAAAAAATAGAAAATCTCTATAATTGAATGGATAACCTATGACTAAAAATGGAAGACATTGTGGCAAAAGGAGAAATTGCTCATTTTGAGCAATTACTTCCTTTGTCACTATGTTTACAAAAAGCCGTCTGCTGCAGAGGCTTCAGAAAGCGTCTATATGAGAGAAAGGGTTAAGCTAATTTCAAACTTGAAAATATCGGTTTCACTCTTCAGTAATCATGCTATGCATCTCAGCAAATGGAGAGACTAAAAATATACTTATAATTCATCATTTAAAGGAAAAAGTGAGGCCTCTAGAGTGTCCATGTCATTTTCCTTAACCCTTTCCCACATACAACAATATAACAGCAGATGACTTTGAAAACATATAGGCAAAAATTGGAAATATATTTTCAAATCATGAAAGTATAATTATATTTTTTGAAGAGAGTTGAAATCATTGTGGCAAAAAGGAAAAAATTGCTTGATTTGAGCAATTTCTATTTTGTCACAATGTTTTCAAAAGTCGTCTGCTTTCTAAAGAGGCATCAGAAAGCATATGTCTGTGGGAAAGAGTTAAATTGGGCTCAGCAAAATTGTTTTAAATCAAACAATAACATTTTGTATTTAAATTTGACCAAGATAATATTTTGGAAACAAAAAAATTAAAAATGCAGCCTTTAATAAATGTCCATGTGACTTTTCTTAAATTTGGAATAGACTTGATAGTGACCTTGTTTTTGACCCAACCTGACCCATATTCGAAATCGGCTCAGATAACATCAAGACAAACACTGACAAAGTTCAATCATTCTTGATTAATAAGTAATAAGCCTCAAGAGTGTTCACAATCAATTTTATTTAAATTGGTCATGTGACCTAATTTTTGATCCGACATGACTAATATTCTCCACTACAAATTTTGAATGCAATTCATGAAGGTTGTATGAAAACTGTGTTTGCGACCAGGTAAGGTATAGGTCAGCCTCCATATATGTGCAGCTTGATCTAGCTCTACAGTGTTTGACAATATGTAGTCACAGAAGGTTAACCCTTTCCCTCATAAAGACGCATTTTGACACCTCTGCAGCAGACAGCTTTTTAAAAACATAGTGACAAAAGAAGAAATTGCTCAAAACGAGCAATTTCTCCTTTTGCCACAATGTTTTCCACTTTTAAGTCATCTATAGGTTATTCGTTCAATTAACGAGATTTTCTATTTTT
This sequence comes from Serripes groenlandicus, assembly GCA_031761405.1. NCBI lineage: Eukaryota > Metazoa > Mollusca > Bivalvia > Cardiida > Cardiidae > Serripes > Serripes groenlandicus. The sequence goes on along the minus strand of JASEVX010000001.1, from coordinate 30,358,397 downwards.
TGACAAAATATGTTCAAAGTCGTCTGCTGCAGAATTGTCGTATGAGGGAAAGGGTTAAAGAAACATTTGACTTACATTATGACTGTTGGTCATACATATAGCATGGAAATACAGGCTCTGTCCGGATATATCTTGATTAACCCCCCTTTCCCACATACAACAAATTCGCAGCAGACAACTTTAAAACTGACTGGGTAAAGCTGTGGAAGCTCTCTATAAATGAGTGAACAATTATTGAATCAAGTTGAAAACCTTGTGGCAATTTCATCTTTTGCCACAATTTTTTCAAAAGTTGTCTGCTGCAGAGTCGTCAGGAAACATCTGTTTGTGGGAAAGTGTTAACAATTGTTATAAAAGTACTTCAGTTGGCCTTCCTAGAGTACGATTGTATCAATTTATATGATAACTTACAATTTCTAATCAATTTGTCTGATTATTTACACATTCTGATAAATTAGATTGCCTCGGTGGCGTAGTGATACAAATGTGTCTAACAGTTGTAATGAGAATTCAATTGAACCGTTCTTCACTTGCAGGCTCATTTTGATGTATATGCAGCAGACAATCATTTCAAAACATTGTGGCAAAAAGAAGAAAATGCTCATGATGAGCCAATTTCTTTTGACACAATATTTAACCCTTGCCCTCATATAGACGCTTTCTGAAGCCTCTGCAGCAGACGGCTTTTTGAAAACAAATTGACAAAACTACATTCAATAATAATATTCTCATTTATAGAAACTTTCAATTCTTTTGCACTTGTGGTTATTTAAGTTGTATGCTGCAGTGTGTTGTATGTGAGAGGTCTTTTTCCTATTTGAAACACTGGAAAAAAAAAAGAAGTTTGTTTTAGTCAACCCTTTCCCTAAATACAGCAAATCTGCAGCAGGCAACTTTGAAAACGTTAAGTAGCAAATATTTATATAAATGAAAAAATAAATATTTAGTAAAGTTGAAAACATTGTGGCAAAAGGAGAAATTGCACTGAGTATTCACGAAAGTTGACAGTCTTTCAGTCCTGACTGACTAATTTTCATGCAATGATTAGTTGAACAAAGAAAGAAATGTATGAAAAATGAGCATTTGGACTGACAGGTTTCAAAAGATTTCGTGAAGTCGGCTCTATATGAGAAATTTATCCTTTTGTCACAATGTTTTCAAAGGTCGTCTGCTGCAGAGCCACCAGAAAGGGTCTGAGTTGAAATAATTTTGCAGGTGAAAAAATTGCTCTTTAAATCTTATCAAAATGCAGAGGCATCAAAAGTGATTTGTGTGACAAATCTGATATAGATTTTTGAATGTTAACCCTTTCCCTCATTTGGACTCTTTCTGGTGCATCTGCAGTCGATGGCTTTTTGAAAACATGGCGACAAAAGAAGAAAGAACAAAAAAGCTCAAAATAAGCAATTTCTCCTTTTTGTCACCATGTTTTTTACTCTTTTCAATAATTATGCTATCATTTATAGATATTTTTTATATTATGCACTAAATCGAGGGCTTGGCGCGAAACGGTTGTAACTTAAAACCTATTTTGAAAACCCTGGTTTAGGGGCAATTTTGACCCTTTTGTAAACAATGCAAATTTAGGTGCCATTGCTCAGAACGAGCAATGGCACCTAAATTTACATTGTTTACCAAGAAAAGTGATTTAACGCTTATAAAGACTTTATGGCGAGGTAATTAACCTTGGTAAAAAAATACCAATTTTAGATACAACTGTTTCACGCCAAGCCCTCGAAATGGTTTCAAAGTTGTCTGCTCCATATTTGTTGTATGTGGGAAAGGGTGAATCCCCTCAATTCGGATATGGAAACCTGTGGTGTTGCTGGGGACTCACTAATTAATCAACTTGATAAGAAAAGGCATATACTCGTAATTATCATTTTAATCTCAAAGTCTTGCAGCACATTTACAGCCACACTTGTCTGTCTCTAAGGAAACATTTTCCAACTTGCAGAGGTCCAGATAAGGAGGGGGTTTGCAGCTCTATTCCCCACAATATCTATCTTATTATCCAGCCAAACCCCATGTTGTGGGTACTCAAAAGAGTTGCCTCATTGAGACGATTCTTTTGAGTGCCCACAAAATAGGGTTAGTGGATAAAATAAGGATTTTAGAACAAGCAAAACGCTTCTTATCTAGAGCTCTGAACTTGTATCGTTTTTCATGCATTCAATTATGTTTTCAATGATAGACAGTTTTTAAATTTTACCCTTAATGTGATTAAAGCTGTCTGTTGCAGTTTTACTGCACTAAGGAAAGGTCCCTTAACGGAAACTAAGAACAATGACTGCACAGCACAGGTGACTCTTCTTGCAAAATCCATTGCAAAAATATAGTCCTACCTGCATGTGTTTAAAGACCACCCATGAGAAGAGAACAATCTGGTCTTTGTGCACAGGTGATCTTTAATAGCTGGGTCATTTATGCAGAAAATTAGTAATTGAAGTTGCTAAAGACATGAAATTACTATACAATTTAGCTGTACTTTAATAAAACAAGTCAATGTTGACTTGATACTGACCGTCAATGATGTATGTTATAATGATGCAGATGCTTTTTCGATAACTTTGTGAATTGTTTATCATGTGTGGCAAGATGAAGCAAACACATTTTTGATTTGATTAAAAAAGAAGTACATTATAGATTGATAATAGCTGTAAACCTTATGGTCATGATCATGTCAAAAAGTAGAAAACATTGTGGCAAATGGAGAAATTGCTCATTATGAATGAACAACTTCTCATTTTGCCACTATGTTTTCATAAGTGGCCTGGTGCAGAGTCATCAGCAAGTGTCTGTACGTGGGAAAGGGTTAACAACTATTTTTCTAAATCCGCTGGCATATAACAGAAGAGTCAGCCAACACAAATTTGCCTGTATTTTGATTCATTTTCCTTGTTTGTCCTTGTTTTTCCAATCCTTGGTGTTTGGAGTTCATGATTTGTCAAATTATGCCTTTCCCACATACAACAAAGCTGCTGCAGATGTTTTTTAATAAGACCTAAATTTGAAAAACATTTATAACCCTTTCCCTCATATGACAATTCTGCAGCAGACGACTTAGGATAATTTGGTCAAAACATAGAAAATCTCTATAATTGAATGGATAACCTATGACTAAAAGTGGAAAACATTGTGGCAAAAGGAGAAATTGATCATCTTGAGCAATTTCTTTTTTTGTCACTATGTTTTCAAAAAGCTGTCTGCTCAGAGGCGCCAGAAAGGGGCTATATGAGGGAAAGGGTTAAGTAATAGAATAATTATTGAAGAATTGAAAACAATGATTTTTATATTCGTCTGCTGCAGAGGCATCAGAAAGTATCTATAGGTGGGAAAGGGTTAAACAACGTAATATATTTTTTTTCAATGAGTTGGACCAAGTTCATTTGACGGGGCTCCTGTTTTTTCCACTTCAGCTGTCTATGGTTATTGATTTTGCTGTTTGAAGTCATCAATAATTCATTTTTAACCCTTTCACACATGTATGCAACAATTGTGCTGCTGATTGGATGATGATTTGGACAAAATTATGGACAATTTTAAGAAATTAAAAAAATTATCATTGAAAACATTGTGATAAAATTAAAGGTGAAATATATAGCAATTTCTCTGTTTGTCACTACTTTCATGTGACTTGGTCAATATGATATTTAAGCATATCAGTTAATCCTTTCCCTCATATAGACTCTTTCTGACGCCTCTGCAGCAGACAGCTTTTTGAAAACATAGTGACAAAAGAAGAAATTGCTCAAAACAAATGTTTTCCACATTTAGTCATAGGTTGTCCATTAAATTATAGATATTTTCTATTTTTTGACAAAATATGTTCAAAGTCGTCTGCTGCAGAATTGTGATTTGAGGGAAAGGGTTAAGAGGTTTGCTTTAACTATAGAATTGTGTCATGCTCCAGGCTGAACAAAAGTTCTTACATATTATGGGTAATTGTTGGCAACTCCCTTTCCCACCTGCAGACGGAATGAAATAAGTCACTTTTTAAAAACAGCGAGTTAAATATTAACCCTTTCCCTCATACAACAATTCTGCAGCAGACGACTTTTAACGTATTTTGTCAAAACAAAGAAAATCTCTATAATTGAATGGATAACCTATGACAAAAAGTGGAAAACTTTTGTCACTATGTTTTCCAAAACCGTCTGCTGCAGAGGCGTCAGAAAGCGTCTATATGAGGGAAAGGGTTAACAACTGTATATAATGACTGTATTCTACTATTTGAACATAAGATTAGAGAAATTCTTTATAATTTGACTCGTATTTTGAGTTTCCATACCATTGTCTTTAACCCTTTCAGCTGAGCACCGGTAGCTCAGTTGGCTGTCAATCCAGGGGTTGTGAATCTCGAATCCTGGCTCGGCCAACTTCCTTTCCGAATTTTGACAAAAGTCAATGCGACATGTGTCATTCATCTTCCACCAATGGGGTAAGTCTATGTGGAAAAGCAGCTAGTTGCTTGGGAAGATAGTTGTGTGGAGTACTGGTGTGAGAAAACCAGGAAACATATTATGAGTAGCTGAACTGGCTGCCGTGATATGACTAAGAAAATGTTAAAAACGGTGTTAAACCCCAATCAATTAACCTTTAACCCTTTCCCTCATACATCTTAATTGGAGCATATGCATTTGAAAACATCTTGGCAAAAACGTGGAAAATATCTTTAACCCTTTCCCTCATATAGACGCTTTCTGACGCCTCAGCAGCAGACGTCTTTTTGAAAACATAGTGACAAAAGAAGAAATTGCACAAAACGTGCAATTTCTCCTTTTGCCACAATGTTTTCCACTTTTTGTCATAGGTTATCCATTCAAATATGGAGATTTTCTATGTTTTGACAAAATACGTTCAAAGTCGTCTGCTGCAGAATTGTCGTATGAGGGAAAGGGTTAAAGCAGACGGCGTTTTGAAAACATAGTGACAAAAGAAGAAATTGCACAGAACGTGCAATTTCTCCTTTTGTCACAATGTTTTCCACTTTTAGTCATAGGTTATCCATCTGACAAAATACGTTCAAAGTCGTCTGCTGCAGAATTGTCGTATGAGGGAAAGGGTTAAAGCAGACGGCATTTTGAAAACATAGTGACAAAAGAAGAAATTGCACAGAACGTGCAATTTCTCCTTTTGTCACAATGTTTTCCACTTTTAGTCATAGGTTATCCATCTGACAATATACGTTCAAAGTCGTCTGCTGCAGAATTGTCGTATGGGGGAAAGGGTTAAAGCAGACGGCGTTTTGAAAACATAGTGACAAAAGAAGAAATTGCACAGAACGTGCAATTTCTCCTTTTGTCACAATGTTTTCCACTTTTAGTCATAGGTTATCCATCTGACAAAATACGTTCAAAGTCGTCTGCTGCAGAATTGTCGTATGGGGGAAAGGGTTAAGTGAAGTATAGTTATACCGAAATATCTTGAAAGCATTGTGGCAAAATGAGAAATTGCTCCTTTGAACAATTTCTCCTTTTCTCTCAATGTTTTTATAAAAAAATCGCCTGTTTCAGAGGTGTCAAAAAAGCGTCTGTACAATGTGTGTGAGAAAAAGTTAAATACCGGTTAGTAAATGGGGACTTGAAGATATTGCAAGTCTGTCATACATACTATATTAATATATGTATACAAATGTATAATGTAATATCCCTCATGAAAAAGTATGGTCTGAATTTCATCTGAATTAAGCTGAATTTTGCTGAAAATTTGTCTGAATACCTTCTGAATTATTGCTGAATGTGTGCTGATAACCTGAAACTGCAAAAGCTGAATCATGTCTGTTACACTAATTCAGCCTTGTTAAAGAGTCTTTTTATTCAGATTTTTATATCTGAATAATGGCTGAGGTGCTGAAAAATGGCTTAAAATGGAACAATCCAGACATAATTCAGACAGCTCAGACAATATTCAGAAGGTTGTTCAGACAAGTTTCTCAGACAGTATTCAGAGAAATATTCAGACAATGTTCAGAGAAGTTACTAGGACTATAATATTCAGACTTTTATTTCTGAATAATGGCTGAGCTGCTGAAAAATGGCTTAAAATGGAACAATCCAGACATAATTCAGACAGTTCAGACAATATTCAGAAATAAAATCTGAATATTATAGTCCTAGTAACTTCTCTGAACATTGTCTGAATATTTCTCTGAATACTGTCTGAGAAACAAGTTGCTAGGACTATAATATTCAGACATTGTTCAGACAAGTTACTAAGACTATATTCAGAACATTGCGCATAGAATCGACAGACAATATTCAGTTGCATTTCAGATTTTTCGTGAAACCTTTTTACAACCATTCCCGAGTAATGTCTGAATTTTTCATTCATAGTCTGTCAGCCTGTCCTACCATTACACTGGACACTAAAAACAACAATAGCAGTTTCATCACATTATATGATCTGGTTTAATCATATTATATGTATCAAACTATAACATAGTCAAATCATCTTTAAAACATTTTTATACAATAATGTAAATATTAACCTTCACTTTAATACTAGTTGTTTGCTAGAAAAGTGGATCTGAAACTATTCAAAATCAGAACTCAACTGCTGCAACAACTGGTTTTAATTTGTTTTTAACATACACAAATTTCATTGATATGTATCTTTATACTTCATACAAGAGGCAAACATTTAATCACTATAGCCATAAAACGCAAAACAGCCTGCCCCCTAGCGGCCATGTCGTTCGATCAATCAACATGGCTTCAAGTTATCTGATAGGGGGTCACTTAAGGAACATTTCTACAAATTATTCAAGAATTTTTCTAGAATGTAGTTCTAGAATATTCAAGAAACATTAAATGGCCACTTCTTGAAATGAAATTCAAGAATTGTTCTAGAATTATCCAGGAATGATATGGAATTATTCTAGAATAAAAATTCTGAAATAATTCTAGAATCAAAGTTCTTGAATAGTTCATTTAACCCTTTCCCTCATACGACAATTCTGCAGCACACAACTTTGAACATGTTTTGTCAAAACATGGAAAATCTCCATAATTGAATGGATATATAAACCTATGACTAAAAGTGGAAAACATTGTGGCAAAAGGAGAAATTGCATGTTTTGTGCAATTTCTTCTTTTGTCACTATGTTTTCAAAAAGCTGTCTGCTGCAGAGGCGTCAGAAAGCGTCTATATTAGGGAAAGGGTTAATAATTCTTGAATAACAATTCAAGAAGCGGCCTGGTGATGATTTAACATTTCTTGAATATTCTAGAAGTAAATTCTATAATTATTTTTTTAGAATTTTCTTGAAACTGAGGAACTTTTTCACTGGTCCAAACCAAAAGTTACTGGCCACGGACCATTGCTAATTTCGCACACTGACATAATAAACAAGATGTGCATTGATATTGTAAACATTCAATCCACATGATCTTTGACTGTACTATTCACTGAACAATTTGAAAAAAATTCATAAAGAATTCTCAATTCCTTTCACTGGTTAGTGTTCATTTTCTTTGAATTTTCGTTTAACCGCCCGAGTCTTCAGCACAACATCTGAGGGAGATACGTTAAAACGTTTTTCCACTAGTCTGCTCATCATATTGAAATGTTTGGGATCAAATTTAGGTTTAGCGGTTTTGTTTTTTTGCCTTTTTCCCTGTTGCACTATGGGGGTTTATTTAATCTTCTGTGAACAGTTTTGTTAGTCCTGCTTTAACAACTTCATAGGGTCCTTTTTGTTAATTAATAATTGTTACTAGTTCCCCCTGTGTTTCAGATTGATTACTAGGTGTATTTTCCATTTTCTTATTAAATCTACGAAACTCCCATACTCTTCAAATTTCATCGCCAGATCTTCAAGAGTTTTGTGTACCTGAAATATTTATTAAATACAATATTTATAAATTATCTGCTTTTTCCATTGTATGGTCAACATGGTTTAATTCATGTCATTAACCCTTTCCCATATATAGACACTTTCTGATACCTCTAGCAATTTCTCCTTTCGCCACAATGTTTTCAATCCTATCCAACAATTAAACTCTCATTTATAGAAATTTTCAATGTGTTTGCCTAGATGTTTTCGAAGTCGTCTGCTGCAGATTTGTTGTATGTGGTAAAGGGTTAATTTCTAGCAGTAAATAGTGTCTTGACCGAAGTCATGGATTGAACCCACTACTTCTAGATTGACCAGGCAGTGCATCAAGGGCTGCTATTAGATCTCGCCACTTTCAACTTGTGAGATAAAGTTGTATGTATTTCAAGAGAAACAAGTACACCTACCAGGCAAGCTCCCATAGACGATTCTTTTGAATACCCATAACATAGTGTTAGATGGTCAAATAAGGATTTTAAAACATGCAAAATAAAACATATCTAGAGCTCTGCTGCAGATTTATTTTATGTGGTAAAGGGTTAATTTCTAGCAGTAAATAGTGTCTTGACCGAAGTCATGGATTGAACCCACTACTTCTAGATTGACCAGGCAGTGCATCAAGGGCTGCTATTAGATCTCGCCACTTTCAACTTGTGAGATAAAGTTGAATGTATTTCAAGAGAAACAAGTACACCTACCAGGCAAGCTCCCATAGACGATTCTTTTGAATACCCATATAAACATAGTGTTAGATGGTCAAATAAGGATCTTAAAACATGCAAAACAAGCAAATTCAGAGAATTATGGTCCCCCGCGAGGGTCAAGGTCACAAGGTCAAAAAAATTGGTATTGATGGAAAGGGGTTGTCACAAGGAATACACATGTGAAATATGAAAGCAGTACCTATTACGGTTCAGAAGTTATGACCAAGGTTAAAGTTTTTGTGACAGCGTGACGGAGGGACTGACAGACGGACGAGAAATAATAGTCCCCACGCTTTCGCTAAAAGCGGGGGACAATAAAACATATCTAGAGCTCTGCTGCAGATTTGTTTTATGTGGTGAAGGGTTAATTTCTAGCAGTAAATAGTGTCTTGACCGAAGTCATGGATTGAACCCACTACTTCTAGATTGACCAGGCAGTGCATCAAGGGCTGCTATTAGATCTCGCCACTTTCAACTTGTGAGATAAAGTTGTATGTATTTCAAGAGAAACAAGTACACCTACCAGGCAAGCTCCCATAGACGATTCTTTTGAATACCCATAACATAGTGTTAGATGGTCAAATAAGGATTTTAAAACATGCAAAATAAAACATATCTAGAGCTCTGACGCATGACGGACAATTCGCCATGACATAAGCTCAACTGGCTTTCAACCAGTGGAGCTAAAATCAAATTCAAATCTTTTCCATTACTTTAAGTTAAAACCAGCAAATTAAAAACAAACATTTGTGCCTTTACAAACAACAGAATTTTGGAAATTAAAAAAAGACCATTCACAGTTGACAGAAACACTCAATTCTTACCAGCAGTAGAAGCATTAGTCCCTTGCAGCAAAGAGCATACTACCAACCAGCTACCAACAAACAGTTCTGGATCTGAATTGTTATCAGCACTGGATCTACAAGAACAAGAAACAATTGACATACATGTAATCATTATTCATACAATCCATAACACCATCATATGTATCCCATAACTCTAGAGGTTGGAGAAAGAACAAGCTGAATAACCAGCCTGTTTCAAGTAGTATGTCAAGTGTATGGTCATCAAATAACGAAACTAACAAGGGCACCGCAAAGCGGATGCATTCCCTCGGTATTCAATTTAAAAATATGGCTAAAAATATGGCCAATGACCTGGATATTAATGTTATGTACCAGAAAACTAATTTTATTTGTCCTTGCCTTTATTAAATTGTTATCAATGTTATGTACCACAGAACTAAGTGTAATTTGTATCTGAATGGCAAATTTGGTTATGATCTGCGAAGAGATGATCAATGTAGAGTGGTCACAAGGTTGTTGATATGGGAAAATAGTTAAAGTCCAATTTTGACCTTGACCTTTAACATATGATCTGGAAAATAAATAGCTTCTAGACCTTGCCATATACTAACTGTATACCAAGTTTGTTTAAGATCGGTCGAAGGATGTTCAGTGTAGAGTGGTCACAAGGTTGTTGATATGGGAAAATAATCAGTCCAATTTTTGACCTTGACCTTTAACCTTGAAAATAAATAGACTTCTAGACTTTGACATCTACTAACTGTATACTAGTTTGGTTAAGATCGGTCGAAGGATGTTCAGTGTAGTGGTCACAAGGTTGTTGATATGGGAAAATAGTCAAGTCCAATCTTGACCTTTAACCTATGACCTTAAAAGTAAATAGGAGTCTAGACCTTGCCATATACTATCTGTATGGCAGGTTTGGTTATGATCTGCGAAGAGATGATCAATGTAGAGTGGTCACAAGGTTGTTGATATGGGAAAATAGGCAGTCCAATTTTGACCTTGACCTTTAACCTTGAAAATAAATAGCTTCTAGACTTTGCCATATACTAATTGTATATCAAGTTTGGTTAAGATCGGTCGAAGGATGTTCAGTGTAGAGTGGTAACAAGCTTAAGGTTGTTGATATGGAATAGTCAGTCTAATTTTGACCTTGACCCACTTATGACCTTGAAAATAAATAGGCTTCTAGACCTTGCCATATTCTAACTGTATACCAAGTTTGGTTAAGATTGGTCAACGGATGTTCAGTGGAGAGTGGTCACAAGATTGTTGATATGGAATAGTCAGTCTAATTTCGACCTTGACCTTTAACCTATGACCTTGAAAATAAATAGGCTTCTAGACCTTGCCATATACTAACTGTATACCAAGTTTGGTTAAGATTGGTCAAAGGATGTTCAGTGTAGAGTGGTCACAAGGTTGTTGATAAGGGGAAAATAGTCAAAGTCCAATTTTGACCTTGACCTTTAACCTTGGAAATAAATAGACTTCTAGACCTTGCCATATTCTAACTGTATACCAAGTTTGGTTAAGATCGGTCGAAGGATGTTCAGTGTAGAGTGGTCACAAGGTTGTTGATATGGGAAAATAGTCAAAAGTCCAATTTTGACCAAGACATGTGAAAAGCAATATACCCCCTCCTTTGAAGAGGCCATAATTAATAGTTCTATTTGATTTTCTACATAATTTGCCACAGAATTTATTAAACATTTATTAACCTTTGAGTTTTTAACATTACCGGTAATTCAAATTACCAAATAAAGGTCGCGCAAGTTTCTTTATTTTCTTGTTTTTCCAGCGAATTACTTGTTGTGTAAATCTGCAGAAGTTCAAATCATCCAATTGGAAGAAAAATATTGCCTACAGAGTGTAACTATCATCATTAAAAACCTCGACCCCAAGTTATTATTATGGCATGTGACTGACAACAGAAAACAAAAATGCTGAAAAACCCCACCCACTCACCTCCGAGAGCAAGGATTTCAAACGTCTATTGGCCTAAACATCCGGGAAAAATGGCAACTCCACGGTCACGAACTTCATAAAAAAAAATCTTCGTCTCCTGGATATGTTTCAGATGGAGAACTGACAGTCTATCCCCGTCGTTTTGTCCATTTCATTACAGCATGCGTGTTTACAGACGATTTTTGCGCCATTTTGAAATGGTTTATGACATCACTCCGCGTCGACCACGGAAATCGTTACGGAAAACCCCGATTTGTTCCGAATATAATTTCGTACCTAGTCGGCCAAATCCGTGATAGCTCGGTATTTACATGTGTTTGCTTATATGTGGGTAATGTGCAAGTATACTAATGCGTTGTTCTTATTCGTTTTATCAAATTGTTTGAAACTGTATTTATTTATGTACGTTGTTATTGTAACATGTCCTGGAAACATGTCCAACATGTTGTAAGCGTAGGTGGGATCGGCTTTAGTCGGTCGTTTCCGGAATACCGAGTGACGTCACCACGAGATGCGCGCGCTGCCTATTCGGAGGGCCTCGGTCACAATTATTCTAAAAATTGTCGCAGACATTGACTGTGGAGCCGATTGACGTGAGAGCGATGGTATGTGTTTGTTTTGTTTTTGAAGGTAAGACCAGATAATGTTTTCCTGTATTCGGAATGCAGTTATTTTAGGTCTGTGTTTAAATATTTCAAGTCACTTTCACTTTATTTCCTTTTGAAACACGTTTTCTGATTGGTTCATATGGATACTGCCTGCCAATCAAATATCGATTTACAAAACAAAATGGCTGTCAGAGTAAAAATAAATGTTTTGGATGTGGATAAATAATCGAATAAAGCTTAAACGACAATGGTCCGAATTTGTTTGTGAAGAATAAAAACATGCTAAGCTCACCTGATCACGTTGTGATACAGTTAAGTGCAATAGCATTCTTTCTCTTCGAATAAGCGAGTTAAAATATCGAATACCACACTGACCTCCAAAGTTACGAACCACATAAACACTATTTAGTGTTGTTGTTTGTTGGCGTTGTTTACCCTCGCACTCGGCAATATTGAGGTATTTTTTGCAGGTCTTAAGTATGCTCTGATGGGGTGATTATAGGTGACGATAGGGCTTAAATGGTGTGAAAAATATTGACATCTTTATTTATAACACGGACGTAGACGTATGTATATATCCAAATGGCATTATTGCCGAATGCGAGGGTATCAACATCAGATCATCATTCTTTTATTGAACAACGAACATAACTATTTCTGCAAAAAGATTTGATGATAAAAAGCAAAATGCTCATAGCAAATAAATCTAATGTATGCAGACCTTTAAATCAGTGTAGGAAAAGCAGAAATGACTCATAATAAGTTGAAAATTTCCCAAATCTCCACAATATTATTTAATTTCTAACACAATGTAACATGTTGAAATTACTTATCCCTTACCCACATGCAGACACATTGAAAACAGTGGGTGAAAATAGAAATCACTCATCATAACAAATTCTCATTTCAACAATGTTTTCAATTATTTTCAATAATAATTTTCATTTAGAGAAATATGGAATAGAGTAGGTTCTTGAAATAAATAGTTGTTTTCATAAAAGCAAAATCCAAGGTGGTTATATAATCAATCAATCTATGTGCGGTATGAAGTCTCCGTAAATCCTCCAGGACCAAGTATGTTCTGAATTTGTTTAACCTTTCCCTCATATAAACACTTTCTTACACCTCTGAAGCAGACGACTATTGAAAACAATGTGGGGAAAGAAGAAATTCCTCATAATAATCAATTTCTCCCTTCGCCACAATGTTATCAACTCTTTTCAATAATTAAATATTTTTTGAGAGATTAAGGTAAATTTTATTTCAAAGTCGGCTTCTGCAGATTTGTTGTATGTGGGAAAGGGTTAAAAGCATTAGTCTCTTATGTTAACTGTCTCTAGGTCTTGATGGCTTTAAACAAAATTACTTTGAAGATTGTCTGTCAGGTGACCTGTTAGATTGATTTAGGACCAACATGACCCTCGGATGCATATTTTGTAAATGTAATGTACCACATAAATAAATATGTGACAGTGACCCCAATTGTATTACAATGTATTTATGGTATATTTTGATTTAAAGGTAACTCTGGAATACCGGCAGATGCCAAAAGCAGACCTATTTTAACAAACTGAGAACACGAAGTTCAGTTGCAAAATGTGTGGGAAAAGTTCTGTCCTCAAAGCAAAGAGTACTTTCACATCATTCTGCATTTATTACATGAAATGATGATTTAAGTAAGTAAAATTCATATTTTATCTATTACCATTTTAATACTTTAGATCACAGAGGCAAATTAACCGTTTCCCAGATACAACCAATCTGTGGCAGGCAACTTACAAAAAAATCTAGGCAAAAATGTGAACAAATCTCTGAATTGAAGGATAATTATTGAAAGGAATTGAAAACATTGTGGCAGAAAGAGAAATTGCTAATTATGAGCAATTTGTTCTTTTGCCACAACGTTGTCAGAAAGCGTCTATAATTGGAAAAGGGTGAACATTCTGATGGAGACATGGTCCCCATTCAATAATTAATAGGATTTATGCAAACAAAACACAGAACTTTATTTCTGGTAGCTTTTGCATAAAAGGAGTGAAAAATTTACCCGATTTGAAAATAATTAGGCACAAATGTTCCTTTGGTGATCTTCTAAGATTGTTAAAATTATTCTGATACGTTGATAAACATGGCCACCATCAGGCGTGGCTCATTTTGCTTATATGTATCAAGATTAAATTTGAAAACTATTGAAGTTCAATTAAATCAGGTGAGCGATCCAGGGCCATCATGGCCTGGCCCTCTTGTTTAATTATCTCCATAAAGACATATGCTTGTCCAGATGAAAAGTATTGTAGGGATTGACTTGGTACTTCACATATTGTTAGAGGTCGTTTAGAGGAAGTGCAGTGACAAAGCACCATAACTCTTATCATGGCCAATTTTTAGCTCACCTAAGCACGAAGTGCAAGGTGAGCTTTTGTGATCACTCACCGTCCGGCGTCGTCGTCTGTCAACAATTTCCTACAAATGACTTCTCCTACTAAACCAATGGACAGATTTCAAAATAACTTCACAGGAATGGTCCTTAGGTGGTCCCCTTTCAAAGTTGTTCAAAGAATTTAATTCCAAGTAGAACTTTGGTTGCTGCGGCATCAGAAAAGGGGAAAATTGCCAAATCTTAAAAAATCTTCTTGTCCAAAAGTGCTGGCCCGATTTGAAAATTATTTTGCACAAACGTTCCTTGGGCACCCTCTACCAAGATTGTTGAAATATTTCAGGTCCGCTGAAAAACATGGCCGCCAGGGGGTGGAGCTTGTTTTCCTTGTATGTGCATTGTTAAAACTTTAAAAATCTTCTTGTTCAAAAGTACTGGCCTGATTTAAAGATAATTTGGTACAAATGTTCCTTGGGTATCCCTCTTGTAAGAACTAAGATTGTTCTAATGATTCTGATCTGTTGAAAACATGGCCACCAGGGGGCGGAGCTTGCTTTCCTATTATAGGGTAAAACACTTTGAAAACTTTTGAATTTCTATTAAATCAGGTGAGCGATATAGGGCCATCATAGCCCTCTTGTTTAATTTTCTACCTTTATTTTATGAACAAAGCTTGTCCGGAATTTAACTCGAAAAGTATGAAACAGATTGAATTGATATTTCAAACAATGATAGATCCCATTGAGAGGAAGTGCAATGACAAATTAAAAAACTCTAGCTTTCCCATTTGTTATGCTCCCTAAAACAAAATCAGGGGAGCATATAGTCAGTCGCTGCTTCCTCTGTCTGTCTGTCTGTGAATTAATATTTATCCAGAACATAATTCATGAGACAGATTCACCTGATATAACCTAGGTGATAGAAGATACAACACAATTTATTTACCATTAAAACAATCATTTACACAATTCATAATTCTTATTCTGATTGTAGATGACTTCACAATTTGTTTGGATTTTTTTCTATTTTAGGTCCTGTTAAACCTTAGAAGAAATTGTACATATATGATGATTCTGTACAGCACTCATGAGAAAAAGAGGATGCAGTAATGTTGATACAGATTTAAACCCCAAACATAGAAAACCTGATAATACCTCTTCTGAGCCAATTGGAACACCATTAATCTGCCAGAGAAATGAAAATGCAACACCTTATGGATTGGAGCCTGCCAATTGTGAACCTGTCACTCTACAAGGTGAAGTCTCAGATTCTGTGTCTGTAGAACCTTCAGAACAGGCAGATATATAGAACACCAGCATGATATCACTGACACAATACAGGAATATTCGTATACAGACCTTTATACAGACAGTTCAGATGAAACTGATCGACCTGAAAGCAGCTCCATTGAATAAACTTCTAGTGATAATGAACAAGAAACAGTGAAAACAAAACTAAAGATGACCATGAACTTTATACTCATTTGGAATTGCATCATACTATTATATTCTTCAATACAATTTATCCAAAAGTCCATCTGAATCACTTTTAAGCTAAGTGAAAGCACTATGCCCAAACAATAAAATGTTGACTGACTTAACACTGAAGAAAATATTTACTGAAGTTGATAAATCAAAGTATAACATTTTTCACTACTGTAACATCTGTTTCGAAACACACCCAGATGATGTTGATGTTTTTCAGTGTTCAACTAAGTATTTTATAAAGAATGTTGTCACTGATAAGATATATATGCAGTTGGATTTGTGGTTAGTTTGATAGAACCTGTTCATCCTTTTGATGATGTTCAGTGTACAATTTGGGCATGACTTTAAATTGATTGATTGATTGATTGGGGTTTAACGCCGTTTTCAACAGTTTCTCAGTTATATCACGGTGGCCAGTTCACCTACTCATGCATTTCCTGGTTTTCTCACACCAGTACTCCACACAACAATCTTCCCAAGCAACTGGGGCATGACTTTAAAGTTGTGGATATAAATTTGATCAGACAAATTTTTTGTAATACAAAGTGGTCAGTCTGAGGCTGTTCTTTTAAATAATATTATGTAAGTCATGTTCCAAATATGTATGGTCAGTCAGTTTCCAAGTAAATCAGGAGATGATACATTTTATTATGTTTATATGATACAGTCATGTAATGTTTAACCCTTTCTCTTGTATAGACGCTTTCTGACGCCTCTGCAGCAGACTACTTTTTAAACCATTGTGACAACAGATGAAATTGCTGAAAACAAGCAATTTCTCCTTTTGCCACAAAGTTTTCCACTTTTTTCCGTAATAAAATCTTTTTTTTAAAGAGATTTTGCCTAGATGAATTCAAAGGCAGAAGCAGATTACGTATTAAGCATAATTGGTGCACACAGGGTTGAAGATTGTAAACAAAGCATACAGAATATTGCTACATGGGAGAACCATAATTATGTTCGAAACTGTATATATAAGCGAATGGAAAAAGGATCTGTCGTACAGTATTGTGTGATACAGGTGAAATGTTTTCAATTAAGTATTTTATAAAGAATATTGTCACTTATAAGATATATGCAGTTGGATTTGAAGTTAGTTTGGCAAACTACTTTTGAAAATATTGTGACAATAGAAGAAATTACTCAAAACAAGCAATTTCTCCTTTTGCCACAATTTTTTTCCGTAAAAAATCTTTATTTATAAATATGAATAATTATACAAGAACTTGAACTATTCTAAAAGTTTATCCATTGAAGAATTCTGATTCTTTAAGGCAATTTTTATGGACGATGTTGTAAAATTTTGTCAGTAGTAGAATAATTATTCAAGAACCTAAACGGGTCCACAGAATTCTGATTCTAGAATTTTAGCAAAGTTCCAAAATTTTCATTGTTAAGAATAGATATTCTAGAACCTGTGTTCTTGAATGTGTAGGGTGATTCTTGAAGAATTCATGAAGTTCTAGAATAATTCTAGAACTGAAGAAAATTCTTAAACATTTTTCGCAGGTGATTCTTTCATTTCTGTTTCATTCTGAACAGAAAGCATGGAATGAACTTTTTCTTGCATGATATTAAAAAGTTGAAATTACCTGTGACATTCCAGTTCAAATTAAATAGTAAGTTTCGATTATTTGAATAAATATTAGTGCATATTTTTCGAGCTATTAGAAGAATGATAAAAATCTTTGGAAATCCCGATGTGGTATGCTGGAATAATTTTCATAACATACATACATACATGCACTGATCTAGCATCTTTCGAGGTTATGCATTTATGAGTTTGTATGAGATAAAATGTAAAAGAATAAATCATGTAGGTTTTTTTTCATTGAAACTTGCAGTATCAATTCTGTGATTAATGATTTTACATTGTTGGAGTTGTTTATGATCACCTAGTTGAATTCGACTGTTGTGATTGCAGTATACTATAATGTCACTGAACAGCTGCATTACTTAAACACACCTAAAAGTAATGTGTACAGAACTCTAAAATACTTGTCATTTTAAAAGTCTGAATTGTTCAGTATTCTTAAAAACTCCAGTATGATACTTTAAAGTCTGAATTTTTTCAGACATTTTAATAACATTTGTCATGACATGTTGTATGATTTGTTTATTAAATATTTTCTACCCATTGCTCATATTTTATCTGGAACATAACTACAAAAAAAGTGAATGTAATTCATTCAAACTTTACACATTGATAATGGTCATTATATGGAAGTATGATGCCCATATATTGTCTGTTCTGATCAATTATTTTAGAATGTCTGTCTAAATTTAGTTGTAGTGGACATTAAAGGACCTGGTGAGCTTCCTTGTTTTAAGTCACAATTGTTTTACTGTGTTTTTGACATTTTTTAGTGTTATCACTTCCTGAACATGCAGAAAATGAGTCTTGAATATGGCAGAAACATCTCAGACAAGTTTCAGTTTAAGTGATTTTTAAAAAAGTCTGAATAAATCAGAAACGAAACTGGCTGCATCTTTTTTTCAGTATTTCTTCAGACATTCGCTGAAGCTGAAAGAAGACTGAACTTTTGGTCTGAACATGTCAGTTTCTTTTCAGTACTTTTTCAGACATATTCTATGAAGCTGAAACAGGTCTGGATCTTGTCAGCACTGTTCAGCTTTTATTCAGACATCATTCAGATGCTAGATTTGGTTGTTCAGCCATGATTCAGTCACCAATTTTGCCGTTAGACTGAATTCAGCATTGATTCAGCTTAATTCAGCTTAATTCAGACAAACTTCAGACTTTCTGTTTCATGAGGGAAGGATGGTAAATCAGCTAATTAGACTTTGTGCTTATGATACATACTAATGTATATATACATTAACCTTTTCTCACATACAGACGCTTTCTGAACCCCCTGCATAAGATGATTTTTGAAAACATTGTGGCAAAAGGAGAAATTGCTCATGGTGTGCAATTTCTCCTTTTGCCACAATGTTTTCAACTTTATTCCATAACTATTATTTCATTTATAGAGAATTTCCTTATTTTTGACTTAATGTTTTCAAAGTGGTCTGCCGGAGATTTCGTGTTTTGAGAAAGGGTTAAAGGATGACATAGTAAGTGACCTTTTATAATGATGCTTTTTCTTTCCACCATACAGTAAATTTGCAACAGACAACTTTTGATAAATGAAAGCAAAAATCTGGAAAAATTCTAGACCCAATTTTCCTCTTATAAAGAATAAAGTGTAGCTTTTAAGACAGTTAAGTGAAAAAGATATACAAATTTCTATGTTTCCTATAAACAAATAACACAATTTATACAGTAAGACAATTTATGAATGGCCCGGGAATCTCGCCCTACTATTGCACACTGAATGACATGAATATGATGAAATTATATTTCAATGACGTCACATTACCATTTTTGGTACTGTATTTGTTTTTCTTTTAGTGTGTGACAAACTGCATGTATTGGCGTCAGAAAATGTGCAGGAATGTAATAAAAACAAAATATAATTGTTGAACAGTTAATTACATTAATGTACATACATGTACAAGAGCCACACTCACTGTTACTGGGCGTATTTCATGTTGTAAACAACAAATCTGCAGCAGACGCCTTAAAAAACATGAAGGCATGAAGGCAAAAACACAAAAAATCAATATCTAAGAAGGTTTTTCCTTACTGACAAAAGTTAAAAACATTGTGGCAGAGGAGAAAATGCTCGTTTTTAGCAATTTCTACTTTTGTCATACTGTTTTCAAAAATCGTCTGCTGCAGAGGCATCAGAAAGCGTCTATATGAGGTAAAGGGTTAAACCATTATTTGACTTTCCTACCGTATCTAGTTTAAACTTATCTATTTAACATTTAATGCGAAACAAGTTTTAAGCTTATTAATCACTCTCTATGTCTGGTTCTGGGGTTATAAACAGTAATTACGCTGTTAGGGGTGAAAAATCCCACTGGCAGAACATACTCATCACATTTGATTTGAACCCAGGACATTTGCTACAAGAGCCAGACACTCTACCACTGTCTTCCAGTTGATCAAAATTATTGTCTTAACCCTTTCCCTCATACGACAATTCTGAAGCAGACGACTTTGAAAATATTTTGTCAAAAAATAGAAAATCTCTATAATTGAATGGATAACCTATGACTAAAAGTGGAAAACATTGTGGCAAAAGGAGAAATTGCTTGTTTTGAGCAATTTCTTTTTTCGTCACTATGTTTTCAAAAAGCTGTCTGCTGCAAAGGCGTCAGAAAGCGTCTATATGAGGGAAAGGGTTAACCCCTTTCCAACATAAAGACAAGTTTTGAATGCATCTTCAGCAGACGTCTTCAGAAAACTTGATTGCAAAACGGATCACCTTTTTCCCCAATGTTTTTGATCTTTTTTCAGTCAGCATACCTTCAAATTTTTCTGCTGCAATTTATTGTTTGTAGGAAAGGGTTCATGAAACGATTCTTTTGAGTACCCACAACATAGCATTGGGTTAAGTTTTAAGAGAGAATCCTTTTACCCCTCCTAAGCTATAGTCCTTTTTGCATGTTCTGTAAATGATTTTGTATATGAGGATATTATTTCTCCATTGTGGTTTATTGTATGAATTTGAATCCATTTATCTATCATATTGCAGGAAACAAATACATGAACCCTTTCCCAAATACATCAAATTTTCTCCAGACATTTTTAAAAACATCTAGATAAAAATTATAGGGAAAAGCTGAAAACATTGTGGTATAAAAACAAAATATAATTGTTGAACAGTTACCGGTAATAACATTTTGACACTGGGAGAAATTTGCTCATGATGAGCAATTTCTCCTTTTGTCCCAATGTTTTCAACTTGGAAGAGAGTTAATGTACACACATGTTCAAGAGCCACACTCACTGTTACTGGGCGTATTTCATGTCCTTAACCCCTTTCCCACATGTAAACTTGTAGGCAATTTCAAAAACACAAAAAAAATCGCTTTATATGAAGGTTTACTTACTGACAACAGCTGAAAACATTGTGGCAAAAGGAGAAATTGCTCGTTTTGAGCAATTTCTACTTTTGTAACAATGTTTTCAAAAGTCGTCTGCTGTAGAGGCGTCATAAATTTAGCGTCTATATGTGGGAAGTGGTTTATTAAACCATTATTTGTCTGTCATATATACCCTGTCTAGTTTAAACTTATTTATTTAACATTTATTGCGAAACGAGCTTGAAGCTTATATTAATCACACTCTATGTCTGTTTCTGGGGCTATAACCAGTAGTTGCGCTGTTAGGGGTGAATTATCCCAATGGCAGAACATGCTCATCACAGGATGTGAACCTGTGACTTTTTTGTACGAGAGGCAGAGGCTGTACCACCGTCTTCCACTTGATTGGTACTCAAAATAATTGTCTTAATCCCTTCCCATGTATAGACGTGTTTTGATGCATCATCAGCAGCATCTTCAGATAACTTGATTGCTCACAATGGATCACCTTTTGCCACACTGTTTTTAGCTCACCTGAGCTTTGCTCAAGGCGACTTATTGTGGTCGCCTTTTGTCCGGCGTGCGACGTGCGTCGTGCGTCAACTTCTCCTCAGTAACCAGTGGGTCAATTGGGATGAAGCTATCCTCTCAATGACCTCACCAGAATTCCTTCAATTTTTGGGATCCATGCAGAATTCCTTCAATTTTTGGGATCCATGCAGAATTCTGGTTTCCATGGCACGAAATGAAAACAACTTCAAAATTCTTCTTCTCCCAAACTGGGTGGCAGATTTTCAAATAATTTTGTAGAAATGTTCCTTAGATGACCCTCTATCAGATTCCTTCAAGCCATGTTGATTGGTCAAAAAACATGGCCGCCAGGGGGGGCGGGGCTAGTTTGCCTTTTATGGCTTTAGTGAAAACTTAAAAAATCTTCTCCTTCAAAAGTGTCAGGCCGATTTCAAATAATTTGTAGAAATGTTCCTTAAGTGACCCACTATCAGATTCCTTCAATCCATGTTGATTGGTCGAAAAACATAGCCGCCATTGGGCGGGGCTGTTTTGCCTTATATGGCTATAGTGAAAACTTAAAAAATCTTCTCCTCCAAAAGTGTCAGGCCGATTTTCAATAATTTTGTAGAAATGTTCCTAAGGTGGCCCCTATCAGATTCCTTCAAGCCAGATGAGCGATCCAGGGCCATCATGGCCCTCTTGTTATCTTTTTAGCTCACCAGAGCACGAATTGCTCAAGGTGAGTTATTGTGATCACCTTTTGTCTGTCGTTCGTCGTCAACATTTGCTTGTTAACACTCTAAAGGCAACATTTTGCATCTAATCATCATGAAAGTTTATCAGAACACACATCTCTATCAAATCTAGACCAAGTTCGAAACTGGGTCATTTGGGGTCACAATCTAGGTCAATCGAATCAATTAAGCTCTCTTTTATGGAGATTTTTCAGGTTTTTGTCACTATGTTTTCAAAGTCGTCTGCTGCAGAATTGTTGTACATGTATGTGGTTAACCCTTTCCCACTTGCAGACGCATTCCGACGCATTTGCAGCAGACCCTATTTGAAAACATAGTGACAAAAGAAGAAATTGCACAAAACGTGCAATTTCTCCTTTTGCCACAATGTTTTCCACTTTTTCTCATAGGTTATCCATTCAATTATGGAGATTTTCTATGTTTTGACAAAATACGTTCAAAGTCGTCTGCTGCAGAATTGTCTTATGTGGGAAAGGGTTAACAAGACAATGTGAGCCTCATCTGGGGAAAATGTGGTCTACGGCCAGGCATGATCTGTTTAACCCTTTCCCACATACAATACACAATAAAATCTGCTGCAGAGGAATTTGAAAACATCTTGGAGAAAATCCCTATGAATGTATTGTGTAATTATAAAATACTGTCAAAATCATTGTTGCAAAAAGAGAAATTGCTCATTATGTATCCTTTGTATCTTTAATCCCCTTTTCCACAATGTAGATTCATCTTGATGCATCTCCCCAAGACGACTTTTAACCCTTTCCCTCATACGACAATTCTGCAGCAGACGACTTTGAACATATTTTGTTTAAAAATGAGATATCTCTATAATTGAATGGATAACCTATGACTAAAAGGAGAAAACATTGTGGCGAAAGGAGAAATTGCTCGTTTTGAGCAATTTCTTCTTTGGTCACTATGTTTTCAAAAAGCCGTCTGCTGCAGATTGAGGCGTCAGAAAGCGTCTATATCAGGGAAAGGGTTAAAAACATTGATATTGTTTCAAAATGCGAAATTGCTCATAAAAGATGGGAGGTAACTTTTTTCCAAATATTGATACAGTAGCATAGATACAACGTGAATAAGCTGAATAGAGGAAATGGAAGCAAATGCCAAAACTAGTACATGAAATTTACAATAAACAATCAAACTATCCATGGTAAATTTTACAATGTTTCCCTGGGATGCTTTCAAAGAAGAAAATTCTATAAAAGTTTTAACCCTAGATTCCCACATACATTATTTGTTATGTTTTCTGACTCCTTTGCATCAAACTTTATGCGTCATTCGTCTGTCACCAATGGTCTTACAGTCTATGAGGGAAAGTATGTTGTGTTGAGTACTGGTATGAGAAAACCAGGAAACTCATGAATAGGTGAACTGGCCGCCGTGATTTGACTGAAAAAAATCAATCAAACAATTGCAGCAAACTTTAGAAACAGTTTGACAAATGGAGAAATTACTTATAATGAACGTATTCAACTTTATTCAATAATTGCTCTTTCATTTGAGAAGTATTTCCATATTCTTTTTACTAAACGTCCTCAAAGTCGCCTAGTGCAGATTTGTTGTATTTGTTCTAAAAATTCAAATAGAAAACACAGTCTTCAAGACTGACCATGCAGTTAATCTAGGATCTTGACTGAGAACTATTTTGTACTAAAAGTGCCCTTGAAGATCCTAGAACACGCTTATGACGATTAACAGATTATGAAATATTTTATTGTTATTATTTGTCATTAGTTTGATTTTCAAAACCTCCAAAGGTATTTGTGTTACATGGCAAAAGTACAGCAATTTATAAAGTACACTACTATACAGTCATTGCTTCTCTGCCGTCCGTCTGTCCACTTTCAGTGTTACTGAATGACAGATTGTGCCCCTTTAACCCTTTCCCTCACATAGACGCTTTCTGACGCCCCTGCAGCAGACGGCTTTTTGAAAACATAGTGACAAAAGAAGAACTTGCTCAAAACGACCAATTAATTTCTCCTTTTGCCACAATGTTTTCCACTTTTAGTCATAGTTTAGTCATAGTTTATCCATTCAATTATAGATTTTTATTTTTTGACAAAATATGTTCAAAGTCGTCTGCTGCAAAATTGTCGTATGAGGGAAAGGGTTAATGACAAGACAATGAGTCTGGCACTTGTGGAAGCCTTTGTAACAGTTGTTCATGTCATTATGTAAGATATTTATCCTTTCCCCACAATGGTTTTGGAATAAATATCTGCTTTATAGACAACTGCAGCTGATGACTCTTAGCAAAAAAACCTCAATTTCCCCACTATGTTTTAATTTACTTTTCACAATTAGGAATACATCCTGGTTAGAGGTATGTGTAAGGATTTGGCATAGGGCGAACTGGGTTTGATCCTTGCAGGTAGAGAAACAAAATAATATGTACTCAAATAGATTTTTAAATGAGAGAAGGGTTTAATCCCATTTCGTCTAATCCCAATTCGTCTAATCCCATTTCGTCTACACTTTTTGCAATTTGTCCCATTTCGTCTACAACCAATTTACACCCCGGTGCCATTTCGTCTACACTTAGATTAATGAGACAGACAGTCTAATTTAATAAGACGGACATATTTTGTTTAAAATATGTGGGTTATACATACATTGTGGACCCATACCAGAGCATCTTTTCATTGGAAATTGTTTTATTTTATCGTTCTATTTTTGACAGTTTGTTGAAAAATCAACCCCCCTTAATAAAGATAAAAGCATTAATTGCTTAAAGTTTTCACACCAAGATTTATAATTGCTTTAAGAAAGGTCTATGTATATTCATGTTATGAACAGTAGACGACATGGGAACAAGGGTGTAGACGAAATGGGACAAAAAACTGTAGACGAAATGGGATGTTACCGAGAGAAGGGTTTCAGTACAACTGTATTGTAGGAGAATTATTTTTATGTAATATTAAATAAATATACTGCTGGTAACTGTATTGAATGTGTACATGTATTGTTAAGTTGGATAAAGAGACGTTTGTGGTGTTATGTATTTGTTTAACCCATTACTTCACCAAGTTGACATTTGATGCCTGCTGTTGCAGACGACTTTTGAAAACATATAAAAAATATAATTCTTTCAGTTTTCTAGATTGGTAAAATTGTTCGTCTGATGAATGTAAAGCAGATGACTTATGAACAGCCATGTGAAGTAGTACGTGCGTTAAACGATAAAACCCTTTCTCACATACAACAAATCTGCAGCAGATGACATAAAACATCAAGGCAACAGTATAGAAAATGTATAAAAATAAGTTTGGAAGATTCTACAATTTTTATCAGGTGTTGTAGCTAATGACTTTTTTTCATTTTCTTAAATCCTTTTCCAACTCTTAGTTGTAGGTAATCAACCAGATCCCTCTCACAGGAACAATTCTTTTGAGTATGCACAACATCGGGTTAGTTCAGTAATGACAAAAGATCTGTTAAATGACATCCCTAGTTAGTCTACTTATTGGATCATGTGTTGGGCATGTGACAAGTGCATGGCTGCTGCATGTACTGCAATTCATTCTCCTCAAAGGCCTAGATAAGGAGGTGTATATTGGGATTTAACCCTTTCAGACCTAAATAGGCTTTCTGTTGTTTCTCCAGCAGACCTCTTTTGAGAACATTGTGGCAATAAGTAGAAATTGCTCATGATGACCAATTTTTAGCTCCTCCGGCTGAAAGCCAGTCGAGCTTATGTCATGGCAAATTGTCAGTTGTGCATACATGCATGTGTGCATGTGTGCGTCAACTTTTTGCTTCAAACAACTTCTTCAGTATCCTCTCAATGTCCTCTGCTAAAATCTTTCATTTTTAGCTCCACTGGCTGAAAGCCAGTCGAGCTTATGTCATGGCGAATTGTCCGTCGTGCGTCCGTGCGTGCGTGCGTGCGTTAACTTTTTCCTTTAAACGACTTCTTCTCCCTAACCACTTGGCCAATTTGGTTGAAACTTCATGGGAAGCATCCTCTCAATGTCCTCTACTAAATTCCTTCAAATTTTTTTGATCCATTCAAAATTCTGGTTTCCATGGCAACCGAAAGAAAAAAATAGTGAGAACTTAAAAAATCTTCTTCTCCGAAAGTGTCAGGCCGATTTTCAAATAATTTTGTAGAAATGTTCCTTGGGTGACCCTTTATTAGATTCCTTCAAGAAATTTTGATTGGGCGAAAAACATGGCCGCCAGGGGGTGGGGCTTTTTTGCCTTATATAGCTATAGTGAAAACTTAAATAATCTTCTTCTCAAAAAGTGTTCAGCAGATTTTCAAATAATTATGTAGAATTGTTCCGTGGGTGACCCTCTATCAGATTCCTTCAAGCCATGTTGATTGGTAAAAAAACATGGCCGTCACAGGGCGGGGCGGGGCTATTTTGCCTATATGGCTAAAGAGCAAACTTAAAAAATCTTCTCCTCCAAAAGTGTCAGGCCGATTTTCAAATAATTTTGTAGAAATGTTCCTTGTGTGAACCTTAATTAGATTCCTTCAAGAAATGTTGATTGGGCGAAAAACATGGCCGCCAGGGGGCGGGGCTTTTTTGCGTTATATAGCTATAGTGAAAACTTAAAACATCTTCTTCTCCGAAAGTGTTCAGCCGATTTTCAAATAATTTTGTAGAAATGTTCATTGGGTGACCCTCTATCAGATTCCTTCAAGCCATGTTGATTGGTCGAAAAACATAGCCGCCAGAGGGCGGGGCTATTTTGACTTATATGACCATAGTGAAAACTTAAAAAATCTTCTCCTCCGAAAGTGTCAGGCATATTTTCAAATAATTTTGCAGAAACATTCCTTTGGTGACACTCTACAAGATTCCTTTAAGCCATGGTGGTTGGTAAAAAAAATAGCCACCACGGGGCAGGGCTGTTTGGAGATTTTATTTTTGCCTTATGGCCGTGGAGCGATACTGGCCCTCTTGGGCCTCTTGTTTTTTTATTCAAGCAAAATTCTGGTTCCCTGATGGCAACCGAAAGAAAAAAATAGTGAAAACTTAAAAAAATCTTCTCCTCCTAAAGTGTCTGGCCGATATTCAAATAATTATACCCCCAAAAAACAAAGTTTTGGGGGGGTATATAGGAGTCACTGTGTCGGTCGGTCAGTCGGTCGGTCGGAAGCCATATTTTGTCCGGACCATATCTTAACAATGCAACATAGGATTTGAACGAAACTTCATAGGATGATACAACACATTGAGAGGAAGTGCGGTGTACAGGAAACATAACTCTATTTTATCTAAATACAGAGTTATTGCCCTTTGTTACTTTTTCTTATTCGTAGAGTCTTGTCCGGAGCATAACTTTAAAACAAATTGTTGGAATTTAATAAAACTTCATAGGATGATACAACACATTGAGAGGAAGTGCAGTGTACAGGAACCATAACTCTATTTAATCTAAATACAAAGTTATTGCCCTTTGTTACTTTTTCTTGTCCGGAGAATTACTTAATAACTAACAGATGGAATCTAATAAAACTGCATACAATGGTAGAGCATAATCAGAGGAAGTGCAGTGTACAAGAACCATAACTCTAATTTACATAATTACAGAGTTATTGCCCTTTGTTACTTTTTCTTGTTTTACAGAGTTATGGCCCTTTTACTTATTAAGATGTTGGTCATATTTTGTCCGAAGCCATATTTTGTCCGGCCTATTTCTTACAAACCACTGGGTGGAATTCAATTAAATTTTACATGAAGCTTTTATACCAAGAGGAGATGTGCATACCCTAAAGGTCTTGAAATTGCATGTTATTTTACAGAGTTATGGCCCTTTTACTTATTAAGTTGTTGGTCATATTTTGTCCGGCCTATGTCTTACAAACCACTTGGTGGAATTCAATAACATTTTACATGAAGCTTCTATACCAAGAGGAGATGTGCATACCCTTAAGGTCTTACAATTGCATGTTATTTTACAGAGTTATGGCCCTTTTACTTATAAAGTTGTTGGTCGGTCAAAAGCCATATTTTGTCCAGCCTTATTCTTACAAACCACTGGGTGGAATTCAATAACATTTTACATGAAGCTTCTATACCAAGAGGAGATGTGCATATCATAAAGGTCTTACAATTTCATGATATTTTACAGAGTTATGGCTTTTTTGTTGGTCAGTCGGAAGCCATATTTTGAGTCAAGGTGCTGTTTTGGGAGTATTTATCATCTTCAGTGATATTTATAGTTTTGATTCCTTCAAGCCAAGTTGATTGGTCGTAAAACATGGCCGCTAGGGGGCGGTGCTATTTTGCATTATATGGCTGTAAATATAGTGTAAACTTAACAAATCTTCTCCTCATGTCCACCAGGGGGCGGGGCTATTTTACCTTGTATGGCTAAAGTGAAAACTTAAAATATCTTCTCCTCCGAAAGTGTAGACGCAAGTTGGAATGAATCAAACCCTATTCCCAAGATGTTTTGTAGCGTTCTTAATTCAATAAGGCCGCCTTTAAAAACATTAGATATCCCCTTAATTAACATTAATCTGGACCGAAACTTTCATATTGCTATTTTTCTGACCATTTTACAACACCCAGCCACATTGGACCTATCACTATATGTTCATATACTGAGCCAAACAAGTAACGATACATACTTAGATCATTTGTAAAATCTTAAAGCTTAAACTTGTGTTATATGTAATGTGATTACATGATTGCTTAAACGTATGACTGTTTTCAATAGGGATTTTTACGTTTTGCACGCACTGCACGGGAAACCCATGATGATGAACATGTATCGACATAAAAATATACGCATTTCACAGATATTGTACCTGTATTGTGAAAACATAGGCAAAATTCGATATTTCTCTGCTGTAATTATGCCGAGACTGAATGCAAATCAACACCTTATAGCCATTGGTATGCTACAAGCAAACTTACGTCATGCTGACGTCGTTGCTCACTTTGGAGCGTCTAGGTTGACTATAACCCGACTTTTAGGCCGTTATTGTTCCCTTGGTTCTGTTAATGACCGTCCCCGTTCTGGTAGGCCCCGTGAAATGACTCCTGCACAGGACCGTCACATAAGGACGTCACACTTACGTGACCGGTTACTTCCATCTACTGTTACTGCTGCTGTAACACATGGTCGTACACACAACAGAATTAGTGCTCAAACAGTCCGAAACAGACTTGCCGAGCGTGGTATAAGAGCCAGACGTCTGTATCATGGGCCTTTATTAACCCAACGTCATCGCGTATTGAGACGTCAGTGGGCCACTGGACACTTGAATTGGGCAAGAAATCAATGGAATACGGTAATGTTCACTGATGAGTCGCGTTTTTGTTTGAGGCGAGGAGATGGACGTGCTAGAGTATACCGTAGGGTCGGTGAACGTTATGCTGACGTCTGTGTGCACGAGGTGGACCGTTACGGTGGTGGAAGTATCATGGTTTGGGGCGGAATATCCTACCAGAATCGCACTCCATTGGTTATTGTGGGTGGGAATCTAACGGGACAACGTTATGGAGACGAAATTTTAACACCAGTTGTCGTACCATTTCTTAACGGTAACGTGAACGTCACGTTGTTCCAGCAAGACAATGCTAGGTGCCTTACAGTACATGTATGCCGCAATTTTCTTACCCAACAAAACATTAATGTTCTAGATTGGCCTGCTTCACCAGATTTGTCCCCAATAGAACATCTTTGGGATGCCCTGGACCTTCGGTTTAGACGTCGCAATCCCCAAATATTAGCGCAGTTGGAGTTTTTTTTTATTCAAGAATGGAATGCCATTCCACAGCGAGATATTCAAACACTTTTCAATTCTATGCGTAAACGATGCACTGCTGTAATGTATGCACAGGGAGGTCACACCCGGTATTAACAAATTCCAGAACTTAACATTTTCATCAGTCCATTTTCTTATTGATTTTCAAAAAGTTTAAATGAAATTGAAGCATAATAATCAATTTAAATTATGAATCAAAGACCATTTTTTCAAAATGCTTAAAAACATATTCATATAACTGATCCACGATAAAATTGTATCCAATTGATTTCATGTATCGTAACTTGTTTGGCTCAGTATATTTACAAACGACTGTGTATATTAAATAGCCAAATTGGATTCAGTTGTTCATTTAACATACAGCTTAATATTCACATTTTATATATATATTTTTTTTATTAAAATGCAATGATAATTAAATCATCTGCTCCTTATTTGTCAAAATGCATCTGCACTATAGAAGGGTAATTGGTCTCCAAGTAAGGCGAAGATGAGGGACAAAGGGAAAACCTCTAGGGCATAATGTACTCCAAGGCAACTTCACATTTGACCTTTAATAATAAAGAACATATTAGGAGTTAATTCATTGTGTAATAAATAGGCTTTGTGTATATCCAATCATCTTAGAATAACTCTTTTAACTGGTTACAATTTTAATGATGTTTTGTCCCTTTAGTATTTGTGAAACTGAATAGGAATACGTTTATTAACAATTTTCCACCTATAGACGCATTTTGACACATCTTCAGCAGCGGAATTTTGAAAAAATAGTGGCAAAAGGAGAAATTGCTAAAAAACGAGCAATTACTCCTTTTGCCACAATGTTTTCAACTTTTTAGCTCACCTGAGCTTTGCTCAAGGCGAGTTATTGTGATCGCCTTTTGTCCGTCATGCGTCGTGCGTCAAATATTCTCCTCAGTAACGAGTAGGTCAATTTGGATGAAACTTCACAGAAAGCATCCTCTCAATGACCTCACCAGAATTCCTTCAAATGTTTGGGATCCATGCAAAATTCTGGTTTCCATGGCAACGAAATCGAAAAAAACTTCAAAATTCTTCTTCTCCCAATCTGGTTGGCAGATTTTCAAATAATTTTGTAGAAATGTTCCTTGGATGACCCTCTATCAGATTCCTTCAAGCCATGTTGATTGGTCGAAAAACATGGCCGCCAGGGGGGTGGGGCTATTTTGCCTTATATGGCTATAGTGAAAACTTAAAAAATCTTCTTCTCCGAAAGTGTCGGGCCGATTTTCAAATAATTTTGTAGAAATGTTCCTTGGGTGACCCTCAATCTTATTCCTTCAAGCCATGTTGATTGGTCGGAAAAACATGGCCACCAGGGGGGGGCGGGGCTATTTTGCCTTATATGGCTATAGTGCCAACTTAAAAAATCTTCTCCTCCAAAAGTGTCAGGGCGATTTTCAAATAATTTTGTAGAAATGTTCCTTGGGTGATCCTCTATCAGATTCCTTCAAGCCATGTTGATTGGTCAAAAAACATGGCCGCCAGGGGACGGGGCTATTTTGCCTTTTATGGCTATAGTGAAAACTTAAAAAATCTTCTCCTCCATAAGTGTCAGGCCGATTTTCAAATAATTTTGTAGAAATGTTCCTTAAGTGATCCACTTTCAGATTCCTTCAAGCCATGTTGATTGGTCGAAAAACATGGCCGCCAGTGGGCAGGGCTATTTTGCCTTATATGGCTAGAGTGAAAACTTAAAAAATCTTCTCCTCCAAAAGTGTCAGGCCGATTTTCAAATAATTTTGTAGAAATGTTCCTAGGGTGACCCTCTATCAGATTCCTTCAAGCCAAGTTGATTGGTAGGAAACTATGGCCACCAGGGGACGGGGCTTATATAGCTAAAGCGAAAAATAAATAAATCAGGTGAGCGATCCAGGGCCATCATAATGACCAGGCCCTCTTGTTTTCAGAAAGTATACCTTGAATTACAGTATAGCGATTTTCCATAGTTTTTTGTAGACATTTTCAATTACGTCTGCTGTAGATTAGTTGTATGTGGGAATGGGTTAAGACTTTCCCACATACAATTTACAAATCTGCAGCAGAGAACTTTGAAAACATCTTGGCAAAGATATGGAGACTCTACAATTAACCCTTTCCCTCATACGGCAATTCTGCAGCAGACGACTTTGAACGTATTTTGTCAAAAAATAGAAAATCTCCATAATTGAATGGATAACCTATGTCAAAAAGTGGAAAACATTGTGGCAAAAGGAGAAATTGCACGTTTTGTGCGATTTCTTCTTTTGTCACTATGTTTTCAAAAAGCCGTCTGCTGCAGAGGAGTCAGAAAGTGTCTATATGAGGGAAAGGGTTAATGCTGTGGGACATCAAAAGTTGTTACATTTCTACATGGTATGCAGATGATTTGCATAAAAAGATTTTGATGTATACCAGTTTAATATCCATTTGAACTCTGACCACATACATCAACTCAGCCTTTAACCCTTTCCCTCATACGACAATTCTGCAGCAGATGACTTTGAACGTATTTTGTCAAAACATAGAAAATCTCCATAATTGAATGAATATTCTATGACTAAAAGTGGAAAACATTGTGGATAAGGAGAAATTGCACGTTTTGTGCAATTTCTTCTTTTGTCACTATGTTTTCAAAAAGCCGTCTGCTGCAGAGGCGTCCGAAAGCGGAAAGGGTTAAGACATTGAAGATATCTTGGGGGAAATTAAGAACGAAACTGTTTAAATGAATATGTATGACTTTTTAACAGAGTTAAAACAATGTGATCTTAAAAAAATCTTCATGAATGAGCATTTTTTCCTTTTACCACAATATTTCAAAAGGTATCTGTTAATTGCACCTGTGTCAATTTCATGAAAACTTAAGGCCTACACTTTGCTGGCTTGTATATAGATGATTAGATCTGATGACTTCCCCATAGGCTCAGATTGACGAATCAAATGTTGCTTTCAAAATTGTTTGGTATAACCCATAATAAAAACAACACGGAGAAGCAGTGATTGTCAAGTTTCCAATTGTATAGAACTGAGCGTTGGTTGTATTGTGCAATTTCATTGGACAAAAAAACAAAGCCCCATGCTTATGACTATTTAGTACATGTATATAGATAGGGTCATTTCAAGATGACATGTTATGTGGTGACGTAAGATCCAATATAATTATCGGATCTAGATAGGGTCATTTCAAGATGACATGTTATGTGGTGACGTAAGATCCAATATAATAACAGGATCTAGATAGGGTCATTTCAAGATGACATGTTATGTGGTGACGTAAGATCCAATATAATAACCGGTACAGCAAAGTAATTTGATCTGATTTTAACGAGATTGCATCTGTCAACATGCATATGCATTTGTAAAATGATTAAGTGATATTAGTACTGTTGATCAATATTTACCTGGTCAGATTAACCTATTTAGCAGCAGACCTTTTTTTTTTCTATTGAAATAGTCCGGGGAAAGTGAAATATCTGTCATTTACTATAAACTTACCTTATATGATATGTCCCACTTGCAGACATGTTTCGACGCAACATCAGCAGGAGTTTACTTTCTAAAACATTTTGGCAAAAAGAGAAATTGTTCATTATAAGCAATTTTGCGTTTTGACATGTGTATGTTTTGAAATCGATTAAATGTGTTATACTTTCATATTCATTTGCAGAGATGTCTATATACACACAGTATTTGCCTAAATGATATTATTGTCATCTGCTGCAGATTTGTTGTATGTGGGAAAGATTGAAGAATCATATCTGCTTGCCAAGCATCTGAGGAAAATTTGACCACAGGTACATGTATTTGGAAAGAGATTTAACACATTCCCACATACAACAATTCTGGAGCAGACGACTTTGAAATCACCTGAGCAAACACACAGAAAAGCTCTATAAATGTAGGAATAATTACTGAAAAGAGTTGAAAACATTGTTGCAAGAGAAGAAATTGCTCGTTTTGTCACAGTGTTTTCAAAAGTCGTCGTCAGAAAATATGGGGAAAAGGGTTAAGGACTAGACACTGTAAACTTACCCCTTTCCCACATATAAAGACGCTTTCCAAAGCCTCTGCAGCAGACCACTTTTGAAAACATTGCGACAAAAGGACAAATTGCTCAAAACTTTTTTCAGTAATTATACTATCATTTAACCCTTTCTCACATACAGCAAATCTTCAGCAGACGATAAATTAGATTTTACACATTTTTGCCAATAAAAAAATCAAAGTCGTCTGCTGCATATTTGTTTTATGTGGGAAAGGGTTAATACATCTGCAATGGTGAAAGGGTTACACCAAAATGAATATATATATATACTCACAGTACAGCTTAATGAAGATTTTTGTTTTTCTTCTTCAGAAAACTGTTTCTTTTTATAGTTTTCCATCAATGTTTCAGAAATGATTTGCATTGAACAGTAAAGGGTTATCATTGATTATTACAATGTAGGAAACTAGAATTCATTGACAAATTGTAAAAGTGATTTGATAGGCTGATAATGGTAGTAGCTAGATAACCCAGGATAAAAGATCATCCGATGTGATGTCCACATACCAGGTCACAAATTGTAACGGAGGCCGCAGTCACACATGGTTAGATAGCTGTTAATCCCCTTCACCTGTTACACACAACTTTTACGAGACAATATGCAGCAGATATCTGTTAAAAACTTTGTGAAAATGGTGAATTTATTGCTTAAAATAAGTGATATTTTCCATTAACTGTTTTTAGCTCCACTGGCTGAAAGCCAGTCGAGCTTATGTCATGGCGAATTGTCCGTCGTGCGTGCGTGCGTGCGTGCGTGCGTAAACTTTTTCCTTTAAACGACTTCTTCTCACTAACCACTTGGCCAATTTGGTTGAAACTTCATAGGAAGCATCCTCTCAATGTCCTCTCTTAAATTCCTTCAAATTTTTTGGATCCATCCATAATTCTGGTTTCCATGGCAACCAAAAGAAAAAAATAGTGAAAACTTAAAAAATCTTCTTCTCTGAAAGTGTCAGGCCGATTTTCAAATAATTTTGTAGAAATGTTCCTTGGGTGACCCTCTATCAGATTCCTTCAAGCCATGTTGATTGGTCGAAAAATATGGCCTCCAGAGGGCGGGGCTATTTTGCTCTATATGACCATAGTGAAAATTTAAAAAATCTTCTTCTCCGAAAGTGTTGAGCAGATTTTCAAATAATTTTGTAGAAATGTTCTTTGGGTGACCCTCTATCAGATTCCTTCAAGCCATGTTGATTGGTTCAAAATTATGGCCGCCATGGGGTGGGGCTATTTTGCCCCACATGGCTATTGTGAAAACTTAAAAAATCTTCTCCTCCGAAAGTGTCAGGCCGATTTTCAAATAATTTTGCAGAAACATTCCTTGGGTGACACTCTACAAGATTCCTTTAAGCCATGGTGGTTGGTAAAAAATATGGCCACTAGGGGGCAGGGCTGTTTGGAGATTTGATTTTTGCCTTATGGCCGTGGAGCGATACTGGCCCTCTTGGGCCTCTTGTTTCATTATTGGTATTTTCTCCTTTTGCTACAATGTTTTTAAAAGTCGTCTGCTGCAGAGCTACGTTTCTGAAAGCGCCTGTATGACGGAAAGGGTTAAACTCTTTGTGTAAAGTAAACCCTCTTACATAATTGTAAGTTTAACCGTTTCCCACATACAGTAAATCTTTAGCAGACGACTTTGAAAATGTCTACTCAAAAATATGGATAAACTCTATAATTGTAAGTATAATTACTGAAAAAAGTTGAAAACATTGTGGCAAAACGAGGAATTGCTCGTTTGGAGGTTTTCAAAAGTCGCCTGTTGCATATGCGTCGAAATGCCTCTATAGGCGGTAAAGGGTTAAATTAATGGCTAATTTCGATTCTTCCAAATTGAAAACATGGATAATTTGGACAAAATAGTTTTGACTAGACCATTTGAAATAAAAAGGAGAAATTTGTCATTTAGTATGAAGTTTCTAAATTATTACCCATTGTTTTGAAAGGTTGTTAGTTCAATGTTTTAGATACATGTACATATGTGTATATTGTGATGCATAAACACTTAGAATCTGCCTACAAGGGAAAATAATAATCACATGATTATAAGTTGGCCTTGTGTACAGATTTCTTCTGCGCAGTCCCATTATATCTTGGTAAACAATTAACCCTTTCCCTCATACGACAATTCTGCAGCAGACGACTTTGAACATATTTTGTCAAAAAATAGAATATCTCTAAAATTGAATGGATAACCTATGACTAAAAGTGGAAAACGTTGTGGCA
Source organism: Serripes groenlandicus (assembly GCA_031761405.1). Lineage (NCBI taxonomy): Eukaryota > Metazoa > Mollusca > Bivalvia > Cardiida > Cardiidae > Serripes > Serripes groenlandicus. Next base: position 30,322,392 of record JASEVX010000001.1, on the reverse strand, counting down.
AAAGGAGAAATTGCACATTTTGTGCAATTTCTTCTTTTGTCACTATGTTCCAAAAAGCTGTCTGCTGCAGAGGCGTCAGAAAGCGTCTATATCAGGGAAAGGGCTAATCCTTTCCCACATGCAGACCAATATTGACCAATCAGCAGGTTACAGACAACTGTTGAAAACATTGTGGCATACTGAGCAAGATCTCCTTTAATTCAACTTTTTCAATTTAACCCTTTTCCACATAAAGACGCTTTCTGACGGTTCAGCAGGAGACGACTGTTGAAAAAAGTGTGGCAATAATGAGCAAGTTCTCCCTTTCAATTTAACCCTTTCCAACATAAAGACGCTTTCTGACGTTCTGCAGCAGACGACTATTGAAAACATTGTGACAAAATGATAAATTGCTCGAAAAGAGCAATTTCTCCTTCTGCCACAATATTTTCAACTCTATTCAATATTTAAACTTTCATTTATAGAGATATTCCAAATTTTTCCCCAGATGATTTCAAAGTTGTCTGCTGCAGATTTGTTGTATGTGGGAAAGGTTTAATAAGAGAGAACTTTCAACAGTTCTTACCAGATGTTGTGTGTATGTTGGAAAGGGTTAAGGATAGCTGATAACACTTTCCTAGATGCAAACCAGTTAAGACACATCTGCAGCAGACTACATTTGAATACATTGTGTCAAAAGTAGAAATTGCTCATAAAAAGCAATTTTTCTTTGCCACTGTTTTCAACTCTCCATAATTATACTTTCATTTATAAATAGAGATTTTTCACATCGTTGCATGGATATTTTTTTTATTAACCCTTTCCCATCTATAGACGCATTTAGACGCCTCTGCAGCAGACGACTTTTGAAAACATAGTGGCAGAAGGTGAAATTGCTCGTTTCTGCTGCAGATGTGTCAGATTGTGTCTACAAGTGGGAAAGGGTTAATTGTATATGAGTCATAATATGGAGTCCGGATTTTGAGTTACATCACAAAGACTGTGGCGTCCTCTTTTGAAATATTTGACTTTTGTCAAATTAAATGCTATATATGGTTAGAACAATATCTATAGCTGTTGTATTCTAAATGACAAAATAGTTATTAGCTTTAATTCACTCAGAATAGAAGTGTGGGTTTTAAGTTGTATGGTTAGTAACAGAGGACACCACATAATAAATCATTTTTATGAAGCTCTTGCCTAGTTAAACCTTTTTAGACCTATTTTACATGTTCAGTATAAATTAATTATTATTCCCAATTTAAATGAAAATATAATAATAAAGCAAATTATGTATTTATTACGTAATCACAGTGATTATGGATGTAGAAAATGCCGACTGTTCCCCAGTCAAATATGAATAACAAATTCTTCGTAATGAATTAAATAGGTTCGCAAACATCTCTGGACAATTTAAATTTAGAAATAAAAAGGAACCAAGCATTGCGATACATTATAAGCAACCAGTGATGACCTAAGTCGGCTTGGTGGACATAACAAACTTTCAGAAGTCTGACAGTGTTTGTTAAATTATTATTTCACACATGTATGTAAGTTTGCAGGCTTTAAATAAAAAGAAAAACAGTTTGTTTTGGTTTTCTAAAAGCCCTCCCATGCATTTGTCGGGAAGGACACTTTGAAAATGCTCAAGAAAAGTATAAATTAAATGAAACTTTCAAAAGTCAATGGCATATCGTTTGATAGATTTAGTTGTTTCTAACAGTTTATGACATCCTGTTAAACTATATAAAACATAGTTCTTCAAATAAAGGAGAATAAATCATGACTCAGTGACGTAACACAAATTCCTGGACACCATATTATGGCTCATATGGGCAAGGGTTAACCCTTTCCATTGCCTATAGACGCATTCTGACGCCTCTGTAACAGACGTCTTTTAAAAACATTGTGTCAAATGAGCAAAACAAGCCATTTCTCCTTATGCCACAATGTTTTCAACTTTTTCCAGTAATAATGCCTCAATGCTTCAAATTTGTTGTATGTGGGAATGGGTAGAGACATATCTGCCTCAGATACACATGCCTTTTAATGACATCTGCCACTAAAGCTTATAATTTATACCTAACCCTCTCCTACAAATAGATGCATTTTTACTCCTCTGCAGGAGACTTCTTTTGAAAACATTGTGGCAAAACAGTACAAGTTTATCGCAATTCAAGAATTACATCCCCCTTTGAGAAAAAGAGGGAGTATATATTGCTTTACACAGTCATGTCGGTTGGTCCGTCCATTGATAACATTTGCGTGTCCAGTCGATAACTGGACATTGCTTGGACATACAGTATTCAAACTTGATCGTGTGGTTGTGCATGGTGACACAAAAATGAGGCAAATATTTGACATACATCCTTTGTTAAAAGGTGCTGAACTTTAGGTATTATAGTGAAAGTTTTAAAACTGTTCGAAAGTTGAATTGAAATATTAGAATCATAATTCTGGGATAGAATTAACCCTTTCCCTCATATAGACGCTTTCTGACGCCTCTGCAGCAGACGGCTTTTTGAAAACATACTGACAAAAGAAGAAATTGCCCAAAACGTGCAATTTCTCCTTTTGCCACAATGTTTTCCACTTTTTGTCATAGGTTATCCATTCAGTTATGGAGATTTTCTATGTTTTGACAAAATATGTTCAAAGTCGTCTGCTTCAGAATTGTCGTATGAGGGAAAGGGTTAAGAGTAATAGTATTCACCTTATGGTACCATAAACATTTAGATATTGATCATTTATACTTCATAATTTTTTACTTGTAAGACAAATTACCCAGTAAGACAAAATGTGTACATTTTCATGACTTTTCAACATTTACTGCCAAAATAGTTTTGAAATTCTTATTTGTAACTTACTTTGTTTTCACTATTAGCATTGTTTGCAGAAGTTTGAACATTTCAAAACTTTGATCTCCCTCTGGAGTTCAGCACCTTTAATTTATCCCTTTCCCACCTATAGACAGTTTTGACACATCTGCAGCAGACGACCTTTGCAAACATTGTGATAAAGGAAAAATTGCTCAAAACAAGCAATTTCTCCTTTTGCCACAAAGATTTCAACACTTTTCAGTAATTATACCTTCATTTTTAGAGAATTTCCATAACTCCATCTAGATGATTTAATTTCTAAGTAGACTCTGCTGCATATTTGTTATATGTGGGAAAGGGTTATACTTTCATTTGTAGAGATTTTCCATATTTTTGCCTATTTGCCTCAGCTTTGTTTGTTGTATGCGGTAAACGGGAAATAAATTGGCCAATTTAATTCAAACACTCTTACTTAAAATGTACTGAAAAATTGTAGATTATAGGTCGTACAAATTAAGCTGTTGATTGCTGAAGATATTTGACTTCCTCTCGAAGTTTAAAAACGGATGTCAACTTATAGTTACCACTCAAGAATTTGAATCTTTTGTGGAAAAAAATGGAAAACAAAACCAAACCCTTTCCCTCATACGACAATTCTGCAGTAGACGTCTTTGAACATATTTCGTCAAAAATGGAAAATCTCTATAATTGAATTGATATATAACCTATGACTCAAATTGGAAAATATTGTGGCAAAAGGAGAAATTGCTGCTTCAGGGGCGTCAGAAAGTGTCTATATGAGGGAAAGGGTTAATGCTTAATTGTAATGAAAAAAATAACTAAATACAAATCATCAGTTAGGTCATCTCTGGCCTTTGAACACATGCATCCCTTGTCAAAACTTTAATCCTTTCCCAATTACAGATCTGATACTTTCTACTGCCTCTGAAGCAGACGACTTTTGAAAATATTTTGGCATAATGAGCAATTTCTCTGTTTGCCACAATGTTTTAAACTTTATTCAATCATTATTCTTTAACCCTTTCCCTGATACGGCAATTCTGCAGCAGACGACTTTGAACGTATTTTGTCAAAAAATAGAAAATCTCTATAATTGAATGGATAACCTATGACAAAAAGTGGAAAACATTGTGGCAAAAGGAGAAATTGCACGTTTTGTGCAATTTCTTCTTTTGTCACTATGTTTTCAAAAAGCCGTCTGCTGCAGAGGCGTCAGAAAGCGTCTATATGAGGGAAAGGGTTAATTATATGGAGAGTTTCCATATTTTTGACGAAATGTCTCCTAAAGTTGTCTGCTACAGATTTGTTGTATGTTGGAAAGGGTTTTTTACCATTTTGCCAAGCATATTTCCTAGCTTAGAAATCATCGTTTACCGAGTCACTGTTGGCGCTAACACAAGTAATTACTGTGAAACTGATATGTGTCCCACATACAACAAATCTGCAGCAGACAACTTTGGCAACATCTATGATCTAGGCAAAAATTTCGATAAACTAAAGTATAATTATTGACTAGGGTTGAAAACAGTGTGGTCAAAGCAGGAATTACCCGTTGAAACAATTTCTTCCTTTGCCACAATAGTTTCAAAAGACGTCTGCTGCAGATGCATCAAAATATGCAAGTTGGAAAGAGTTTGAAATATGTGGCAAAAGTTGTCTGCATTAACCCTTTCCCTCATACGACAATTCTGCAGCAGACGAATTTGAACGTATTTTGTCAAAACATAGAAAATCTCCATAATTGAATGGATAACCTATGAAAAAAAGTGGAAAACATTGTGGCAAAAGGAGAAATTGCACGTTTTGTTCAATTTCTTCTTTTGTCAATATGTTTTCAAAAAGCTGTCTGCTGCAGAGGCGTCAGAAAGCGTCTATATGAGGGAAAAGGGTTAAAATGCACTTACAAGTGGGCAAAGGTCTCCTGGCTTTATGATTCAAATCTAATTGTTGGGAAAAAATTATAGAAGAATTCATGCTGTTTGTTCCCGCAAATTCTAAACCCCATCCCACAGATATAGAATATATTTCTGCTCCTACAGTATAGAAGACTTTTGAATATATTGCGGGAACACAAGATATTGCTCAAAACTTAAGCTATTTCCTTAATTTCCGCTACAATGTTTTCAATTCCATTTCTTAAAGTGTACTTACTGTGAATTTCCAGATGATAAGATTAATAAATTTCTACCGAGATCATTTCCATTGGCTTAAATATGGAAAATGCATGTATTGTTATTGAATAGAGTTGAAAACATTGTGAGTAAGTTCACCTTTTGTCACAATGTTTTCAAAAGCTTTTTCCTGCTGATATTTGTGTCAAACAATTCTCAAAATGTTTCTGCATGTGAGAAAGAGTTTAACCCTTTCCCTCATACGACAATTCTGCAGCCGACAACTTTGAACATGTTTTGTCAAATATAGAAAATCTCTATAAGTGAATGGATAACCTATGACTAAAAGTGGAAAACATTCTGACAAAAGGAGAAATTGCATGTTTTTCGCAGACGCGTCAGAAAGCATCTATATGAGGGAAAGAGTTTAAATATAAAAATGTTTTACAATTACTTCATGCATCTCTTGGTTTCTTTTTCAGGATTGCATTGTTGGAGTTTCATTGACTTTTGCTTTGTTGCCATGGCTGCTTGCGAACGTGGAACAGTATGACTACTTCCAAGTGACAAGCCCGTATGCTCCACTCGTGAGTTTCTTGATCCCGTTTTTAGCCTGTCTGTATTATCCGAAACCTGAAGTCTGGAGCATTACTCGAGGGGACACTTCAAACATAGTTTCTATAGGGGCTTGTATTGGGGTCGCAGGTTGGCTCAACTACCAGCTGGGATGGATGACAGAAACTACATACAGTAAAGAACTACAGCCATTTCCCGCAATAACAACAGAATGGCTTTTATACAGTCTAATCAGAACTTGTTTAGGTGTTGGTGCTCTTGCCGTTTCAAGAGTCCTTAGCAAAAAGTTTTTTACCAATCTAACATGTTATTGTGCAGGAGTTCATCCAAGTGATATTTTGAGACAGCGAGATGTTGGACTTGAGGTGCCAATACGCTGGCTTATCATTGGCAGCATGTCAATAAACACCGGGTTCACAGCACCCTTAATTTATTGGTACCTAGGGATCAACAGGCCAGGGTTTTATTATGAAGTAGGCATGTGAACAAATTAACATTTTTCCTGTTTTTGCACTCATGTATTGTTTAAACCCTTTCCCTCATATAGATGTGTTTTGACGCCTCTGCAGCAGACTACTTTTTGAAAACATAGTGACAAAAGAAGAAATTGCTCAAAACGAGCAATTTCTCTTTTTGCCACAATATTTTCCACTTTAATCATAGGTTATCCATTCAATTATAGAGATTTTCCATTTTTTGACAAAATATGTTCAGTCGTCTCCTGCAGAATTGTTGTATGAGGGAAGGGTTAAAACTTTTAACCCCTTCCCTCATACAGCAAACGACTTTTAAAAGGTCTAAAATAAAATATGGAAAATCTCTATAATTGTAGGTATAATTACTGTAAAAAAGTTGAAAACATTGTGGCAAAAGGAGAAATTGCTTGTTTTGAGTAATTTCTTCTTTTGTTACAATGTTTTCGAAAGTCACCTACTGAAGATGAGTCTAGGTGGGAAGTTTACAGATATTTTACTTGTATGTTCATGTACTCTAAATTGAATTGTGAATGCTGTAGACAAAGATCGGCCTGCTTATTTGGTCTTTAAAAGAGGTCAGAAGATGGTGCTATTCGTTTCATTATATATTTTGGGTTAGCTCTTTGAGGACTGCAGTCAACATGACACATTTCTGCTGCAGACCATTTTTGGAAAAAGTGTTGAAAAGAGAAATGTCTCAAGATTTTAACTTTCCACTTTTCCCAAAATGTTTTCAACTCTTGTTTCAAAATTATAACTCATATAGTTCTTTGTTGAATAGTTAAAGATTTAGAAATAATTCTATTCATAATAAAAGGTACAAGTTGGCTTTTGTGAACAGTGTAGACCATGATCAAACCCGTGCACATGCACTGAAAGTCTGTTGAGTTGAATACTGATGTGTGATTGAAAGCCACGACACATGAGAAGGTAAACTGGCCACTGTGATATGACTGAAAAATTGTTTCCTTTACTTACAGTGTATTTGATTGTTGTCAACTGCTGCAACGTTAACCCTTTCCCGCTTGAAGATGCCTTTAGACGCTTTTGCAGCAGTGCGTTTTTGAAAAACATTGTGGCAAAAGTAGAAATTGGTCATCAAAGTCCTCTGCTGCAGATTTGTTGAATGTGGGGAAGGGTAAATAGTTGTCTGTTTTGAAGTGAGAGTTAAGATTCAACATCTTCTGAACAGCCTACTGATCTATGGTTAAACTAAAGGACAAAACAAATTGTGTTCAGCCTGTAATGTTGAATGATGCAGTCTTTCTATTGGGTTTTAAGAAATGGCCTGGAATATGCTTAGTTCTATGAATTATCCTTAGAATGGTTCAATCTAGGAGATGGGGAACTCTCATGCTTTTCAATATTTCCCACTAAATTTGTTTTATAATATAATTATATAATTTTCAAATTGTTCTGACCAGGGTTTTGATAACTTGTTTAACCCTGTCTCTCATACGACAATTCTGCAGCAGACGACTTTGAACGTATTTTGTCAAAAAATAGAAAATCTCCATAATTGAATGGATAACCTATGACAAAAAGTGGAATACATTGTGGCAAAAAAGGAGAAATTGCACGTTTTGTGCAATTTCTTCTTTTGTCACTATGTTTTCAAAAAGCCGTCTGCTGCAGAGGTGTCAGAACGCGTCTATATGAGGGAAAGGGTTAATTAATAGACTGCACTCACAGTATGCTTGAGAATAGTGATCGAGCCTTTGCCAGGAAGAGATCATTTATGCAGCAGTTAACGCTTCTCCACATACAAACACTTTCAAACAGCTTTGCAGCAGACGACTTTTGAAAACATTTTGGCAAAAGAAGGAATTGCTCATTCCGAGCAATTTCTTCTTTTGCCACAATGTTTTCAATTTTATTCAATAATTGTTCTTTCTTTCATTTATAGAGAATGTTTTCAAAGTCGTTTGCTGTAGATTTATTGTAAGTGGGAAGGGGCTGAATCATTGTCAATTTATTTGGTAGTTTTAATGTTATCTGTAAATTACGATAAGTTTCCCTCTGTTATTTTTGTTCAAATAAGTCATTGCTCATTGTTTCAGAGTAAACACACATATTGCAAATGTTTTTTTCTACTTACTGTTGTTAACGTTTGTGAAGAAAATATAATATATTCATTTTACCATTCCTTTATTGTTTAACTTGACTGTGCAAAAGGCGCAGAATTGTAAGACACAATTTTATTGTGTTATTCTTTTATAGTGTTATAGTAAGTTTTCAGGCATGGACTTAATCCCTTTCCCACATACAACAAATCTGCAGCACACGACTTAGAAAACAAACCCGCAAAAATATGGAAAATCTCAAGAAATGAAAGTACAATAATTGAATTGAGAGTTCAAAACATTGTGGTAAATTGAAGCAACTCATCATGAGAATGATCTTAGTTTGCTGTGAGGTTTTCAAAACTCGTCAGCTGCAGAGGCGTCAGAAATTGTCTGTATGTGTGGTTAAGGGTTAGCATGGGAATACTCAGTTGATTTATAATTATGTGCCTTCATAATAAGAGAAGATAGATAAACCTGTTTGTATTTGTTATAATTTTTGTGGAATTAACCCTTTCTCACATACAACAAATATGCAGCAGATGACTTTGAAACCACATAGGCAAAAATACGGAAAATCTCTATAAATGGAAGTTTAATTATTGAAAAAAGAGAGGAGAAATTGCTTGTTTTTTCCTTTTTCAACAATGTTTTCAAAAGTCGTCTGCTGCAAGGGCATCAGAAAGCCTTTGTATGAGGGAATGTGTTAATATGGCACTGGCACTATATAATTTCCATGAAATTAAGTTCACCAGTAATCCTTTTCCACATACAGCTTATCAGACAGCTTTTTTAAACATGTACGAAGAAAAAATTATAGATGCAAATATAATTATTGAAAACAGTTGAGAACGTTAAGTTTGGGCATTAGCCCTTTCCCTCATACGACAATTCTGCAGCAGACGACTTTGAACGTATTTTGTCAAAACATAGAAAATCTCCATAATTGAATGGATAACCTATGACTAAAAGTGGAAAACATTGTGGCAAAAGGAGAAATTGCACGTTTTGTGCAATTTCTTCTTTTGTCACTACGTTTTCAAAAAGCCGTCTGCCGCAGAGGCGTCAGAAAGCGTCTATATGAGGGGAAAGGGTTAAACAGTGTTTCATATTCATGTGAGCCGTCCTGCGAGGAGACCAACATTATTGCCTCTGCGTAATGCAACAACCCAAATCAGCCTGCACAGTACATGCAGTCTGATCTGGGCCTACACATTTCGTCTCAGAGGGATTGAGGTAAAGAGTAATAATTCCGGAAACAGAAAATCCACAGGAGGCGAAAAGTGTCTGTCCGGGTAAGCCTGCGCGGCATGCTTAGGCTGATCCGGTTAGACACTTTACGCAGAGTCCACAATGTTGGTCTTCTCGTTGGACGGCTCATATAGTTATGTTTGTCTGTCTCTGTAAAAGTCTATTGGCTAATTAATACATAATTCCCACAACTACAATAGTTGTCTCCCTTGTTGGCCATTTTGATAGGCAAATATGATGAGCATTAATAGAGAATTTTTATTTAAAAAAAGGTGATAATTAGGAAAACACCAAGGAATTTGAGTTTGAAAACCATTTTACGTTGATGCCTTTGTATGATCTGATTTAATCGCCTTATTGGTTTAATTATCTTTGCACATGCAATGGTTTAATTGAATTGTTCTGGGTTTTTAGTGGGAACTATGTATTGTTTTTACCTGTATATTGAAAAGACCTTAGAAATTGATAAAAATATTTACAAAAGAGGTTGCTAACCCAAAGGTATTTAACCCTTTCCCTCATATAGACGCTTTCTGACGCCTCTGCAGCAGACGGCTATTTGAAAACATAGTGACAAAAGAAGAAATTGCACAAAACGTGCAATTTCTCCTTTTGCCACAATGTTTTCCACTTTTAGTCATAGGTTTTCCATTCAATTATAGAGATTTTCTACTTTTGACAAAATACATTCAAAGTAATCTGTTTCAGAATTGTCGTATGAGGGAAAGGGTTAACCCTTTCCAATATTTAAAATTCTAAATCAGGTGTTTCTCCTTTTGCCACAATCTTTTCAACTTTTTTCAGTAATAACACCTGCAATCAAAGATTCCATATTTTTAGTAGACATTTTCAAAGTCGTCTGCTGCAGATTTGTTGTAAGTGGGAAAGGGTTAAGAGATTTTGCATATTGTTGCCAATACTGTAACTCGGAGTCGTCTGCAGCAGATAGGAAAGGATTAAAACATTGTGAACGGATACAAGTTCATATGTTTGAATGTGATAGAAATATTGTAGATCTCTCATGAGAATTTTGATTAGCTAGTCCTGTAGTATTATTGTACATGTTTATATTAACCCTTACCCACATACAACAAAGTTGCAGCTGATGACAAGGAGGGACAGTTTTGGAATATTATGGCATTTACTCATTTAAAAAAACAACAACAAAAACATTGATGGGGGAAAAAAAGGACACCTTTCCCTTTTTCAATTTTCATTTTTGAATTAAGTTATTTATAGTTTGCCTGATGTACAGTCATTTTACTTTGAAAACATCAGATTTCTATAGAATAACAAGAAGTGTATTGTAATTGGTTATTTTGAGACAGAGTGCAAAAATGATTGGAGGCAGAGTTGTTACCAATTGTGTCAGAGTATTTTGGGGTTACAGGTAATGGTAACCATACAAGCTGTTAACCCTTTCCCTCATACGACAATTCTGCAGCAGACGACTTTGAATGTATTTTGTCAAAAAATAGAAAATCTCCATACTTGAATGTATAACCTATGACAAAAAGTGGAATACATTGTGTCAAAAGGAGAAATTGCACGTTTTGTGCAATTTCTTCTTTTGTCACTATGTTTTCAAAAGGCTGTCTGCTGCAGAGGCATCAGAAAGCGTCTATATGAGGGAAAAGGTAAATAGTATGTATTGATAGCCCTGCTGAATTGCTCTGAGATTATTTACTATGTTGACAACCCTTTTCCACCTCAACTCATTTGCAACAGAAGAATATACAAAGATTCAAGATACAAAGTCTTTATTTTGTAACGTAAACATACATGTTACTTGTTACATAATAAGTGTTATATATAAACATTTAAGTTATCAACGTGACATAATAAAGCAGTACGTTACAGCTAATAATAGTGAAAAAGATAAACATGTATTCAGCTCATAATGATAGTAATTCAATTCAAGTTTTAGTGATAATAGTAAAGTTATATGATAGTCGAGCCCTGATGCGAAATCCCCGCTTCACAGTACGGCTCAACCAATCAATAAACTGAAACTAGATATACTGATTAGGTAAATGCACTCACAGGGAGGATGAACTAAACATCGTGCATATACTAATATATGTCTGGAACTTTAATTCAATTCCTAAATAATTTTGTATTCATATAACCTTCTTTTTTTTACCACCATGTTTTCACTTCTTTCAATAAAGACACTTGAATTTATAGAGATTTACCATATTTTAATGTCTGCTGCATATTTATTTTGAATGGGTGAGGGTTAAAGGAAAATAAAACATATTTTCACTTATTATGTAATTGTTTATTGATAAACAATATTTGTGTACATGAGATTTTTTCCACCATGTTTTCACTTCTTTTCAATAATGACACTTGGATTTATAGAGATTTACCATATTTTAACCTTATTTATGTTCAAAGTTGCTTGCGGCATATTTATTTTAAATGGGTAAGGGTTCAAGGAAAACAGACACATATTTTCACTTTTGACCTTTTGTATTATTAAGTATTTGTTTATTGATGAACAATATTTGTCTGCATGATTGCAAAACTATTATTTGTGACTAACCCTTTTCCATGCATAGATCCTGTCTAATGCCTCTGCATAAAGAGCAGTTTCTCCTTTTGCCACAATGTTTTCATCTTCATTCAAGGATTAAAGTTAACCCTTTCCGACATCCACATACAACAAATTTGCAGCAGACGACTTTGAAAACATTTTCACAAAAATATGAAAAAATCTCTTTAAAGGAAAGTATAATTAATTTCTAGATATGAAAACATTGTGCCAAAAGAAGGAATTGCTTATCATGAACACAATGTTTTCAACAGTCGGCTGCTGCAGGGCTTCAGAAAGAGTCTATATGTGGGAAAGCGTTGAAGTTATTATAAACTATTATTAATAGAGATACATGCATTCCCTAATTTTGCCAATATGATTTTGAAAGTTCATTGCTTGAAATTTATTGAAATTGTGGGAAAGAGAGGGTTTACAAACCATTTAGGTCAAACTATGGAAAATCTCCACATAAAATGAAAACATTTTGGCAAAAGGAGAAATTGTTTTCAAAAGTAATTGGCTGCAGAGGCATCATCAGAAAGCTCCTGTTATGTGTAAAAGGGTTAACCCTTTCCCTCATATAGACGCTTTCTGACGCCTCTGCAGCAGACGGCTTTTTGAAAACATAGTGACAAAAGAAGAAATTGCACTCCTTTTGCCACAATGTTTTCCACTTTTTGTCATAGGTTATCCATTCAACTATGGAGATTTTCTACGTTTTGACAAAATACATTCAAAGTCGTCTGCTGCAGAATTGTCGTATGAGGGAAAGGGTTAAACAATGAGCCGACTATGATAAACTGTTCAGTTTGTGACTATGTTTTAACCTTTTCCCACATACAACAAATTTGTAGCAGATGACTTTGAAAACAGCAATATCAAAAAGTATGGAATATCTCGATAAAAGCAAGCATAATTAATGAATAGAGTTGAAAACATTGTGCCAAAAGGGGAAATTGCTCATCATGAGCAATTTCTCCTTTTTCCACAGTGTTTTCAAAAGTCTTCTGCTGCATAGACATCAGAAAGCGTCTATATGTCGGGAAAGGGTTAACTCTTTTACCGGATACAGATGTATTTAGATGCCACTGCAGGAAACAGATTTGTGATATTGTGAAAAAAGAGGGTGGAAAAGAAAACAGTTGACTGTGTTCAGTAGCCACACAGCTTGAGTCCTCATGCACCAGACATTTAACCTTTTTTACATACAGACATGTTCTGAAGCCTCTGCAGCAGACGACTTTGAACATATTTTGTCAAAAAATAGAAAATCTCGATAATTGAATGGATAACCTATGAGCAAAAGCGGAAAACATTGTTGCAAAAGGAGAAATTGCTTGTTTTGAACAATTTCTTCTTTTGTCACTATGTTTTCAAAAAGCTGTCTGCTGCAGAGGTGTCAGAAAGTGTCTATATTTGGAAAAGGGTTAATATTTTCAAAGTTGTCTGCAGCAGATTTTTTGTATGTAAGAAAGGGTTAACATCTCTGTGGCAGACAACTTTAGAAAGCATGATAAAATGAAAATTGCTCAAAATTATTAATGTCTTCTTTTCCCACATAGTTTTGTATCAAATTAACCCTTTCCCTCATATAGACGCTTTCTGACGCCTCTGCAGCAAACGGCTTTTTGAAAACATAGTGACAAAAGAAGAAATTGCACATTACGTGCAATTTCTCCTTTTGCCACAATGTTTTCCACTTTTTGTCATAGGTTATCCATTCAATTATGGAGATTTTTTCCATATTTTGACAAAATATGTTCAAAGTCGTCTGCTGCAGAATTGTCGTATGAGGGAAAGGGTTAAACTTTGGCTTTTTTCCCTTTCCCACATATTATAGCAAATCTGCAGCAGATGACTTTGAATGTTCAATGAATTAATGGAGTTGAAAATATGATTATGAGCAATTGCTCTTGTCGAAATGTTTTTCAAAAGATGTATGCTGTATATGCGTCAAAGTGAATCTGCATGTGGGAAATGGTTAACCCAAGATCTTTTTTCTAAGCAAAAAAAAAAAGGAAATGGCAAATACAAAATTTAGTTTTTAAAGATGTTGAAATAAAAACAGATCATTTTTGTTTTTTTTACATTTGAACCCTTCCCAACATGCAGTCACCTTTTGATGCAGCAGTTAGCTGTTGAAAACTAAGTGTGAAAAGGAGAAATTAATGCACATTTTTTTTGTATCATGGAAAGGTTTAACCATGATGTTTATTTCAAAGCACATGTTAATCATGCAATGAGTGATATTAATTACGTTTTTGTTTTTATTATTCTTTCCCCTTATAGAAGATCATTGTTATTTGTGGCACATGCCTTATAATAAAACATTGCAGAAAAAAGAGATACTCTTTTTTAAAGATTATTATGAACAATTTCCTTTCTGTTTAATGTATCACAATATGTCTCTTTAATTTGTTCGTTTAAATTTTTTGTTCATTATACATTTTCTATTTGAAAGTCTTCATGTATAAATCATGCATTTTTCGGGTCATGAGCTGAACCAAATTCCTTTATATAGTCTTCATTTTTGTAACATTTTCTCACATACAACAAATCAGCTGCAGATTTCTATGAAAGCCACTAGTCAGAATTATGGAAAATTTGTATTGGGTGTTTGATTATTGAAAAGAGTTAAAAACATTGCTACAAAATGAGAAAGTACTCATTTAGAACAATTTCTCCTTTTGCCACAATGTTTTCAAAATCGTCTGTTGCAAAGGCTTCAAAATGCATCTACATGTGGGAAAACGTTAAGTGAAAATTAACTTACTCAATGATATGTTCATATATGTATATAAAACTGTATTGACGTTTACTTGCTAACCCTTTCCAACATACAACAAATTTGTAGCAGAGGACTTTGAAAAATTGTAGACAAAAATATGCAAACTTTCTATAAATGAAAGAATATTTACTGAATAAATATGAAAATATTGTGGCAAAAGGAGAAATTGCTCATTATGAGCAATTTCTCCTTTTGCCACAATGTTTTCAAAATTTGTCTGCTCTGCTGCAGATGTGTCCAAATGCGTCTACAGGTGGGAAAGGGTTAAGCTGTATCATTGTTGAATGGTGGATGAATAAGATCAGCATGCACATCTATGCAATTCGATTTTTAGCCTGTAATCTTTTATGTCCCCTTTTTAATTTCATACTGTAAATTAAATCATAACTGGTAAAGTTTGGCATTTTTCCCTTCTTCTGATGCCGCCGCATCAACCACAGTTCTACATAGAATAAATCCTTTCCCTTATACAACAATTCTGTAGCAGATGACTTTGAATAACCTATGATTAAAAGTGGAAAACATCGTGTCAAAAGGAGAAATTGCTTGTTTTGAGCAATTTTTTATTTTGTCACTGTTTTCATAAAGCCGTCTGCTGCAGAGGCGTCAGAAAGCGTCTATATGAAGGAAAGGGTTATACCCTACTTACTTCCGATTCAAAGGGACAAATTTCAATAACTATTGAGTTAATGTCTTGCATTATCAGGTTAATGAACAGTGCCGCTGATATGATTTGTCCCCCTTATATTTCACCTTTCCACTCAACGATTTCAGAAGTCTCCTACTGCGGAGGTTTCAGAAAGCGTCTATATGTGGAAAAGGGTTAATAATGTCACCTCTGTGCACCTTTAATTACCCTTTCCCACTTACAAAAAAAAAATCTGTAATTTCTGTAAATGAAAGTGTTGGTCTTGAATAAAGAAGAAAACATTGTGGAAACAGGGGAAATTGCTCATTTTGTCATAATGTTTGCTGCATATGCATATGGCAAGTGGTTAAAGGTTTACCCTTGCCTACATGCAACAAATCTGCCGCAGACGACTTTGAAAACTTTTAGTAGTCCAAAATGTAGAAAGAAGAATGATTAAATAAAGTTAAAAATATTATAACAAAAGGCAAAATCGATCATCATGAGGCAACGATGTTTTCACAAGTCCTCTGCTACAGAGGAGTGAGAATGCATCATGTTTACAGGAGACAAATAGAGAAAACCTTAAGATCACTTATCCCTTTCCCTCATACGACAATTCTGCAGCAGACGACTTTGAACGTATTTTGTCAAAACATGGAAAATCTCTGTAATTGAATGGATAACCTATGACTAAAAGTGGAAAATATTGTGTCAAAAGGAGAAATTGCACGATTTGTGCAATTTCTTCTTTTGTCACAATGTTTTCAAAAAGCCGTCTGCTGCAGAGGCGTCAGAAAGCGTCTATATGAGGGAAAGGGTTATTGCCTGACCCAACTCATTCTTAACCCTTTCTCACCTACAACATATCTGCAGCAGACGACTTAGAAAATATCGAGGCAAACACAATGTAAAGTTCTATATACGTTCTTATAATTACTGAAAAAGAGTTGAAAACATTGCGGCAAAAGGAGAAATTGCTTGTTTTGAGCAGTTAATACTTTTGTCATAATGTTTTTAAAGGTCGTCTGCTGCAGATGTGGCAGAATGCGTATGGGAAAGAGTTGAAACCTTTTTATGCCTAACCCAGCTCACATTTAACCCTTTCCCACTTATAGACACTTTTAGAAGCCTATGTAGCAGATGAACTTTTGAAAACATTGTTGAAAAAAGAGAAACAGCTCATAATGAGCAATTTCAACTTCATTCAACAACTTGTCTTTCATTTATTTATTTTTCCACGTCGTCAGCTACAATATTTGTCGTATGTGGGAAAGGGATAACAACGTATAGTACTCACCTCCTTGATTTGATGTTGTTTAATTATTTAAGTATTAAATATATGAAATCCTGGATGACACTTTTTGCCTTTCCTTTCGTTGCCAAGTCAGATCATCTTAACCCTTTCTCACATACAATAAATCTGCAGCAGACGAATTTAAAAAATTGAAAAGATTGAAAAGATTGTGGCAAAATGGGACATTGGGACTTTTGTCACTATGTTTTCAAAAAGCCGTCTGCTGCAGAAAACATATATATTAGGAAAAGGGTTAACCTCGCAATCCTGAGCACCAAGATGAGATAGCCATTACCACTAATCCACAGTGGTGCGGGAATCAGCACTTTATGGCTTAACCCCTCATACGACAATTCTGCAGCAGACGACTTGAACGTATTTTGTCAAAAAATAGAAAATCTCTTTAATTGAATGGATAACCTAAAAGTGGAAAACATTGTGTCAAAAGGAGAAATTGCACGTTTTGTGCAATTTCTTCTTTTGTCACTATGTTTTCAAATAGCCGTCTGCTGCAGAGGCGTCAGAAAGCGTCTATATGAGGGAAAGGTTTAAGAAATACTGTTTGATTCGAAAACACGAAACCCGCTTTCAAATATATGATAACAATAGTTTTTAGTTAAATACGTCAAACGAAAACAGAAAATCCTTTTCCCAACATGTTGATCTCGATCTCCCAAAATGATTGTAAACATTTGTCTGTGCATGCACGTCCTTTTTTTTCCTTAATATATTCTTAAAATCGCAAAATTTAGCACAATAACTTTGCATTTATGAAAATATTCCCATTTCCCTGTTATTACAACCCCGGTGGTTCCCAGTGATGTTACATAGACTCCGTTCTGGTATACTGTTCAGTTCAGTTCAGTTGTGTGACTTCGGGTCGAAGTCGAGAGAAAAGAGGGAGAAATGTAATGGGAGTGGGAGTGGTTGACCTTTTTGTAAAGTTAAGTAACGTTCTTCGCAGGTAGTGCCTAGATGGGTGACCCGCGATGGCTTAACGCCGGTACAGGTTACACTATGGTTTTTACATTTTAATTATAAAAAAACTACTCGCATATAAATAGGCTGGTTCACTAATCTTAAACTTCTATTGCAAACTCGAACGTGAACCAGTCTAGTGACGAACTGCTACGGTAATATCCGAGAGCTGACAGTAAAATACGGCGCATACGCGATCAAGACGATTAACATGGCGCATGCCCATTACTAGTTCTAAACACAACCAATATAATATGCACCCTCGCAATAATTCTTAACCCTTTCCCTCATACAACGAATCTGCAGCAGATCATTTGAAAACATCAAGGCAAATGCACAGAAAATCCCTTTAAATGAAAGAACAATAATTGAATAGAGTTGAAAACCTGGTGACAAAATGAGAAATTGGTTGTTTTGAGCAATTTCTTCTTTTGTTGCCATGTTTTCAAAAAGCCGTCTGCTGAAGAGTTGGCAAAAAGTGTCTCAATGTGGAAACTGGTTAAACCATCCAAATTTCAACCTTACCTGAGCATGTGTTATTGTTATCACCCGTATCTTTTGACAATAAATCCACATTTTGGCTAATTTGCATCACAGTTTTTGAAAACACACTGGCAAAAGAAAAATCTCCTTTTGTGAAAACGTTTTATAACTCATTTTATAATAATATCAAGGAAAATAAAACTGTTCCTGATTATACTTACATTTTATAGAGGTTTTCCATATCTTGAGCTCACATTAGCATGAAATGCGTGGAGCTCTATTGTGATCACTCATCGTCCTTCATCATCAGATAATTCTGTCCATTCAACTTTTCCTACAAACAAGTCACTTCTCTTACTAAACCAATAAATAATTGCATAGGAATGTTCCTGAGGTGGTCCTTTTTCAAAATTGTATAGAGAATTCTATTCCATGGAAACCGAAAGAATTCTTTCTAAAGTTCTTCTTGTCCAAAAGTACTTGCTTGATTTGAAAATAAATTTTGTCTTTACATGTGACCCTCAGGCCTCAACAGAGATTGTTCAAATTATTCAACATGATGGCCCTATATTGTTCAACTGAGTTTTTTGTGGGAGTACTTTTGTTAGGATGGTAATTCACTCAACTCCTCGACTTTCATCTAGAAACAACATGGCTTGAATTGTCTTTAAAAAAAGTATGATTAATTTCAATGATCAAGTTGGCAAAAAGATTAAATAAAATTGTATTCTTTATATAAGATAAAATATACCCTACAGGGCCTACACCACCTTAGCAACAATGTTTTCAACCAATCAATATGGATATAACCTTTTAAAGTGGGACATCTTGGTAACATTTCTGTGAAGAAAACAAACGATATTGAACCTTTAGTTTTGGAGATTATAATTTCAAAGTTTGCACTCTTGGCATTTTTAGCTCACCAGAGCACTTTGTGATTGCCTTTTGTCCGTCTGTCGTCAACTTTTGCCTTGCTAACATTTCACAGGCTCCATTTTGCATCCCATCTTCATGAAAGGTTTTCAGAACATTCCTTTCCATCAAATCTTGGACAAGTTGGAAAAAGGGCCATATGAGGTCAACAACTAGGTCACTAGGTCAAATTGAAGGGAAATCTTGTTAACACTCTGTGGAGGCCACATACTCTTTAAGTGATCACTTCCCAGTATGCATTAAAAGAAAAGCAGATCACCAAATTTAAATTGTATATAATTGCATTCTTTTCATAATTATAGTTATTAATGAATATCTGTCGATTATTCCTCACTAGCTTTCACAGCGTTATAGATTTAACTCTGCACATGATTTATATTTCTATCGTATGACAGTAGAGTGAATAAGGACACACATTTGATTTTTTATTTATTTATATTTGCATTAATCGACTCATTAAAGAGTTAATAAAAGTATGTCCTTGCTGAACCAGATATCACTAAATGTTTATTAAACCGCAGGTACAATGTTTAAGTATGGAAAAAGATATTCCCTGTTTGGTGCCCCATCACTTGTTCCATTCCGTTTCGCAAAATACAGTTAGCCGTTGTATAGAGAAATATAAATAAAAAGCCGTCTGCTGCAGAGGCGTCTATATGAGGGAAATAGTTAAAGTTCAAATCTGTCCCAAATCATGCGTCGGAAAAATCTCATAATTTTTCGGCAATAGCTGTTTAACCTCAGTTTTGACCTAGATGTTAAACAAATGATCTAGATTGTAGACCAATCAAATGTTGAATTTAATGAATAATGTCGAAGAAATAAAGGAAATGAAACATTTTGATTGGTTCATAGTTAGGTTGGCGATCCTACAAGAGGCACTGATAAGATGAAGTTTTAAAATGAAATGTCCTGCATACTAACTTCTAATTGTTTTTCTTAAGAAATAAATTTCAGTGAAAAAAATCAATGAAAACGTATCAAATATAATATTTAAGAGCAAAATATTAATTATTTTGAAACATGATAAGTTTTCAGTTATTTATTGTCAATTGAAACTTATCCACCTCTTGGGAGCCTCGCGTAATCTCCAGTCATGTGGCATATTCTCGGCCTTGATAATCTATTTATAGAAACTGAAGCTGGATGGCCTTAGCCTTTGGTAAACACATAGAACCTTTCTGATATTCAAGTCAAATAATATGCGTACATGTATGTTCCATTTCTTAATGTTTTCTCATATTGATCGCCGTTTATTTTGTTTAAAGATATTTCTTGTTTAATTTCATAACTGTAATTGTAACTGTGTTGAGTTTTGTTTTACCCGTTCCCACATACAAACAATCTGCAGCAGACAACTGAAAGCATTTAGTCAAACATTTGGAAACTCTTGAGCAATATTTCTCTCCTTTTGCCACAATGTTTTCAAACGTGGTCTGCTGCAGAGGCGTCAGAAAGCGTCTGTATGTGGTAAAATGAGATTGGGGTGCCGTCATACAAAAAACAGACATTTCGACTTGATCTACAGTGAAGATTCAATGCAGTCTTGTCAGCCTCCCTCTTTGCCCTTCAGGCATCTTTGAACTATTATTATGACTAAAATCGAACTAAATAGGTATGGAATTTGATCATCAGTTTCAGAACCTCTTGGGAATCATACCCAGGTTCACTCCCTAGTCACAGCATGTTGCAGTGCCCTTTTGCAGATTTTCTTTGCTAGGAATTGTCGTTTACCTAGTTATGAATAAGTGAACTGTTAACCCTTTCCCTCATATAGACGCTTTCTGACGCCTCTGCAGCCGACGGCTTTTTGAAAACTGGTGACAAAAGGAGAAATTGCACAAAACGTGCTATTTCTCCTTTTGCCACAATGTTTTCCACTTTTTGTCATAGGTTATCCATTCAATTATGGAGATTTTCTATGTTTTGACAAAATACGTTCAAAGTCGTCTGCTGCAGAATTGTAGTATGAGGGAAAGGGTTAAAAACCATGTTATTGAATAAACCTAATAAAACCATCATAGCCAAAGAAAAGATTGGTTTGGTTTCCACATGACATGTTCTAATTATATTTCTGATCAACGAATGAAGGGAAAACCTGTCCCATTTCTTAAACAGATTGTACGAGATCAGCAATCTGATTAGAACTGTAAACTGAATCTTTAACCCTTTCCCGCATACAACAAATCTGCAGCAGATGACCTTGAAAACATCTAGACAAAAAAGATTTTATCTCAATAAATGTAGGTATATTTAATTGAAGAAAACATTGTGTCAAAAGGAGAAATTGCTCACTTGAGCTATTTCTTCTTTATTCACAATGTTTTCAAAAGTCGTCTGCTATTAAGGCACCAGAAAGAATCAATATGTGGGGAAGCGTTAAAGGAGCAAAAGGTAACCCTAATCTAGATGAAGAGATATTGTAGAACATTGAATAAAACGGATTAATTGCTCATAACAATCTCATCCCCAATTGTTTTTGCCTCAAAACAATACATTCCAGTATTTGACTTGTTACACTTTTTAATCAGTTGTTCTGTACAATTCATATCAGACCATCATCAATTTCCAAAGAATCTTCATATTAAGAAAACAGTCACTGATCAGACAGAATGAATACACATAATGCTTTGACAAAGGGTGGTTCTTTTTTCTTTACCGATCTGCTGGAGACTTTGTTTAACCCTTTCCCAAATAAAGACGCCTCTACAGCAGACGGCTTTTGAAAACATTGTGCCACAATGTTTTCAACTCTTTTTAATAATTATACCTACATTTTTAGAGCTTTTCCATGTTTTTGTCTAGTTGTTTTCAAAGTTGTCTGCTGCACATTTGTTGTATGTGCGAAAGGGTTAACATTTCTCATGAGTAATCTCTCCTTTTCCAACTGATTTCAGCTTTATTCAATAATTATTCTTTCTAGTTTTTGGCCTGATGTTTTCAAAATCATCTGCTACAAATTTGTTACAAGTGTGAAAAGCGGGGTTAACCCTTTCTCGCATACAACAATTCAGCAGCAGACGACATTGAAAACATAGTGTCAAAAACCTATAAAATCTCAATAAAAGTTAGCTTAATTGTTAAATAAAGTTGAAAACATTGTGGCCAAAGGAGAAATTGCTCATCATGAGCAATTTCACCTTTGGCCACAATGTTTTCAAAAGTCCTTTGCCGCTTTTGCGTCAAATTGCGTCTGCAGGTGGGAAAAGCGGGGTTAAATATATAGTAGGATTAATATTATCTAATCTAAAGTACCTGGTAATAGCTGTAACAAATATGATATAACAATACAATGTCCAAACATTGGTGTATAGGTTAATAACCCTTTCTCATATGTGGACACTTTCTGAAGTCTCTGCTGCAGACGACCTTTGATAACATTGTAGGAAAAGAAGAAATTACATAATGAGTAATTTATTGTTTTGCCAATATGTTTTCCATTCCATTGAAAAATTTCACTTAAATGTGTAGCGACTTTTCATACTTTGGTCAAATAAATTTCAAAGTTGTCTGCCGCAGATTTATCATATGTGGGAAAGGGTCAAGATAACTTATTAAAAGACACATGTACATGATCAATTAAGACTACTTTGCTGTCTTTTCTTATGCTGAAATCATCCCTTTCCCACTTCCGCGAAACTTCTAACAAGAGGCCCATGAGGGCCTATGTTCTACTGGTATGGTTCTTTGGTCATTTTCAATCCAGAGCATGTATGTATGGTTAAGATCGGATAGTAAATGAAGGCTCTTTTGTGTTCAAAAGCTGTATTATAGCAATTTTGACAATTTTAAGGGCCATAATCCAGTCATGCAAGGGCACATCTGGCTGGTTTTCGAAAGGCCATAATCCAGTCATGCAAGGGCACATCTGGCTGGTTTTCGAAAGGAACCAAGCTCTCATCAATATTTATCTACTATCTAAGTTTGGTAAAGATCAGATAGTAAATGGAGCCTCTATTGTGTTCACAAGCTCTATTATAACAATTTTGACAATTTCAAGGGCCATAATCCAGTCTTGCATGGGCGAATCTGGCTGGTTTTTGAAAGGAACCGAGCCCTCATCAATATTTAACCACTATCAGAGTTTGGTGAAGATAAGTTAATAAATGGAGCCTCTATTGTGTTCACAAGCTCAATTATAGCAATTTTGATAATTTCAAGGGTCGTAATCCATTCTGGCATGGATGGATCTGGCTGGTTTGCGAAAAGAACAGAGCTCTCATGGATATCTAACTACTGTTTAAGTTTGATTGAGATACAATCAAAACTGAAGACTTTATCGCGTTCACAAGCTCTATTATAGCAATTCTGACAATTTAAAGGGCCATAATCCAGTCTTGCATGGCAGGATCTGGCTGGTTTGCAAAAGGAACCAAGCTCTCATGGATACCTAACTACTGTGTAAGTTTGGTGAAGATCAGATAGTAAATGGAGCCTCTATTGTGTTCACAAGCTCTATTATAGCAATTTTGACAATTTCAAGGCCATAATCCAGTCTTGCATGGGCGGATCTGGCTGCTTTGCGAAAGGAACCGAGCTCTCATGGATATCTAACTACTGTATAAGTTTGATTGAGATACAAACAAAACTGAAGACTGTATCGTGATCACAAGCAATTGTTTACGGACACCACACCACGGCATAATTGTATTCAAATAATTAATATATACTTTCATTAATTGTGATTTTCAAATAATAATTCTGCAGCTTTGTTGTATGTGGGCATGGGTTTAAGGTAAGAAATGGACAAATGATTCGGAGATAAAGAGAAAAGCATGATAAAACAACAAAAAATACAAACAAGGGGAAAGAAGGACTACTGATAATAATGAAAAGCAATTTGTTTTCCCACAATGGTTTTATCAATTTCCTACTGCAGTGGGGACGAAAGTTTGTTTGATCATGTCCATTGGACAGGGTTAATCATTTATGATGACCTTATTTCTGAACTTCAACCCAAGATGTGAGATTTAACCCTTTACCTCATATAGACGCTTTCTGACGCCTCTGCAGCAGACGGCTTTTTGAAAACATAGTGACAAAAGAAGAAATTGCACAAAACGTGCAATTTCTGCTTTTGCCACAATGTTTTCCACTTTTTGTCATGGAGATATTCTATGTTTTGAAAAAATACGTTCAAAGTCGTCTGCTGCAGAATTGTTGTATGGGGGAAAGGGTTAATCTGGCCAAGATCAAGGTCTAAAATCTACAGATAGTTTTGCCCGAGAAAAATCGACTTTGCTAGATTGAACGTTATTTTCATGCGCTTTCAGCAGTATTTCAGCTATAATCCAGTCCATGGGGTCATCCGACATACTTTTGGTAAGTTTATCCCGCCATCAGCATGATTATCTAGTTGTTTGGGTTTCTATCCATTACTTTACCCTTTCTAACGCCTCTGAAGCAGAAATACCTTTGAAAGAATTGTGGCAAATAAGAAAGTGCCATTAATCGTTTCAATTATTTCAAACTCATTCAATAAATTGTTTATATATTCCCATACTTCTTTTTCAATGTCTTTAACCCTTTCCCTCATATAGACGCTTTCTGACGCCTCTGCAGCAGACGGCGTTTTGAAAACATAGTGACAAAAGAAGAAATTGCACAAAACGTGCAATTTTTCCTTTTGCCACAATGTTTTCTACTTTTTGTCATAGGTTATCCATTCAATTATGGAGATTTTCTATGTTTTGACAAAATACGTTCAAAGTCGTCTGCTGCAGATCTGTCGTATGAGGGAAAGGGTTAAAGTCGTCTGCTGAAGATTTGTTATATGTGGGAAAGGGTTGAAATGAGATCGAGGACATTTCAATGACCAAAAGTATGGCAATGTGGACCGACTGGTTTACAATCCAAGAAGCAGACAAATTTAATCTACCATTTAACCTTCATCCTGCTTATGCAGCTCGACAGAATAATATCCACCGACTAAAGAATACCAAGATCCATTTACGTAAATTAAAGCATACTTCCTGCATCTTGCCAATATTTTAAGTAAAGTTTTAATGCAGTTTCTGCAAGCTCAAGCACCATTGAAGAAGTATAAAAAAGACTTCCATTGTTTAAGTTTTTTGTATGTATACACCGGTAATTGACCACTATCAAGTGCTCTAAGTCATCTTCTTTCAATCAAGACCTGTCTGGAATTACCTGCACCACAGTCTGATCAAGGTCTACACTCTTCATATATAAACAGTAAAGATTTTGATTCAGCAGGCTCAAAGAGAAATCCAATAAATTAAACCTCGACATATACGAGACCAGTGTAAATCCACATCCGCTTTTGCTTTCCGTCTAATCTGGATTTTCCATTGTTCACCAAGCCGATGGATCACAAGAGATGATTTTTTTAATGAAAATTTAAAACACTATCCATAAATATGTTTCATGGATCTTGACACCTTAATTATTTTCATATTTATCGAGATCTTTGTTATTGCCTAGTTCTTTTCAGTGCATCTGGGAAAGGGTTAAACTGATCTATTTACCAACGTTGAAGGTCAATTTCAAAGCTAATGCGTGGTCCTTACTTGAGCCCAACAACATCTGCTGTTTCATCAAATGTAGAAAGGAACTAAGAGCCAGTGCATGAGAAAAATTGGCATTAAAGAACAGTGTATGAATCCTCTGTGGTTAGGGATTTGAAACCGGGTGTCCGATCCCCAGTCGCCATACTACGGCACATTTTCTAGCCTAGTACTGGTTTGTTTACCCAGGGATCATGAATAAGAGCTGTCGCCATGATATAACTGAAATAATGTTGAAAGCGGCGTAAAACCCCAATAAAACAAACAATCTGAACAGTGAGGTCATACTAAACAAGGTGGAGCATTCTGGTCTTTTCCCATTTATATTTCTTATATGAACCAACCAAGCCCTATGCTTTGGGTACTACTCACGATTCTTTTGCATACCCATAATATATAGGAAAATGTCAAATGAGGGTTTTTGAATTTGAAATACCCACCTTGTCTAGAGCACTGGTGAAGACTCAGATCAACATGTCCAAGAACTGTCATATAATAATCTACACAAGTTAACAGTATCTGCCAAGATGTCATATGTGAACAGTGAAGATCATGAACATATTAATCTAGATCTATACTGTTTTCAAAAGCCAACTTGTACCTTTTCTCATAGTTTATTGTGTGTGGGACTAACAAATGAACAATTTTACTTTGTAAGAAATGTTTAATTATGTAAATTGAACACTGCATATAAATAATCTGCATGTCGAGACATGATAAGTGGGCGGGGGTGAAAAGAAAATGTTACAAAAAGCACATAAATGGTTGATAAAAGCTCAATCCATATATTTATAGCAGAAGGCTACCTCTCTCTCTCAATTAAGGGCTGCAGGTAATACACTTGATTCCAAATGCTCTTTACCTAATGCAGAGACTATTAAAACATTATTACCAAAATAGAAATTGATCATACCAATCTATTTCTCCTTTTGCCAATATGTTTTTAACTCTGTTCAATAATATAAATTTATTCATTGAATTTCAAAAATATTCTCTGAATGTTTTCAGTCATCGTCTGAACCTTTTTTTGTATGTGGGAGAGTGTTTACTAATTATAGTCTTCATTTTATATGTATATGGTTATTTGAAAAGCTGTAAATTATAATAGTATACAATTCTTTAACTTTCTTCTATGCTCTGTCTGATCCAGATACAACACCCTATTACTCTCAAAACCGTCACTACCACAGCATATTTTAGTAACCCAATTCATCAAAGCAGGCTTTAAAAAGCAACACATTTACAGACTACTTTCTTGTAATCTCAAACTTTGTTCAATAACCGAGTAAAGACATAAAATGCAAACTTCATTCTTTTTACAACAGAAAACACATTTGATGCTTCTACAATGCACGTCTTTCTGAGAGAAAATCCCCCCCCAACTTCTTCTTTAATTAATCATAGCATTCCAGACAACCTTTGAAAATATTGTGAGAAAAGGAGAAATTTCTGCTTTTCCCATTTCAATATTTTCAACTGTATCAAAATCCCCATTTCAGATTTTAGCGTTACAATTTTCAAAGCAGATGGCACTTTGTATCACATCAGGTAAACAGCAAAATTGCAAGTATTCAATAATATCAAGGCAGTTAAATAAACATATTATCATGCAATAGTGGACCAATCAATTGAAATGTTGAAATTTTCTTCATCTGTTAGCGCAACTGCTTTTTAGAATCTTAAATATCAATGAATAAAGCATCTAATCTAAACATCTGTCTGTAAAAAGCTGAAGGTTTATCATCACATGGCTCTCTGTTGTAGATGCTGTGGCTCTATGTATACATACACATCTACATACAATTAACCTGCAAGGAATAAGCAAAAAAAATATTATATTATATATTTCATATATTCAGACATTAACTCAACAAACTTCTAAAACAAGGTGTACAAATACAAATACCCTCAGGCATCATCATAATGCTATTTATGGCCAGTGTTAAATTGCTTGTAAAATTATGTCACCATTAAATGTCAAGGTCACAACATCCCAACACTTTCCCACTTGCAGACGCATATGAAATAATGAGCAATATCTCCTTTTGCCAAAATGATTTCAATGCTGTTCAATATTCATACTTTTGTCATTAAGAGTTTCCATTTTTTTGCTTAGAGGTTTTCAAAGTCGTCTGCTATAGATTTGTTGTATGCGGGAAAGGGTCAACTTTTGGTTTAACAGGAAAGGCAATGTCCTGAGCATTAGTCATGCCTGATAAAAACCGATGTTTTAACACATGTTTCTGATATATTATTCATGGCCAATATCAACTAACAATTCTAAGTACGTCATTCTGATACTTAATTGTAAGATTATTCTAAATCATAAACTTTATCATTACGTTATGATTTATAATATTCTTACAATTAAGTATGTTCTATGATTGTTAAATCATACTGTAGAGTACAAATATCTCCATGGGAAAAAGAGTTATACAATGCAAAATCGTTCATGTGTATATATTCCAAGGGGTAGACAACTCTAAACATTAAGGTAGAGTACATTACCATGCTTTAACACATCGCCTTTTGTTAATCTTACCTAACACCACTTCAAAATGTAAACAATGCTTCTCCGAAGAAATTGGAGTTATGACATGTAAAAATGTTATTTAATTATTCTATCCTGAGCACAGGAGAGGTTGATATAAAGTGTTCACTATATTATATATTGAGCAGATAACTTGAATTGTAAGGTAGCAACAGATACCTTTTATGTATGTGACAAACGACCCTAATAAACCATTGGTCATCAACATATTTAGGGAATACTAAGGATTACAGGAGAGGTTGCCATAAATCATGGACAGACAAACATACAAATGCCAAGATAATTTGGATGCACATACCACAGAGCTCCAAATAAGGTGCATATTTCAAATATTTAAATCCTTTATATTTGTCGCTTAAACCATATGTTCTGGGCACTCAAAAGAACCGTCTTAGATGGACGATTCTTTTGAATACCCAAACCTACGGTTCGGTAACAAGAGAGATGTTCTAAGGAAATGATAGTTTACTTCCCCTTAACCCTTTCCCTCATATAGACGCTTTTTGATGCTTCTGCAGCGGACGGCTTTTTGAAAACATAGTGACAAAAGAAGAAATTGCACAAAACGTGCAATTTCTCCTTTTGCCACAATGTTTTCCACTTTTTGTCATAGGCTGAATGGATAACCTATGTTTTGACAAAATACGTTCAAAGTCGTCTGCTGCAGAATTGTCGTATGAGGGAAAGGGTTAAGGCTTATTTGGAGCTCCGATACCATATCTGAAACCTATAAAAATCAGCATCACTACAAGTAATACTCACAATATCATCAATCTTCATGATGCTTCTCACTGTTTCTGACGCAAGGTGAATAGCGCTTTGTGATACAAGAAGTGGTTGAACTACATTCTCTTCTAAAATGTTGGTGATTCCTCCCTGTAAGAAATAAAGCCCATTGTTTCACTTGCTGTCTGATATAGACGAGTTTTAATGATGCATGCCTTTTTTTGTGTTTATTTTATTCATCAATTTATTTGTTTACTTGGATACCTATATTTACCAAGCATTTAAAAATAGCATATCTGTATTTCCATCGCTTAAAACGTGTTTCTGCAATGTAGTGTTTCATCAATTATCTGTTCATTTTAGATATTTATAGAAAAAATGTAGTTTTCTTCTAACAGTATCTCAAGTTTATTGAGTTACATCAAAGGATAATAAAAAAGTATAGTCAATGTAACACATCAAATACACCACCAATGCAGGGCTGTACAAAAAAAAAAATTCAGCCACTTGTCCAGGACAAGTGACTTTCAGAATGCCACTTGTCCTGCTAAGATTCTCACTTGTCCCACTTTTCTGCACACCAAGTTTAACATGCGACAAATTTAAGAATTGTGTGGTAGCCCGGATCGCGGTTTCTGGAGTGTTTTAATTGTTTTTTAGTGGTTTTTTTTTCTAGTTCTGTATAAAGATAACATTAAGAGCACACAATGTACATGATTTAAGGGTAGTGACCAATTCAAATAACATTATTGCAAAAGACCTGTAGTGCAGCATTCAGTTAAAAAAAAAAATGAAATTTGGAAAAGAGATTATTTTTCACTGGGTTATTTGAAATATTCTGCATAAAATGTATGTATTTTATCCATATTTACAAAAGATTCAAAAGCTATAAACTTGAGACAACATAGTCAAATGATGCAATAGCACTTTTCAAATTGAAGATAACAAAATAATAAGGTCACCGATTTAGGTCCCTCACCGAAACAGGTCAGTGTTCTATACGAGGGTCAGTTTTACTTGTACAAAGAAAAACATATTAAAAAAAATCAATTTTATTAACCGAAAGTCAAATTTATCAGGTTCAATGTAGTTTATTAAATCAAAAAATATTGTCAAAAAAAATGAAAGACAACAAAACGTTAAATTTGTTTCATGTGTTGCGGTCAATCTCATTAAAATCATCTCCTATTAACGCTACGCATTTACATTTAGTCAGATCGGGGTACTTTAAATAGTCAGATTGGTGTTGCGGTATTATTCGCAACATAGCCGCCATTTTGATGATTGCGCAATGTTAATCATGGTTCCCTACTTTGAGAATTAGAAATCGGTAAACAGCGTTGAATGTAAACATCGGGGTCGTCAGGTCGCGAATGTCATTCACCCAATTTCTCATTTCATCCAATGAAATCGCAACTATTAAGTCATATGATTTTTTTCCCGCCGTTTATGCTAATTAATTTTGGTAAACAAAGCCGTGATTGGGCAATTATCATACTCGGGGGGGGAGGGGGGGAATCATTTATATATTTCATTTCAAACAATTTTCTTTGTGTCCCTGATATTACGAATATTATGTCGATCTGAAAGTATTTCAAATTGATAAACGGCAAGATAATTTTTAGCAGTCGTCGTATTGTCTTTAATTTGTATCTAATTTATTTTATTTACTTCTGCATGACGAAAATTCTTCCAAGTCTTTCTGAACCGGTTTGCACCAGTTTGCAAACATCGCATACCGAAAGTAGAAATATGGATCAAAATACATTTACGGGAATATTTTAATGAGACCGATCCATAGGTAATTCCCTAGCTTTCATGAAATAACCCAGCCCCAAGGAACAATTGTCACTTATGATTGGACAGCCTTATTGGATACATATATATCACGTTAATCGACTATTACTGACGCGATTCGGTTGGCTGAAATCACTCGATCTGACAGGTGGTTAACTCCGCCTACTGTTATTGATTTGTTATGGTCACGCGCGAGTGGTTTTTCACATGCAACATACAGTCAAATGTATACACGACAGACATGTGTGATAGTAATTAAGCCGGGCTACCAGACACAGGAATTTACTTTCACTGTTACGTAAATGGGTTGATATAATGCGACGTGGATTTTTGGAAAATGCCACTTGTCCGGGACTGAGATGTTGCAATTAGCGACTTGCCCGATGCGATTTATGACTTGTCCCGGACGTCGGGCTATGGGATTTGTACAGCCCTGCAATGAACTAGGCATTCACTCATAAAGGCTTCATGGATAAAATTGCTTATTTATTTAAAATTATGAATATTGTTTGGAATGAGTTTAATGATGTATTGAACTGTATTTCAGTTATATCAGTACAACTAGTTCATCTAATATGCGTTTCCTGGATTTCTTACACCTGTCCTCAACACAACAATCTCAAAGACATTTAGTTAACTTTCCATAAAGACATATTATTCCATTGCTGGAAGACACATGACTTTTGTCACTATTCAGAAGGAATGAAATGATAAGACTGGTTCAAACTCACGACCCCTGAATTGATAACCATTGTTGCTGCTGCCTACTATTGAAGCTCAACTAATTAGATACAAGAGGGCCATGATGGCCCTTGAATCGCTCACCTGATTTTTTATTTTTTTTCACTTTAGCTATATAAGCCTCGCCCCCTGGCAGCCAGTTTCTGACCAATCAACTTGGCTTGAAGGAATCTGATAGAGGGTCACCCTAGGAACATTTCTACAAAATTATTTGAAAGTCGGCCAGATACTTTTGGAGGAGAAGATTTTTTAAGTTTTCACTATAACCATATAATGCAAAATAGCCCTGCCTACTGGCGGCCATGTTTTTTGACCAATCAACATGGCTTGAAGGAATCTGAAAGTGGGTCATCCAAGGAACATTTCTACAAAATTATTTGAAAATCGGGCCGACACTTTTGGAGAAGAAGATTTTTTAAGTTTGCACTATAGCCATATAAGGCAAAATAGCCCCGCCCCCCCCATGGCGGCCATGTTTTTCGACCAATCAACATGGCTTGAAGGAATCTGATAGAGGGTCACTTAAGAAACATTTCTACAAAATTATTTGAAAATCTGCCAACCAATTTGGGAGAAGAAGAATTTTGAAGTTTTTTCGGTTTCGTTGCCATGGAAACCAGAATTTTGCATGGATCCCAAAAATTTGAAGGAATTCTGGTGAGGTCAATGAGAGGATGCTTTCTGTGAAGTTTCATCCCAATTGACCCACTGGTTACTGAGGAGAAAATGTTGAAGATTTTTTAAGTTTTCAATTTGGCCATATAAGGCAAAATAGCCCCGCCCCCTGGCGGCCATGTTTTTTGACCAATCAACATGGCTTGAAGGAATCTGATAGAAGATTACCCAAGGAACATTTCTACAAAATTATTTGAAAATCGGCCTGACACTTCTGGAGAAGAAGATTTTTTAAGTTTGCACTATAGCCATATAAGGCAAAATAGCCCCGCCCCCCCTGGCAGCCATGTTTTTCGACCAATCAACATGGCTTGAAGGAATCTGATAGAGGGTCACCCAAGGAACATTTCTACAAAATTATTTGAAAATCGGCCTTACACTTTCGGAGGAGAAGATTTTTTAAGTTTTCACTATAGCCATATAAGGCAAAATAGCCCCGCCCCCCCTGGCTGCCATGTTTTTCGACCAATCAACACGGCTTGAAGGAATCTGATAGAGGGTCATCCAAGGAACATTTCTACAAAATTATTTGAAAATCTGCCAACCAATTTGGGAGAAGAAGAATTTTGAAGTTTTTTCGGTTTCGTTGCCATGGAAACCAGAATTTTGCATGGATCCCAAAAATTTGAAGGAATTCTGGTGAGGTCAATGAGAGGATGCTTTCTGTGAAGTTTCATCCAAATTGACCCACTGGTTACTGAGGAGAAGAAGTTGACGGACGACGCACGCCGGACGCCGGACAAAAGGCGATCACAATAACTCACCTTGAGCAAAGCTCAGGTGAGCTAAAAAGAATGGATAATAAGCAGGATGTAACTAACCTTTCTGACATTAATTCCAGCAGTTTTCTCCCCTTGTGCATGTCTGTTTCTTAGCTCTGTTACTGTAGCGATAGGATTTAGACCGGCATTTTCTGCCAAAGTAAATGGAATGACCTCCAAGGCATCGGCAAATGCTCTGAAACAGTACTGCTCCATACCAGTTAATATGTTAGCATATTCCATAAGTTGAATAGAAAGCTCAATCTCAGGGGCACCACCTCCAGCTATTAAAGCTCTGCAAAAAGAAAGAAACATTTAGAATTGCCATATTTACATGTTCAAGTTCACATTATGCAGCATGTCTTTTTTACAGTTATTTCATTTCCATATTGCTAGGATCCATCAGCACTTAAGATAAGGTGTGGATTTCATGCTGATTAAGCATTACTTGATTTATTAACATTATGTTGTGGGTACCCTAAAGAATCACTTTATTGTAACGATTCTTTGGAGTACTTTAAAATAGGGTTTGGTTAGGACCTAAGAGACAAATTGTTGGGAAAATACCTGGATTTAATTCCACCAACTTTACTTAGAGCTATAAAGTAATACTTAAATCTGTATTTCATAATTTTTGTTTCCCTATTCAAAATGTTAAGATATGTCATTTTTTATCAAATATTGTTTTAAGTATTCAAGGTTACTATTAATGACAATTTAGTAATTTACTTAGGTACATTCCACCATTCATGTTTTACAAAATATTAGGGAAACAAAAAATATGAAATATGCTGTTAAGTATTCAAGTTTTACCTGGTGCTAAGTATTACTACTAAAGCACTTTCTCATTTTAGCACAACGTTTTCAAACGAAGTCAGTAATAGTCTTATGTTGGAATGGGTTTATATATTTTTCTTTCCAAATCAAGCACTGCTTAACCCTTTCCCATATACAACAAATCTGAAGCCGACGACTTGGAAAACATCTAAAAAAATGTATGGAAAATCTCTGAAAATGAAAGTACGGTCAAACTTGCGATCAGCAGCCACCCAAGGGACATGATAAAACTGGCTCCTTAAGACAGGTGGCTGCTGATCACAAATTTCAAGACTTGGTCGGATATGTTCAAGTTTTGTCAGTTCATATATTACATGTAACTGTTAGGAAAGTAATCATTTACATTGCAAAAAGTAAATAGTCTATTTATACTACATTTGGATAAAACATTATGGGGAATTATCAAAGTAGACAAAAGTTAAAACAAAAGGCTTTTCAAAAATCGTCTTCTGCAGATAAATGCATATGTATGCGGAAATTATATAAAATGTTACAATGTATTGCTGTTCATTTACAACATATCTCACAGCAGTCTGACTTGCCAATTCTGCCAAGAAAATGTATTTATTTATAGAGCTAAACATTATATTTAAACATTGGTATGAAGATTTGTAGCTTTTTTTTATTAATTATTTCATTGTGCTATCTATTTTTTGGTTAAAACCGACGTACACAACTAACTTGACTATCAAATATTTTTTACACTAATTTGAAATTCGCCGAACAACGTATCCGGACAAAACACCGTCCGAATATACGTCTACATTTTCCACACATTTTATCCGATGGTCTTTCAATTTAAAATGGTAATAGAACTATCTAATGACTAGGTCTTGGTGGAAATTTACGTCTAAAACGCTCATAAACTCTTTTTCAATTTATCAATTAGCCATCAGCTGCTGAAGATTCAGAAAGCGTCTATATGAGGGAAAGGGTTAAAGTCTGTACCTTTTCTTGACCAAGCACCTGATGACACAGAGGGCATCATGTAAACTTCTGTCTGCCTCTTCTAATACAAGTTTGTTAGAACCTCGCAGTAAAACAGTCACAGTCCTACCTGGGTTAAGAATACCTGTGACCTGAAATGATACAGTTAGTAAGTTTTAGGATTTGCTACTAATTAAAATACACATTTTTGTGAACAATTTGACGGTATGGATGGCGACTTTGTCGCGAATTAGAAATTTAAGGAACAAATCAAATTTCAATCTGAATAAGTGGATAAAAAAAAAAAAAAAACATTCAATGGAAAAATTTATCAGGTTATACAAAGCATAGCAAGAAATCATTATGTCAGAATCTCTTCTTCTCAAGTGATTTCACTCAAAAACAAGAAGAAAACCAATCTAGATTTTTAATATAATTTGTGTTGCTCTAAATATATGGTAACCTGTCATTGTATTTTTTCAGCATCTAATTTTGTTTTAGAAAAAGTCTACTTCAACATGAAGCCATGAAGCTTTCATCACTCAGATTGATTGATTGGGATTTAAGGCCGTTTTCAACAATTTTTCTGTCATATCACGGCGGCCAGTTCACCTATTCATGGGGCTCGGCTTCATCGTTGGAAGACCACAGGTAACAGCTGAATGGTTTGACAAGATCAGCATACAGTGATGATACTTACTTTAACTACTTTACTGGTACCGGTCTGTATTTCTTCTACTAGATCAGCTGTGCCAAGAGTCTCTGGCAGAAAGTGATCTAAACTGGCAACTGGTTTACAGTTTAAAGTCTGAAAATAAATCAAAATGACTTAAAAATAAGGGTTTTTGACAATTCAACTGAAATGCATGAACCTCATGGGCTTTACCTCAAGGGCTTTAATTTCTTGAACATCTGTCAGATAACAACAGTTTATGTGTGAAATGCTCGGGAATTCTGATATTCCAATTTAGACAACTTTTGATGCGTCTAAAGTAGACAGATTTTTGAAAACATTGTAGAGCAAAGTGCCAAACTGTCAAAATATATGCCTGTCAGGGGCACACACCTAGTGTATGTGGTGATCTGGCTAGAGATCAAACTTGATCAAGATATAGTGTCCATAATGATTCAGAGTTAGGTGAAGATTGGATCAGTATAAGTCAAAGTTATAGAGCACATTCATTTTTTAACAGTATTTTAGCTATATCACGGCATTTACAGGGTATATTACCAGTATTGCTGGTTAATTTATCACAACAGCACATCAGTTGTAATGTAACATGTAACATTGAGCGCCAAGGAGGGAAGCCTTTACTATAAATTTCAAGGTCTTTCGAAGCGCTTGTCTAAACAATTGATAATTTTAGTAGTCCATACAGGCAATCTGAGATTTTCCCAATGTTCTGTTAATCGTCACCCTATGTCAATCTAATGTGATACAAGTTATATTGCGGAATTGATTGTTCAATAGTCTTGTCAATAAATGCTAACCAGCTTACCTTGCATACAAATTCTATGTCCTCCCTTTCAACATCTTTTACGACCATTATTTTCATTTTTGCTAGAAAATGTAGAGCCAAATCACTAACGGCATCTCTGAAATAGAAAAGACACATCAAAAATGTTTCAAAATCCTTATGATCACAAATGACTTCTTTAGACAAGGAGGTGTATAAAAGGTGCTCTGCTTAAACCAACCATATGGCATTTGTGACCAGCCTAGATACAGATCAGCCAGCCCAACGGCCAATCAGATCTGGCTCTGCACGTCAATTAATCATAGAAGGTTTTAAGATGAACTTCTGTAAGGCAGTGTCTATTTGGATCCTTTGCATGAATGTTCAGACACGTCTTTTTTCTACATTTGAAATAAAGGTTGGTGTGTCTACAGAGGTTCATGGCAATTAGAATGAACAATGGTCGTCTGCTGCAGAATTGTCGTATGAGGGGAAAGGGTTAACATGGATGCACAAAGAGATGTTTTATCTAAATTTGAAATAGTTTCACTGAGGTTGGATTTCTTGAGGCACCCCTAAAATACAACCACACTGTAGGAGTATGAATAGTCTTTAGAAGTGAAACAAGGTCAAATTTCATTACAATAACAAAGAGAAACAAGACATTTCTTGATTCCTAAATGTTTTAACAATCGGTATACTTAACATGCTTCCATTCAATTTATTTTTTTAACTCGGATATTTTCTAAGCAGACCAACAAGAGCTGTCGGAGGACAGCATGCTTGACTTTTTTGTGCTTGCCAATAAAACAAATGATGGTGAATAAGTGTTGTAAGTTTCAAAGTAATATCTGTAATGGTTTTGACAAAAAGTGAATTGGTACAAAAAACTTAACCACGGTGTGACACCAACGCCGATCTGAGGCAAGTAGTATAGCTAGCATTTTCTTTGAAAAGTCGAGGTCTTTCAGATGGTTCCAAATCTGGTACCTCCGCTTGTAATACCTAAGAGTTACAAAAGATACTACTGTAAAAAGTTAGAGAGAACACTGCATGAAGACATACTATTTGGATAAGAAAGAGAAAACGACGTTTACCTTAAAATGGATTTTTGAATGAGAAGGACATTACAGCCTGACTTTTTAATCTGTTTGACTATATTAAGTATATACTGTCTTTCTTCACGCAAGACACGATCCATTTGAGTATAATCTGATACAATAACACTGTTATCCATCTGGAAAAAACAAGAAAATAAGTATACATTACTAATTTGCACATGTAAATAATACAACTTCCACTAATAATTCAACAAGAATTTAACAATAAAAATGTTAAAACACTGTTTTATGAAATTCCTGTCATATTTTTCGAAATTCGGCTATACAAATACATTCATCAATGCCACAGACTCAGGTAATATGTAATTGCAATTGAATAAGTGTATGCATTATAAGATGGTGGGTTGGAAATTGTTGCGGCAAATTGGAGCTGTTTTATAAAGAACAACAGTCATTTACCGACCAAATCGACTATTTTTTTTTATATTTTTGAACTGTTCGAATACCTCCAGATGTCCTCGTAATTGTGGAAAAACACCTTTGGTCGGTTTGATTTCAGAATTCATGTGTACCTATTTCAACCGAGAAGTTCTATTAACTCAGATGGCTAAATTTATTCACGTTTCAGAAATTAACTGTAAAAACGCAGTCAAATGATAACAAACAAGACTTATAACGAAATCAAATGTGTGTTGAAAGGGTTTTAAGAAATGTGGTTGTGGTAAGATTTTGTTTGTTATTAAACATTAAAAACACCAAAAAAGACTTGCTAATATCAAGATTTCCCAAAGTTTCTATATCCTTCAACACTAACAATACCGCTGGTTGGAGACCATGGCTCCCAAGAACCATGACGTTGTAAGGGATCTCGAGTGTATAGACATCTCATTGTACTGAAGCTCCAAGTTTCATTAAATTTTAACCAGCAGATACGGAGAAATAATTTGGGCACTAAAATTTAATGAAAAGACAGACAACTAATGCACAGATAGGGCGACTATATGCCTTCCAGAAATAGGAGACGAGGAGTATATACATATCACTCATTTCTAGCTATGTTTATTTTACTCCACTCAACATTCTTTCCAGGCACCTGGTTACTTTCCCACCTAGATACTGGTCACTATCAGTTTTTCAGAGAATGTTAGAAATCAACACAGTGATTCCTTGCACAAAAAGCCTTTGAGGTTACAATCAAATTAAGACTTGGTTCAAATCAAACATATTTACATACAAGAAGGCCCTATGTTGTGTTAACCCTCATATAGACGCTTTCTGACGCCTCTGCAGCAGACGGCTTTTTGAAAACAGTGACAAAAGAAGAAATTGCACAAAACGTGCAATTTCTCCTTTTGCCACTTTTTGTCATAGGTTATCCATTCAATTATGGAGATTTTCTATTTTTTGACAAAATACGTTCAAAGTCGTCTGCTGTAGAATTGTCGTATGAGGGAAAGGGTTAACCTTTTCCAACCATCAGATGAGTTTGGAAAACCTTGTGGCAATGAAAAAACTTCTCTTCACCAGTTGAAAAACTGCATTCAATGCTATTCAATAAATAAACTTTCAACAAAAGAGATTTTCCCCTTTTTTTTTATCTAGATGTTTTCAATGTTGTCTTCTGCTGATTTGCTGTATGTGAGAAAGGGGGTTTAATATAATTCTCTAAATTGATAAGACTAGAAAGGGAAAGGGATACTTACATCTGTTTTGGGTGGTGAAATACAGAACTGTACGAGACCAATTTTAGCTTTCTCTATTTTATTTGGACCCCCTGCTCCCCCACTTTTCTGGTCAAGCACCAAACCATGGATCATCTCACTGTCCTCTACTGTTCCACTGGAAGTATAATAATAACATTAATCTTAACCTTCATGCCTTTTTGAAGACAACTTTTAATGAGGCAAGACAAATTTTGAAAAACTGATGCAAAATAAAGAATTGCTCACAACAAGCAATGTAGTGCTGGCAACTTGCACAGGAACTGCTGTGAAAAAAACTGAACAAAAGCATCGGGAAGCAAATGCCAACCTGCTTTTTGTTGAAAAGGGGCATTACCAAATAATTATCTAAGCCAGAGTTATGTGACTATGTGTAGACACGTGTCTTGTTCCTAGGAACATGATTGTGGACTAAGTATCATTTGAAAATGTTTTAACGTTTTTGAGTTATGAGGCAAGGTTAAAGTTTTTGACAACGCATCCAATATCCCGACTTTTTTACTACTAAAAATATTTGATAAAAATATTTGAATGTGGCACAAAACACCTTGCAAACAATTTGTTAACAGTACAAAACAGATTTCTATTAGATGAGCAAACTGCAAATCACATATGTATATATTTAGACAAGGCACACATTTGTTTTTGTTTATAGAAAAGTAAAAGGTTAGAATCTTTTTTTGGATTTATTCTCTAATCCTCAAACTCTATAAAAAGGTTGGCTTATTTATCCTTTGTCATCAAATACATAAAAAACCATTTTAATTGCTCAATAAGAAACCAAATATCTGCGCAAAAATTAAAAACATTCCTAATATGGTACTAACAACATCTCTCAAGTAAATTTGTGCTCAACTTCCAAACTGTCCATTCATGTCAGCTTGGCTTTCGAATGTCTAAATATAGATGGTTTATATTTATAATATCCAAACAGGGTTATTATCCATATTTTGAAACAAGCTTTAGGATTTACTCTGTGCCATTGTTAATCTCATTTGGAAGTCATAAATCTAACTTTCAAATAGACAATCACTGGAATGATGTACTTACCCAAGTTTTTTGACAATTTTGATGTCATTCAGATCTACATTATCAGCCACTGCTGGATCAATTACTTTCAGAACAGCGTCAACAGCCATGGGTGAAAGAATACTAGAATACTGTGATACTACCTGAGCAATTAAAAAAGGAAATAATTTATTTTGATTGAATTGTTTACAGCTTGAGCAGTGCATTCCAAAAAAATATTTGTCGACTTTTATCAAGATTGCTTTGGTCTGATACATGTATCTGAAATATCTTCATTACAATAGACAAAATTAACCTCAGATTTATGAATACATCACTCTGACCACTGCACTAAAAATTAAGTAGGACACTGCTATACAGTACGTTTGTGAACACTCGAATACTTTCATTTTATCACATGACAATGCTTGTATCCGATCTAATATACCAATTACGTATTTCTTTATATATAATGTGTGTAATATAAAATGACATCACGTCAGCGGTTTGACTTCTTTTAACGAGTCACTTTGGCACCAAAACATGTAAATTTCATCTAGAAAAATTGTAAACGTTACGTACATTTTATCGAAATACGCCTCAGAAGTCCCTTTATGTGATAAATAGAATATCTCAATTTCATAAGTGTTTATTTATAATCACTTTTAAATAAACTCCTTAACTAAGCTGAATATGACCTCGGCATAATTATTGTCAGCATTGTTATACGGTTTACCGACGAGATTAAAATAGCTTTGGAAAACGTGATAAAAGGATTCGGACATTCATTGTCATATCATAACAAGAGCGCCAACTGTCACAAAATAAGCCTGTCCTGTTGATACAGTTTTGGCCATTTCGAGGGACATAAAGTGTGGAGTGACTCAAATAATGTTGTTAATTATCGAACCTGACCAAGATATTCTGCCTATCAATATATTGTCTTAATTTGGTGATGATCAAATAAAATGACTCGAGCGATATGGCCAATTATAATTGGATTGGATAAAGGCTTCAAAAGTTATAGATCGGACAAGACGAATTTGAGGTAATATCTATAATTAAAGGGCAATAACTCTCTAGTGACTACAGCGATATGGCTGGTAATCAAACTTGTCTGAGATATTATACCAATACACATTCTGACCATATTTGGTGGTGTTTAGACAAAGGCTTTTAAAGTAATTGAGCGGACAAGACCAAATTTAGGCAATTTATGTCATTAAAGGGCAATAGAGTGGCATGAGCAATATGGCTGGTTATAGATCTTGTTCGAGATATTATGCCCATACACATTCTGACTAAATTTGGCGATGATTGGATAAAGGCTTCAAAAGTTATTGATCGGACAATACCGAGTTGAGGTTATTTCTATAATTAAAGGGCAATAACGCTCGAGATATTACGGCAAAACACATTCTGACCATATTTGGTAGTGATCGGACAAAGGCTTCTAAACGTTATTGGGCCGTTTTTGTGTCTGCAGTACCAAATCGTATATCAAGTTTTTTCTTTAAAAACTGTTTATATTAATCAAGAAAAATTATTGATTGCAGTATAAAATTGTCTTTCCTCAGCCAAGACATTGATCTTAAAATTTCGCTAAGATGTCATTCTTTGCCATAAAGAAGACAAAATAATTCATAACTTATTTTTGTTCACGCAAAATCCTAATTCCTTCAGAGAACCCTGGAGCAAGGTTTATACCTTTGAATTGAGCGAGGTAGCAGCACTTTGAAGTAGCGACTCTCTGTCATTCAGATCCAATGGTGATGTCATACCTTCTAAAATCTCCATGGACTTAACAGAGGCTTTCTGAAAGGCATCTGATATACTAGATGGGTGAATTCCTGAAGAAAACATAAATCAAGTTTCATTAAACAAAAATAATCATCCACTCTGCAACGACAACTTAAAGAATATCGACTAGGCTGGTGAGTAACGACCACAAATCTCTAGGGTACAACCGATCAAATTTTAATTATTTTTTGGGCACTAATTTTTATTTTAACTAAATAATATCCTGGAACAGCCCTAAGGTTAAAATCGCTCTTTGGTTCGTTTTGCTCCCCTGGGGCACCTTAACCAGGGCTTTGCCATTGACCTGACCCACAGCCTGATCGGTTACTTTTCGCATTTGATCGGTTAAAACAAACCCTGGTCGCAAAGGAGCAAAAAATATGAAAAATCTCTTTAACCATTTCGGCGTCGAAGGGGCATATATGCGACAGCTTGGCTCAGCGCCGAAGTCGTATTTATGCAACTTTTGTAACGCCCCTTGTATAATTACTGCTGAGCCAAGCCAAGCTGTCGCATATATGCGACTTCGGCGCCGAAAGGGTTAAACGAAAATAAAAGAAAAAGGTATAATAAAAATAAAATGTTCATAGACTGTTAATTAAAATGATTTCAAAAAACATTTTGAGATCAGTTACTATTATTTCTAAGAAACGCCTGATTTTATTTGGCGCCGAAAGGGTTAAAAGAAAATTTATTTATAGAAATAGTTGAAAACAATTAAAGCAAAAATTGTCTGTTGCAGATGTGTCAAAATAACATCAGCACTTATGATAAGGTACACATACAGCCACAGAGAATGAAATAGTCATACAACTGTTATCTTTTAAACTATTTATAACAGATTTTTTAAATTAGACTTTGTTATATGATGGTAATACTAATAGACCTCAGAAAATCAGTTCTAGCATTAGTTAGCTACTGGTGGCTTTCTATAATGTTTTCAGCCACAGATAAAGCTAGTGCAGCATAGAACACAATGATATGAATACACATTTAAGATTGGGATGCCAACAATCAAAACATACCTTTGGATAGTAATTTAGCACAAGCCTCTAACAGACTTCCAGCAATAACACACACAGAGGTTGTTCCATCTCCAGCTTCAACATCTTGGGCTTTAGATAGCTCTACCAACTGTAGGAACAATATAGAGGATAAGTCTTCGTAGGTTTAACCCCTTTTTTCCTATACACAGCAAATTTGGAGCAGACGACTTTGAAAACATCTAAGCAAAAATGTGAAATATATCTTTATAAGAAATGTTGATTATTGAAAAGAGTTGAAAATACTCTGACAAAAGGAAAAATGGCTTATTGTGAGCAATTTCTTCTTTTG
Organism: Serripes groenlandicus; assembly: GCA_031761405.1. NCBI lineage: Eukaryota > Metazoa > Mollusca > Bivalvia > Cardiida > Cardiidae > Serripes > Serripes groenlandicus. The sequence continues at coordinate 30,279,526 of JASEVX010000001.1, read as the reverse complement.
CCACAATGTTTTTTAATAGTTGTCCAGTCTTCAAGGGAGAGCTATGTTTAGGCTTTAGGAATTCCCATGTGTCTGACTTTCTTAAGAAAAGTCTATCCAACAACAATGTAATCATTTTCATTATTAATGCTTGCACTAAAATGACTTTTTCACTGTAGGAATAACGCCTCAGTCAAGGACATGATCCAGTCTAGATCCTATCCGGTAGGTTTTAACAGAGCATCATAATATTATGTCATTTCGAAATATCTTTTTTTTTCATTATTAGATATAAAAAATATGACCAGAATATGAACACCAACCACAATTTTTTTTAATAATGCAGACTGGCCCTGAGATAATGTTTGTTCTAGAATTTATCAGGTTACATTTTTTTTTTCTTCATAAAAGTATGTATGCCAACATTTTATAATACACCCTTTCTACTTCAAGAACTTTATTGTATAACAACTGTTCTTGTCATTCATTCCTTACCATTTTGGCAGCTGGATGAAGAACCTGCATCTGCTTCAGAATGGTTGCACCATCATTTGTGATTGTGACATCTCCATTTGCGGCTTGAATCTGCAATGTTCAATTTTTATTTAGAAATTTACAGAACAAAAAAGAAAGCATTCACTGCATGAAATTTAAAGAGACTAATCAAGTTTATTTTGTCTTTAGAAATAATAGATTAAAAAGTGGTAAACAAAACTTGAACCAACAAAATGGAACATTTGATAATATTAATGAACTATAAAAGAAATTTCTATATTTATACAAAGATGTATGGAATAGTATTTTTTTAAAACATTGCTGCTTGCATGCACATGGTAGTACTGCAGGCTCAGGCTATCATCAAGGGTTGCAAATTCAAACCCCAGCTTAGCCAAATTATTACCAATGTTTGACAAAAGCCAATGCCACACGTACCGAGCCCCGGTAGCTCAGTCGGTAACAACGCGGGCTGTCAAACCAGGGGTTGTGAGTTCGAATCCCGGCTCAGCCAACTTTCTTTCCGATGTTTGACAAAAGTCAATGCGACATGCGTCATTCGTCTTCCACCAATGGGCTAAGTCTATGTGGAAAAGCAGCCAGTTGCTTGGGAAAATTGTTGTGTGGAGTACTGGTGTTAGAAAACCAGGAAATGCATGAGTAGGTGAACTGGCCGCCGTGATATAACGGAGAAATTGTTAAAAACGGTGTTAAACCCCAATCAATCAACCAATGCCATACGTCATTTGTCTACCAACAATGGGCTAACAGTCTATGTCAGTAAGTGAAAAAAAGCAGCCAATTGCTTGGAAAGTCTGCTGTGTTGAGTACTAATATGTGAAATCTAGGAAACACATGGGTTGGTGAACTGGCATCCCCACTACCTAAATGGTAGAAGTTTATCAGAAGGTGAAAATAGGAAACTGACAAACTAACATTGATCAGAGATGAACTTCCAACTTAATTCACAGTTCAATTTCTCTTTTTTTAATTGCAGTTTTGTTCCACTATCCACCGACTTAACCCTTTTTTCTACTTGTAGATATGTTTTGACACATCTACAGCAAGCGACATTTGAAAACATGTGGGAAAGGGTTAAATGTTTCATTTTTCTAATTTAATGGGAAGTAATGAGGGATAAACCTAATTTTTGGAAAGAGGAATGGGGCCGTATTTCTGACAGACAGCCACACAACAGGAAGTGACCCCTGCATGCCAAGACAGAGCCCATGATCAAACAAAAGCACAGCTTAACAGCATAAATAAATCTTGTTTTTTATATGCCAAAATCATGAAACAGATTTTCAGGATGATAAGATAATATATAATCTATGGAGATCTTACCATCTTGTCCATACCACGAGGTCCCAAACTTGTACGGATGGCAGAAGCAACAGCTGAAAACATAAATATAAATGTCAATTAATGAATTATTTACAATTAATTTGTAGTCCTAATCTTTATAATACTTTTTTGACAAACAGGGCCTACTACTAAGAATGATGAGGCATTAGGGAGCCTGGCTTGGAAAGTATGTTGTGTGAAGTACTGGTGTGAGAAAGCTAGGGAACACATGAGTAGGTGAACTAGTCACCATGCTTTGGCTGAAAAATTGTTTAAAACGGCATTAATGATTAAGCCCTTATCAAATAATCATAATGCAGCCATTTCTATGAGTGATTCGGATACATCATTACTTTTCACAATTTGTTTGTTTAAGCCTACTGCTGTGAAAAATCCTGGTCTTCAACTTCAGATAGATAAATTATCATAGTGCCTCTTGTAAAAGTTTGGTTTAAATCAGCATAATTGTCAGGAGTTCTTCTGTCCTAGCTTTTACATGTGAAAAATAGATATTAAAATTAAAGCAATGAGCTTCAATGAAAATAAAAACTAAAGGTTCAGTCAAGGAGCATTTTTTAAAATAATATGTTCTATTTTCCCACTTGCAGATCTACGTCGCCTGAAAGCAGTGTGGCTACAGGGGAAATTGCTCCAAGTTGAACCGTTTATCAATTTGCCCGTAAAGAAACATAAGAGGGGAAAAATGTCCACCCAGTGTTTTTTTTCTGAAAAAGGGGAAGAGGCCTGGGGCCTTTGAGAAGGGGAAAATTTCGTGACGTTTAAGAAAAAAAAAGGGAAAAATTGTATAATGTGCATGTTTAACTTTTATCATTACAAGACCATCTCTCTATTTTTCATGTTCTTGAACTCCTTCACTAGATTGTCATAATCCAGTTCACTCGATGTGGGCTCAAACCCACGACCCCCATAACACTAGCTTTGCGCTCTAACCGACTGAGCTAACCGGGCAATCATCACTTGCCACCACATCTAGACAACACTTCTCCACCACAATGTTTTCATATAATGTATTCATCTATATTTTTATTTTCATATTTATGCTCAAATGTTTTCTAAGTCGTCGGCTTCAAATTTGTTATGTGGTTACTATAGCTTTTACCACATACAATCTGCAGCTGACAAAACATTTTGTAGAAAATATGGATACTATATGACTATAAATGAAGGAGCAAACATTTAATCAAGTTCATCATTATGAGCAATTTTTCCTTTTATCACACCGAGCCCTTGTAGCTCCGTCGGTAGTGACGCGGGCTGTCAATCCAGGGGTTGTGAGTTTGAATCCCGGCTAGGCCAACTTTCTTTCTGATGATTGACTTAAGTCAATGCGTCATTCGTCTTCCACCAATGGGCTAAGTCTATGTGGAAAAGCAGCTAGTTGCTTGGGAAGATTGTTGTGTTGAGTACTGGTGTGGGAAAACCAGGAAATGCATGAGAAGGCCGCCGTGATTTAAAGGAGAAATTGTTAAAAATGGCGTTAAACCCCAATCAATCAATCAATCCTTTTATCACAATATTTTAGAAGTGTCTGCTACAGAGGTGTCAGACAGTGTCTGTACAGTTCATGGGTAATAAAAGGCACTTTTCCATTACTGTTTATTAAAATGATAACTTGACAGTGTCCTGAATAACAGCAAATAACCAACATATAAATGGACTGAGCAAACATTTAATCAAGTTAATCATTATGAGTAATGTTTAAGTCGTCTGCTGCAGAGGTGTCAGAAAGTGTCTAGTACATCACATTGGAAAGGGTAAAAGAAGCACTTTTGCAATATTGTTTACTGAAATTACAACTTGACAATAATGTCCTAAGTAACAGCAAATCACCAACATATACATGGACTGAGAACAAAGTTGTAGAAAAAAACGTAGATTAAAGAATCGAGTATAAGGCAATCTCTAACATGACTACAGTAAACTCGACAGTTCCGGGTCATCGACAATTCCGGGTCAAATTTGGAAAAAAATGTTTAGTATTCGAGAATGATACAGTATTTTGACAATTTGATTATCAAGTCATATTTCCCATTAGCTAGGCTAGTTTCACTTCGATTTAGGACGTTGTCATCTCAAGAACGGATGTCGTAATCTCGAAACACATGACTGCATCGATTCCCGCGAAAGCAAAATCTCAATATTTGTATTTACCTGTCACAGCGTAAATTTCTGATTGTAGCCATAATTTCAGTAATACAGTTATGTATTGCACATACATGTATAGGTTATTTACTACTGAACAAGATATTTATCTTTTATTGACCTGACGAAGTTGTTTATGCCAAACTAGTGGATAAATTTGACCTAGTTCACATACGACACTTTCGGGTCAGCCAAAAGGAATTTCTCAAAATTATCAATTTATTAGTAAAACTATTTGGGGAACTTTTTAAGAATAATTTAAAGCTTATGGTGATAAATCAATGTTAAAAATTTGTTATTAAAACTTACATTTTTTGTCAAATATGACTTATTAGTTGGTTGAAAAATACATCAGTTTTCGTGCATGAAAGTGTGTACTGTAAATTTAGCCCCATCACTATTCTGCTTTTCGCGGCAATAGGTAATTGCAAGTGATATATTTTAGTTCTTTTTTTTCATATTATTTTAATAAAAATGTTAAATGAATATCTTGTTATTAAAAAACAGCTGTTTGAGGTTACCCCTGATAACAGAAATAAACATTTGTCACGTGACCCGGAAATGGCAAGTTTGACCCGAAACTGTCAAATTTACAGCTTGCAATTGCAGACACTAAAGAAACATTTTAACAAATTTGTATAATTGTTGAATTATATCATCGTGGGGAGGAAGTATTTGTTTAACATTTTATGTAGTTTTTTTTCTCTCAACTTTCTCTTCAAAGAGACAATATTCGTTAATTTGGTTACTGACCCGGAACTGTCGAGTTCACTGTATGCTTGTTTCATCAACAACTATATACAGAACTCTTCCAAAAGTCGACATTTTTTGTAAATAATAAATTTGAAGTCGAAGACAGTGAGAATATGATAGCTGCATATGCCAACTTGTAAATATATTGAAAATTCTCTGAAGTAAACGTCAAGAATGTTGCGTTACCAGTGTAAACAAATACCTTTAGCGGCTTCTATGTTGCTAATCCGAATCATAGTCGGTTTTTCCTTGTCCCTATACTCCGATTTACTTCTAACGCCCTTCTGTTGCTTTGGCGCAGGCATTTTTATTCTATTTCGTCTTTTTCACAATATGATATCCAAAATCGGGAAGGATGAAGCCGGATTTTTTCTAGCTAAGATAAGATTGTTCTGGAAGAAATGTGAATTTATGTTGAACCGGAAGGAACTGTTCACAAACACAACATCCGGTTTGAACAAATCTGCATAAAACTCGGATTTCAATTTTATTGTCGTCACCAAAATTTATTAATTGTTTTTAATATAATTATTTTAGTGCTAGATGAAGCGGAATCGATGATTGCATTTAGTTGGTTGGTTTCGAATCGAACACATGAAGAATAATGCATCAGCTCATTAATATTCATGAGAAATCGAGCGTCGCTGTTTTTACATTTTCATTTAGCACGTAAAAGAACCAAGGGGTCTTCTCAGAAAGAGATAGGATAGCGCACAAGACTCCCTCGTATCTAACTCAGTCTCTTGAATTCATCTGCACCTGTCAGATGCTTATACACGTTTACTTATAGTGTTATCTATCAAAAGGGCCTATAAAAGCTAAAAAGCGTATGTTCAATCAGAGAAATTGGTCTTAATAATTATATTACATATACAATATTAAAGAAGCAAAATGATATAGGACATACATGTTTTCAGCAAGTTTAAGCTGTGAAAGGAAGTGGTGTTATCAAATTTCTACGAAGTTTGTACAAAGTTTCCACGTGTGATAATATATATTTCCAATCTATATCAAAACATGAGCACGAAACGTCACTGGAATGCAGCTTATGTGGTCCTCTTTTAAATATGTTAAAGTAAATATGATTAAATAACCTTGTTTGATGCGTCGTCAGAAAGGAGGAAATATAACAAAACTTTAAAATTGTTTTCCTCTGAAACTGATTGTCTGATTTCGAAATAATTCGGGAAAAAATACTCCTTAAGTATAAGTAAACCTTTCTTAAATACAATAATTCTACAGCAGATGAATTTGAAAACTATGGGAGATCTGTATAAATAAAGAATAATTAATGAATACAGTTGAAAACAATGTGGCAAAACAAAAGGAAAAATTGTTCAATCATGAGCAATTCCTCCGCTTGACACAATGTTTTCAAAAGTCATCTGCTACAGATGCATAAAA
>JASEVX010000001.1:30176314-30273188 GCA_031761405.1 Serripes groenlandicus | reverse complement strand
AAGTGTTCCGATTTACCTACAAGTTCTTTTTTTTGTTATCCAATATAAAGTTAACGTATTGTTTTTAAAAGCTTTCTGATGCAGATGCATCTTCATTTGGGAATGGGTTAAAGAATAATATTCTGTTCTTATGAATCTGTGATTACATCAAATCAATAGCAACATGTGTGGTCTATTTTAAGCATTACAATAATTTCGGAATTACCCGTCAATTCGATTAAGAACATCAAGATACGAGTTAAAAGAACCGAAGTTTTACGTAGGTGAAGGCATGCATCAACACGAACGACACAACTATAATTAATTATACTCGATACCGACATTATATAATTAACTTTGATTCCCATTCGGCACCTCCTCGGCCGATTTCGGTACCCTACATCTAACCTCGGAAAATCAAGATAAGAGTGTTCACGAAGGGTAAAGGCGTGCAGTAAAACGGACGTCATTTATAGACTTAATTCTACTCGATACCGACATTTTATCCAGTAACTTTGATTTCCCTGACTTTATACCTTCTGAATTTATCGATGCCGATTATTATGAAAATGAATTGGTCACGAACACTTATAATTATTTACTTGATGCCGATTTTAAAATGGGCTCAATGTGAGCTAGTGTGATCACCCTGAGACCGGTGACCCGTCGTTGTCAACAAGTTAGCTTTTAAACATTTTACCTTACTTCACGAGACTTTGTCTTCGATGGTCATCTTTAAGAAGTGTTCGAAGAATTAAATATGATTAGATGCAGTTTCTACGACATCAGAAAGGGGGTAAAATGACTAAACTTTACTTCTTCTCTAGTACTACTGGTCTGATTTCAAGATCATCCGGCAGAAATGTTTCTTATATGATCCTCTACAATTGATGAAGGCAGAATGATTAGCTGATAAACATAGCTGCATGGCGGCAGCCGAAAAGGGGGAACACTGGCAAAAGTTTACTGATGGACTCTGAAACTGCTTTTCTGCTTTTAGATTATTTAACAGTATTTGTCAACGAATAGCAAATACCATTGCGATCAGCGTCATAGTCAATTTACCAATACTAAAGGAAAACCATTATATTCGGATAACGGAGTACTGCTGCATGTAAGCTAGGGGTAACAGTTTGGTAAACTCTGTCATGGTATATAAGTCACTGATACAGGGCCACATGGCGCTCGTGATGTGTCAACGAATAACAAGTACCGTTGTGATCAGCGTCCTAGTCAATTTACCAATATTAAACGAATACCATTATATTCGGATAACGATGTACTGATGCATGTAAGCTATGGAATAAACGGTTTGGTTAACTCTGCCATAGTACTCAGGTCAGCGATACGGGTCACACGATGCTCGTGTTGTGTCAGCAATTAATAAGTACCATTATTATCAGCGTCCTAGTAAAGTAACCAATATTAAAATAATACCACAACCTTAGGATAACGGGGTACTAATACATGAAAGGTTATGAATCAACGGTTTGGTAAAACTCGTAGTTGTAATGCTGAATTACAGAACACAACAGAGGAAACCATTTATTAAGCTTTTCCATGTACAGACCACATTCCGACGCTTCTACATTAGACGACGTTGAAATCTCCGTTTGGAAAAGAAAACTAACTGGGTCAAACATTACCACTTGTCTTCCTATTTTCACGATGTCTTCACATCTGTATGAAAAGTAACGTCCAATGTTCCGGATGTCACTGTTGTTTTGAGACATTATCTAATGAGATGACTGCAAAATTGCATATACGGATTAGCAAACGACATCAACCATGTTTGTATGGTGTTTTACGCCTCTTTCAACAATATTTCAGTTATATGATGGCATTCTGGGTAAGTTACCAGAACTCCTGGACGCCAAGACGGCGGTTGACATTAACACAGTTGAACATACTACAATCGTTGAGTAATACTAAACAAATGAACTCACAGACAACACTTTATGTCAATAGTCGCTTTGTCGTCCGTCGTGTCGCATTGTCGTGCGTCGACCTAAATAATTTACGACACGATAATGCGACACGACGGACGACAAAGCGACACGACGGACGACAAAGCGACACGACGGAATGTCGTTATGTCGTATCGCTTTGTCGCGATGTCGTGTCGCATTGTCGTCCGTCGTGTCGCTTTGTCGAGCGTCGTGTCGCTTTGTCGCCCGTCGTGTCGCTTTGTCGCTTTTTGACAGATCGTCTTTATCTATTAATGCAAATTGAGAAAATTCTTCCTTGACAGGTGTCTGTGACAAACTTGACTCACTGCCCATTAACCTTGGAAATAATGCCACAGAACTTAAATCGGAACGAGTTCTTAACCCTAGATCAAATAATACCGAACGCTCCCGGTCAGGTCTCTGTCCATGTTTTTGTATTGATCTAGGACTTGTGCCATCTTGAGTGGAACCCTTTTCCTGTTGTCGTTGTATGTCTTTAAGACTGACGTTATGACCGTGTTTGATTTTCAGACCGTCTAAATGGATCAAGTTGTTCAGAGATTGTTGTCTCGATGTGTCGTTCCGTGACAGTGTAACACTCTGGCCATCTGATCTTCTCAGTCGGGCTGTCAGACTATTGGACAGAAAATTTATGTGGGTGTTGTTTAATTTAACCTCCGTCGTGCACGATGAGTATGTTTTTCAAGTATAAAAGGATAACGTTTATACGAAAGTAAACTAGTTTATATGTTTTAACTTAGAAAAATTACATTCAACAAATCAGACGAATATTTACAACATTATTGGAAACTGAGACATTCATCATAATGATCAATTTATTCATATTCCAAATTTATTTCTACTGTCTCAAAAGAGTTCATAAGATTTTCCCTGAATTTCACAGATGCGTTTTTCCTTTCTGCAGTTAAGCGAGTCCTTAGGGTATTTTGCGTAAAGGGTAAGTGTAATTGTTCGATAAAGAAGATTAACAAGATGGGGACATGAGTTTATATGTGAACAGAATCTCCATATTACAAGTGTGTAACCCTTACCCTGCCTAAGTATTTCAACTGGTATAATCAACCATGATTGTTTGACAAGTTCCTGCATATTAACAGGAACATAGATAAGAGAGCTAAGCAACTCCACTTGTACACCTGTTACCTGTAACTGGTTAAAATACCAGGAACGTAGATAAGTCGAGTCCCGGTAGCTCAGTCGGTAACGACGCGGGCTGTCAATCCAGGGGTTGTGAGTTCGAATCCCGGCTCGGCCAACTTTCTTTCCAACGTTTGACAAAATTCATTGCGACATGCGTCATTCGTCTTCCACCAATGGGCTATGTCTATGTGGAAAAGCAGCCAGTTGCTTGGGAAGATTGTTGTGTGGAGTACTGCTGTGAGAAAAACCAGGAAACACATGAGTAGGTGAACTGGCCGCCGTGATATGACTGATCATTTTTTTAAAACGGCGTTAACCCCATTCAATCAATCTACGTCCCTAAAAATATCAAGATACGAAAGAAAAGTGTCCAAAATTTCACATTGTGTAACAAATAAAACATTGAAGCTATATTTGGCACACTTACAACATATGTACATATTCTGAAAGCATTAAATGTCTACTAAAGCAACAAATAAATTGAAAAACTGAAATATCTATGTACTTTGAATAAGAACTGGTTTAAAAGACCGAGATATTGTGATTTAGGAATTTAAACAATATTGTCCCAATAATTAATAGACTGACATTATGCAAAATGGATGAACGATAATCAATCAGAACTGTTATTGCATTGAACTATTTTCATCTACTGCAATAGAAGAATGTTTAAACTTTCAGAAATAATTTTAATGACCTAATCCATACCAGGGTGAGTGTATTATACCTAATCCATACCAGGGTGAGTGTATTATACCTAATCCATACCAGGGTAAGTGTATTATACCTAATCCATACCAGGGTGAGTGTATTATACCTAATCTATACCAGGGTGAGTGTATTATACCCTGTCTATACCAGGGTGAGTGTATTATACCCTGTCTCTACTGATACTTGGTAAACATGTAGATATGAGCCGTCTCGCGAGAAAACCAACATCGTGGACATTGCGTCAAGTATCGACCCGGATCAGCCTAAGCATGTCGTGCAGGCTTACCTGGATAGACACTTGTCGCCTCCTGTTGATTTTCTGTTTCAGGAGTCATTACTCTACCCCTCTATCCCCCTGAGACGGAATGTGTCGGCCCGGATCAGTCTGCGTGGACTGCGCAGGCTGATCCGGGTCGATACATTACGCACAGGCCATAATGTTGGTTTTCTCGCGGGACGGCTCATATCACTGATCCAGTACACCACGTTATATATACGAGTATTGATTGTAATTTAGAGCCGCGGCGTTATTTAAACACAGACAATGTTAAATGTTTAATATTTTAACGTTTTAAATTTTACTCATCCTTTATTCTGTTATATGTTGAAAATGCTGCTGTGGTTCTTCTACACATATATATAGGTTTGACTGTTTCATTTTAGCAAACTTATTAATTTTTTTAAAAAAGTTAATTATCTTATTAAGTTATACCGGTCTGTGGGCCGGTCAAACCATTTTTAAAGTATGTGTTATGACCCGGACGGTGATCGAACCAGAAACCTCCCGCAACCTATGTGGACTCTTTACCACTACACCACCGAGGCAGTCACTAGTCGAAGGGTGGAAAACCGTTAGAGTGAAACAAAATACGTCATTTTTAGTTCATAATGTTGACGGTCGCCAATGCATAACTCTTAATTTGAGACGCCAGGTTTCAGTTTGTTAAAGACCTTTAAATGTTCATATTTTGTTGATGAGATTAAATATAAATCCTTGATTTTTGAAAGATTAAATATGTGTATCGAGTTATCGGGTATAAACGTATACAGAAACATGTTATCTCTCAATTACCTTTATCAAACTCGAATATGCTGACATTGTTTTGATTTATTTGTTCAATCAAAGTTAAGTTTGTTTGTAGCATCGGCTTATTTGTTTAATTTACTATCCATTACCATTTGATCTTTTCTCTTATATATATATATATATGCGTACAAGATAACACTTTCCAACTTGAAGGCGCTTTCTGACGCATCTGCAACAGACGACTTTTGAAAATATTATGACAAAAGAGGAAATTACTTAAAATGAGTAATTTCACCTTTTGCCATATTTTCAACTTTAGTCAATAATTATACTTGCACTTACAGATATATTTTCACATTTTTTCAAGATGTTTTCAAAATCGTCTGCTGCAAATTTGTTGTATGTGGGAAAAGGTTAAATTCCGACAAGAGTAATCAAAGGGGACGAGTCTTACTCCATTCCAAACTCAGTTAATCTGCGATAGCAGACATTGAAAACATGTAGGCAAAACTAGTGAACACCTATGTAAATTAAAGTACATGGGAAAGTATTTAATAGAGTTTCAAACACAGGGGCAAAATTACTCGCTGTGAAAAAAACTATTTTTGCCACAGTGTTTTTAAAAGGTGTCTGTTGCAGTGGCGCTAAAATGCAGGTGTGAATGTCTTTTTGGAAACTTTAATTAAGAATGGTTTATCAAATATCATCGGCAAACATTTCTAATGACACAATTAATGAATAGCTTTATTTTAGATCTATATTCTTTTAATGTGATTCATCGGTGAGTTTACATATCAGCATCCACCGATCAACCAGCATAATTTACGAAGTAAAAATACATTTAACCCTTCTACACATACATACGCTTTCAAACGCTTCTGCAGCAGACGTGTTGTGAGCATAGTGTGGCAAATGGAGAAGTTTTTCATGATGAGCAACTTCCTCTTTTGCCACAATGTTTACAATTTTATTTAAAAATTGTTTCTTCATTTATAGACTGTTTTAAAATGTGTTACTAAACGTTTTCAACGATGTCTGCTGTGTTGTATGTGGGGAACGGGTTAAATTAAACCGCGTCCATCGATGAGGGTTGATTGATTGATGTTTAACGACGTTTTCAACAATCTTTCCGTCATTGCACGGCGGTCAGTTCAACCTATACACACCAGTCATCCAAACAACATTCTTTCAAAACAGCTGGCTGCTTTTCCACATAGACTGTAAGCATATTGGTGAAAACACGAATGACGCTTAACACAGTGACTTTTGTCAAACAACGGAAAGAATAGTAGCCGAGCTGGGGTTCGAACACACAACCCCTGATTTGACAGTTCGCGTCGCTACTGACTGAGCTACCTGAGCTCGGCCTGTCGACAAGGGATCTTATTTCATATATAAGCCGTTCAGCGAGAAAACCAACAGTATGGTCTCTGCGTAATGTATCGACCAAGATCAGCATGCGCAGTCCGCGCATACTGATCCGGGCCGACACATTCCGTATCAGGGTGATAGAGATATAGATTAATGATTCCTGAAACAGACAATTCAAAGGAGGCGAAAAGTGTCTGTCCGGGTTTGCCTGCACGGCATGCTTAGGCTGATCCGGATCGATATTTTACGAAGAGACCACATCTGTTGGTTTTATCGCGGGACTACTCATATGTATACTATAAAGAATAAGGTTTGTCTTTCTCGTCACAGCTTGCATAGTCTATATCGTACCGCTGACATGAAATACAAGAAATGTCGCCCAATGTACAATGTACATGTCTTCGGATTCACCTAAAACATCGAGCAACGCTGAATCCACGTCTTCGTGATTCTGAAATAACGGTACCCAATTTCGTGCGATACGACTTAAATTTCTATTTAGCCTTCTCAGGTAAAGTGCACCTAATGCGATTTCCATTTGAAGTCCTAAAAGATTGCTATTGTTCGTCCATTGTTCTGCCATTTCCGGTAGAAACGACCAGTAACTTCACGAATAATACCGAGCTCTTATGAATTCATTGGGGAATTGCCGAGTCCATTAGTGATGTTCTACCTTAAATTCAACATTTAAGATTATCGGTCTATTTAACCGATCGACGGCACAACGAACGAATAATGCGAAAATAATTCGACCACCTTATTATGAAGACGATGCTGATGTTGATAAGGATGCAGATGGTGTTTATAATGAGGAGAAGTAGGAGATAGAGAAGGATTCTGAAAAAGACGATGCTACTGCAGATAATGATTAGGTGGGGGGTGTATAATTTGAATAATCTTGGTAGAAGACCACTAGACCACTAGACTATTGTACTCACCATATATCTAAGCTTTAGGCATTTTTGTTTCAGACAAGAAGATTATTTAAGTTTTTCCCTATATATCTCTTTATGAAACAGGTGACCCCTGGGGTGCGGCACGTTTTGAACCCAGAGCATAATTTGAGGTATCTCGACTTGGTAAAGGACAACTAGATAATGCTTCACACCAAATGTCTAAGCTCTAGGCCTTTCGGTTTCAGAGAAGAAGATTTTCAAAATGATGACCTATATATATATCTATGTTATACAGGTGATTCCTTGGTGGGGCCAATTTTGAACCAAGGGGCATAATTTGAACAATATGTGTAAAGGACTAGTCTAAAACTCTCGCAGTAACGCATGCAGCTTTCATTTAATATGGTTTGTGTATTCATTGTTAAAGGGACTTAACTATATCTTCTCATTATTGTTTATTCTTTGTGATGGATGGGAATCGGAATGTTCCAAAACTCTTTCAGTTACATTGTAGGCAAGTTTCTTACATTTCGTATCCTTTTGACATAGTTTATGTCATTACGTATTTTTATAAGAGTCATAAAATAAAACCCGATTTTAAAGTCACAGTCATGTCATAAAAAAAACCAGTTTCGATGTAACCCATTCTATTTGATTAAACAGTTTGGTAAACAAGAGAGAAACTGGATTTACTATTTAAGCAATGATTAATGGGAAGTAAGTAGCTAAAGGTTCAAGGTTTATTTGAATAAGTCAGGGCCCATATGGGCATGTGACAACATGAAACGGTACATGAATACAAAATAATACAAAATGGCAAATAATATGTAGAAACAAAATAATACAAAATGGCAAATAATATACAACAAATTATAAATTATAAATGGTAATACAACTCCATGATGTAATGGAGGATGAGAGAGAAAAATCAAAATCAAAAATCATTGCGAAAAAAAAGAAAAGACTTAAGTCTAACAAGTTAGCATTATTTAAATAATAACATAATATTTTTGCAAAATATGGCAAGTTTCATAAGGATATTCCTATTACTTTGGTTCATTATGTTTTCAAATTTTAAAGCACTTGGATGTTCATAGGAATATTTATCAAGATACAACTTTCTTGTATTAACTAAATGTGAACATACAAAAAGATAATGGAATTCGTCACCTAGAGAGTTACTAGGACATAGGTTACAAGTTCTAAGTTCTCTTGGAATATCATCGAATCTTCCTTTTTCAATAGGAAGTTTGTGATTCATACTTCTAAATTTAAAGAGAATTAAAGCTAAATTCATAGGTAACTTGCTGAGGTATGGCTCAAAACAAAAATCCTGTTTATAAATCCTGTAATTTAGACATTTACTGGAATTATTAATTGTACTTCTCCAATTTTGTATAAAATGATCACGCAGTCTTAAGTTGACAGTAGTCCTGAATGAAGCAGGAGAGTCCACTTTTTGATTTATCCAAAAATGCGACAATCCAAGATCATTTAAATTTTTTTGAATAAAACAGACCCAATCTGATTTAATATTATTCAGAGTATATAAGTTATGAGTTGTTCTATATAGAATGCTGGTTATCTTATCATGTTTAGAATTAACAATTTTACCCCAGTAATTAAGAACTCTACTTTTAATTTGTGTTGAAAGTGGTGTAATACCCAACTCCCCATAAATCATAACATTTGGAGTACTCTGTTTCAACTGTAGGATTATCTTGAGGTATTTTAATTGAAATTTATCCACAGCACTCACATCTTCAACACCCCAAACTTCGGACCCATACAATAAAATGGGTGCTATCATTGTATCAAATAAGTGTAATTGCATATCTATTGGCAAATTAAGTTTCCTAGATTTTCTAATTACAGAAAACATGGCTTTACGGGCTTGATCAATAAGGAATGTTTTAGTTCTGCTGAATTTACCATTAAACGAAAATTGGACCCCCAAATACGAAAAATGATCAACAATCTCAAGGACAGTTCCCTCATAGTGAAAGTTAGGCATATTACGCAAACCTCTTTTGGTTTTCCAAAATATAATAACTTTGGTTTTATTTGTATTCACTTGAAGATTCCAAAGCTTGCAGTAATCAGACATAGCATTTAATGCTAACTGAAGCTGCTGAGAGCTCTCTGACAATATTACAGTGTCGTCTGCGTATAAGAGTAGATATAGTTTAAGATAAACTTCCACTTCATCATCACTTAACATATCATTTATATTTTCTTTTAGAGACTGCAAACCTTCATATTTATCAGACATAAAATTAGTTAGATCATTCAAGAAAAGAGAAAACAATATTGGAGATAAGTTTTCACCTTGTCTTACTCCAGTATGACTAGTGAAATAATCTGAAATTGCATTTTTCGAACTAACGCATGACTTAGCCTTGTCGTACATATTGTGAATTATTTTAAAGCATTTCCCGTCAATATTGTAACTTAATAATTTATGCCACAGTGCCGTGCGATTTACAGAATCAAAGGCCTTGCGATAATCTACGAATGCACAATACAATTTTTTTCCATGTGCTAGATATACGTCCACTAGAAGTTTTAAAGAAAATATGTGATCAACAGTACTATAGTGCTTCCTGAAACCTGCTTGTTCTTCACATAGAATGTTGTTTGATTCCAAGAAGTCATTTAATCTGTTATTAAGTACAGATGTGAAAAGTTTTCCAAAACAACTGAGTATTGTTATACCCCTGTAATTATCCGGATCATTAACATCTCCTTTATTTTTATAAAATGGTAAGATAACTCCCTTGCTCCACACATCCGGAAAGATACCAGAGTCTAATATAATGTTAAAAAACAGTTTAAGTACAGCCAGTAGATTAGCAGGAGCATTTTTGAGATACTCATTAATAATATTATCAAATATAGATGGACATTTATTATTCTTTAGCGCCCTTATAGCTTTATCTATTTCTTGCTCCGTAAATTGCGAATTCAGTGCCTCATTAAACGATGATACGTTGTTAACATTAAAATCTTCTAAGTCGTTTTCATTTCTAAGAAGATCTGCATTCAAATTACTGAAATGCTCATGGAAAGCCTCATTAGTTATTTTATTTATTATCACTTTTTTATCTGAAGAATATTTATTTAATAAACTCCAATAAGATTTAGGATCACTATGTTTAAGTCCTCTCAGTTTTTTTATGACATTGTCATTGAAACTGTTAAACTTTTCATTTAATTCTTTTTTATATCTTTTACTGCTTATCATCATTAGGCTTTTATTCCCTTCGGTTTTATTTTTCCTATAGGTATTTCTGCTTAGGTAATATTCCTTTCTAAATTTCAAGCAATCTTTATCAAACCATTTTTGGTTAATTTTGCATTTTTTCTTCCTGTGAATTAATTTTTTTTCTTGTATTAAATTACACCTTTTAGCAGCGTTAGTTATGATACTTGACAGTTTTTCAGTTAAAGAATTAATACACTCATCATTATAATTCTTATCATTTAATATTTTAATCATCTCTTCTGTAATATTATTTGTATCGGTATTATCAAACTGATTTATATAATCATCCTTCAGGTTTTTATCCCATATTGATTTAATAATTGTCTCATTTTTATCGTTTTTCGAGACCGGATTATCTACATTACAAGCAAGATCCTCTCCGGTAATATTAAAACATAATTCTATACCACAATGAACATCAGAAAATAATGGGTTAAAGTCTGTCACATCAAAGTGGGTTACTTTGGGAAAGTTAATAGCAGACAATAAAACATAATCAATCAGACTAGTATTTGTAGTTGTGCATTTTCCAATATAGGCATCAGCACCACATCGCCCATTAGCAATATGGGCATCTGTAAACTTACAAAGCTGAAGAAGTCGATTTCCATAATTGTTACAGTTATTTATATCACATGAGTAACGATCAACAGGAAATCCTAACTCAATAAGACGACTTTGTCCAATCGATTGCTTTGTACTGTCATCAAAAAAAGTATCAGCAATGTACTTATTTAAGTCTGTAAAGTCAGCAAGTTTACCACTTTTTGCATTAAAATCTCCAAAAATACAAAAATCACAGTCATCATAAACAGTGTTGAAATAAACTCTTTCTGATTTCTCTAACAAAGTTGCACTTGTTATCTCCCTTCGTGGACAGATAGTGCTGATTTATACTTGCAAAATATAGGCGCATTATTTCGACAATTCGAACCTTTTAAATGGAATATAGACTACTATTATCACAGAGATATCTTTATTTTTAATAAGTAACGGTACACTGACCTGACTTCCCCCATCGACCTAGTTCCGCTGTCTGTTTAGTCTGCAGATTGTATTCTAACATATATTCTTCTCTTTCTTATTTGTTGGTTGATCTTGTTGAGTTGAAACCAAAACATATAACAGACATGTTTTAAAATCTGCTTCTATTCTAGGAATGAAGGCCTATCGAACTTATTCTTGATAATTATAAGATGCTTAGGACCATTCTCTGAATATTATCTATAATCATATCAACATGATGTTAACCGGGTAATATCAGATTGAGAGAGAAAAATGAATTGAGAAGAATGTATATAAGTAACTGTATTAAGTAACTTGTTTTTTAATCCATGCCGATAAAAATAATTAACTTTGTAAATTGCTATGTTAAATTAATGTGAGTAAAATATTGTTTAAACTAATCGCGGTTTTGTTTGAATGGTGTTTTCCTCTACTTTCAACACTTTTTCAGTTACATAACGAGGTTTGCCTGGATAAGTTACGAGTAATCCGTGTTCATTTAGCCTGATACTAGAGAGTCAGTCGTAATGTTCACCACACACTCTTGAGCGCCAAGGAGGGAAAGCAGTTACTTCTAAGATTTTAGTATGATTAGGGGATCGAACATGTGACCACCCGTACCCGAGTCGGTCTCAAATCGCTGTACTTTCATTTACGATTATAAGTACAGAGGCTGTGCTTTTTAACCTCACTGAGAATTTTTGTCTGACGAATAATGCGAATTCTAGGTACCATGTAGCACCAGGTAAATATGATCATAAAACAAAAATTTAGTAAACTAAAGTAGCGACTAATTTTTGTGAAATGTATCTAGTTAACATATACACACGAATTATACCCAATAATCCTTTAGCTCATACGTTTTTGCGGCAGACGACGTTCATAATCAAAATGTGCATCTTTTCTTTTCGAACAATGTTTTAACTTTTTAACATGATATGAATATTGCATGGCTTCCAGTGACAGTACATATTGTCAACATGAGGAAAATACTGTTACCCGAGGTTAACAGTATTTACCCGAATGTTGACAATATGTACTGTCACACTGGAAGCCATGCAATATTTATTTTATTATACCGAACACAATTAGAAGTGTATTCAATTCATTATGCACCTTTAAAGGGGAGGTGAACATGAGCAATATTGCTTACTGTCACATGCTAACAGTACGTTTTTGACCGGGTAACAGTATACTGTTAATCGGTCAAAAACGTACTGTTAGCATGAGACAGTAAGAAATTGTACATGATGAGTATATGAGAATTTTTCTTTAAAACACTACAAAGTCACGTGAGGTATAATACGTGTGAAAGCTTGAGCCGAAGGCTCGAGCGAAGCACGCCTATAGGTTATACGTACGAACACATCATACGAGATCAAAACAACGAGAATTCAGTACAATCTTACTGTTTTTCACATATCAAATCTCAACCCCATAGCACTTTTTTTCGGCCATTTTGCTTCCGGTCTTACTGGTGAATGTAGAGCGCCTATGTAATAGAGAGTGAGAGCGCCTATGTAATAGAGATTGCCAAATGTGACGTCATTGCAACGAAAAGTAACGTCATTGTAAGGCAAGTAATAAATAAATAACAAAAGGAAAACGACAGGAATGGTAGGAAAAGATAGTTTGACTCGTCACAAATGGATTTCATTCACTGGAAGGACTTTATGAAGGCTAAGTCGACTATTCTTTTGTACCTGTCATCATTATTTCATGGATTTTATATCTTTGCAATATAGAGAAGCAATAAACACTTGAAAATGATTGTAAATAATTTCAACGGAAGTTATCGTTCGTTACACTGGCCTCGGATATTATTTTAACTGAAAAGGACGAACAATTCTGTTTCTGTATCGGCATAGCTTCATTTCAAGGTAAGCTATTTATTATATCAATAATTTGCTTAAAAATATAACTTCATTTCTAAATTATTTGTTATATCTGTTGGGAACGATCCACGATGCTTTCGTCACATCGCGTGACGTCACATGGTGTGTATCGTTTATGACTGTATCTGTCATTTGAAGCCGAAGCCGTCTTGTCAAATGTTGACTCCACTCAAGAAAATAGCTATTAAAACTATCATATCTTCGACTGTCTAGTTGTATTGACTTTAAGACGTTTATCTATTTATTGCAGTAAATGTAGCAAACAAACAAAACTACAGTCAATTTCAAATTATTTGCCTTCAATTTACATTATTTTTTTACATTGTACAGTTTAACAGTTTATGTCTATGACCTAGTCTTTGTCAAATCATGAAAGTATGACCAGAATCAGTTCACCCTGATTTTGGGGTATACATAGTAAATGTCTTAATGTCTATATCCTCCAACCTGAAAGAGAGGAAAACACTTTCATGCCTTCAAATGAGTCTATTGTTTTAAAGAAATGATGTTATAATGTGGACTATCAGTAAAACACATAACTTTTCTTTCCATAGGCTGAATTTCTAGTAGTTTCATATTTTTTTTTATCCAAAATTTGTTTATTGATCAAACTCAAATGAGTCCATTGTTTTAAAGGAATGATGTCATATGTGGGCTATCAATAAAACACATTACTTTTCTTTCATCAGGCTGAATTTCTAGTAGATTTATCTTTTTTTTTATCCAAAATGTGTTTATTGATCAAACTCAAATGAGTCCATTGTTTTAAAGAAATGATGTCATATATATGTGGACTATCAGTAAAACACATTACTTGTCTTTCAACAGGCTGCATTTCTAGTAGATTCATCTTTTTTTTAACCAAAATGTGTTTATTGATCAAACTCAAATGAGTCATGATTGTTTAAAAGAAATGATGTCATATGGGGGCTATCAGTAAAACACTTTACTTTTCTTTCAACAGGCTGAATTTCTAGTAGTTTCCTTCTTTTTTTTTTTTTATCCAAAATGTGTTTATTGATCAGATTGGACAAACTTGGTACTAAGAATTTAAACATTATTTTCACTAGGTTATTTAAAATACTCTGCATGTATGTATTCAAACAATATTTGAAAAAGATTCAACATCTATTGACAGCACTATTTTCATACTTGGGAGCACAACAACCAATGATGTCATAGAACTCTTCAAATTGAAGAGCAAATGCAAATTAAAGCCTTTTACGGTCACCGATTTAGGTCCGTCTATGAAACAGGGCAATGTACACTAACTATATCAAACTCAAATAAGGTAAAAACAAACTGAGCATTGAAATCTGTAGATAAAGAGGATCAATCTCTTTTTAAATTCAACAAACACTCAAAATACTTTTTATTCAAATAAATTTGTATAAACATTTTGGTTGAACAATAAAGAAAATGTAATCTGTTTTTCAACAGAAAAAGGCTATAAGGCAGTTCATAATTAATGTCAGTTATGTTAGTCACCCAGTGACCTCACATAAGTGTTCTGTCCTCTGATATAACTGAACTACCACAGAAATGTATCTGTTTTCTATGTAATTTATTGTGAAATCCATTTTTCTGTGTGAAATTGTATAATCTATACAATAGAAATGGTAAAATTTAAATTGGTATACATTCATTGTAACAAAAAAATTCTTATACTTTACTGGTAATAAAAGTACACATATGTTCATGAACTGCTGCTCAAAATAAAAACCTATACTGTAGTTTAATGGTAAAACACCTGGTCTAACAAGAGTTCTAAGATCAAATCTCAGCAGGTACATGTTTTGAAAGAGGCAACTAAACTTAACAATGTATACATGAAACAATTATGTTGTGGGGAGTTGTCTTACTTAAACACTTATTACATTTTTATCCAGGCTTCTAGTGAAAATAGTTTACTCCCTGTACCCTTTTCAAAAGCTTTTATAATTGAGCAATAACAATTAAAAAAAGGAATGGTTATCAACATTGATAACTCTGAGAATCTGTACATGTTCAAGGATTGATCCAGCTTTGATAACCGTTCTAATATCAAAGTTTTAACGAAATTTATACATCATATTTTTATAATAGAGCAATTTTAACATGATCACTAACAATGTTAAATTATTGCAAATTCTTCTGGAAAATCCATTTCTCTGTTTGTACTTTTTATAATTTCTTTATTTGCTATAAACATACTGTTTATTGTTTTATGCAATAAAATGTATATTGAATATATTGATCAGATCTTATATTATCCATTTTTTTTTCAAACAACATATTTCAGATACATGTATATATATTCAGTAACTGTTGTTGACACTAAGTCTGGTACTTATTAACAAATAATCTGATGCTGTTTTCATGTTTTACAAATTAAAAACCAGAAAAGGAGATAGGTGTTCAAAGTGAAAATGTTGTTGAATAGGAACATATTGTTCATTTTGGATATGTTCATTTTGGATCAATTACACCATTCCGACAATGTATTCGGATTAGTCACAGAAATCAAGTAATTTACATCAGACAAGGCCGGCTAAACTTTAACCTTTCCAACATACATCATTATAAATGGGACTTTTGAAAATATTTGTCAAAAATTACATTTTTCTCAGTCATCTTAAATTGTCTCAAGATTATACATTCAGCCAGATCATGCAAAGTTAGCCATCTGCCTTGTAAGATTGTTGTGTGGAGTAATGTTAAGCGCAAGTCATTCAATCAACCATGGTAAGAGTCAGTTTTCAATTATATGTATTACTAGTTTACAAATAACTGGCATTTGTAAAAATAAATCAGAACATTCTTCAATGCCTTCTAGTGTTGTTTTCCATCAACATCCTTGGAAATCTTACAGTCTATTACAATCCTGACCTAATAAAAAATAAAACAGATATATATGTACAAATTAAACTTAAATGCATGCTAAGTTTCGTTTTTTTCAATATGTTTTTCAAATTCTGTTTTTGTAACTTAAATTTCTACAATTTGCCTATTAATTTGTTTCTTGTTGGGGGACAGACAGTGCTTAATTAATTGTTCTTGCTTTCACACGACCTAGGCTTTGCCTATTAACATATTAATAGTATATATATTCTCCAGATGTAACTTATAAAGTTTCGGTTAGAAACTTCTTACGGTCAGGGTCAAAGGTCACATATACTATGGTGCTATTTTTCCTTGTTACAAAACGAACTCTATGGGTCATTTGGGATCTACTCGGACATCCGGTTTTCCGATTCCAGACTGTATATCAAATGTTTACATCATTGAACGTGTATCGAAGATTCTGTTCAGAGAACAATTCCATAAAAATGACGTCAGTGTCACTAAGAGCATTCAACTTTCAAGCTTTTCATTAACCACGTTAACAATGGCGGATTCTTGACCTCTGGCCCGTATCGACTCGATTACATTTTTCGATCTAGTAAATCCGATATGCGTTCGTTGGTAACAAAATACAGAAAACACCCGTCATTTTATCATTTAGATATATGTTCAATGGATTTATTGCGTTAAACTGTCCATAACTGCTGAAAGTCAACGACCGTCAGGTAAGCTGGTGCTAGCGTGATTCATTCAAAACTGTTGATCATGGCACATTTGTCACAAATCGTGGTCACATTATATGTTTATTTCTAGGCCCAATGGGGGTCATGTTGTTTTGTTTAATCTTTGTGTCACGAAACCATACTTGTGCGAAACATGATCATTATTTGCAATGTTCGGTTGAGGCTGAAGGACAACGCGTTACTGTAGGTTATGAATATTCAATGTTTTGTACTGTATGCGCTTTAGTCATTTCCTACACACATTGATTTCCGGTTATTTCCCCTGATATATTTCAAAGTAATGAAAGTACGCGCCTACATAAACCCGTTGTGCTTAAGCAAACAATATATGCTGTTCCGTGTCGTATGTTGCATTGACATGTTATCAAGTTATTTACATTTTCCAGCTTTCATTAAAGTTCTAAATTCATTTACGCGTTGTTAGCTTTGTAAATAATCTAGAATAAACCATTCCCAACCAGCAAAGGACATTTAGAGGCAGCTAAATGCAACAAAGGATTTGTGAAAACATGGTGTAAAAGAAGGAATTGCTGTGTAGGGCAATATATAATGTTACCAGTTGATGTAAGACATTATTAGCGTCCTAATAGGTCCTATTTCTCCTTAAGGAAAGCACTTACAACTAAGTCGTCATCTTTAACAAATGGACGGAATATATTCCCACCTACATTTACCCGTTGTCCTTAAGCGAAACATTAAAAACAATCAAATTTGTCATCTTATTTGAAAGAAACTGAATATATGCCCACCTAAAGATACCTATAGTCCTTAATTAAAGCACTATATAAGAACGACCTCATTGGTCATCTTAGTTGAACTAACTGAATATATACCCACCTACAGTAACCCGTTGTCCTTAAGTAAAACATTATTAACGATGTAAGTGATCATTTCAGTTGAAAAACCTGAATATATACCGACCTAGAGATACCCGTTGTCCTAAAGTAAAGCATTACGAACGGACTAATTGGTCATCTTAATTGAAAGAACTGAATATATACCCTCCTATATTAACCCGTGATTCTTAATTAAAACAGTAATAGATTAAGGCTGAAGGACAACGCGTTACTGTAGGTTACCCGTTGTCCTTTAGTAAAATATTCATAATCATCTTAGTTGAAATAACTGAATATCTACCCACCAACAGATACCCTTTGTCCTTAAAGACTCGCTAAACACGACTTAATTGGTCATATTAGTTGAATGAACTGCATATTTACCTACCTACACTAAGCCGTTGTCCTTAAGCAAAACATTAAAAGATTGAGGCTGAGGGACAACGCGTTACTGTAGGTTACCCGTTGTCCTTTAATAAAACATTAATATTGATCTAAGTGAACATCTTAGTTGAAATAACTGAATATCTACCCTCCTACAGATACCATTTGTCCTTAAGTAACTCGCTAAAAACGACTTAATTGGTCATATTAGTGGAATGAACTACATATTTACCTACCTACACTAAGCCGTTGTCCTTAAGCAAAACATTAAAAGATTGAGGCTGAAGGACAACGCGTTACTGTAGGTTACCCGTTGTCCTTTAGTAAAACATAAATATTGATCTAAGTGAACATCTTAGTTGAAATTATTGAATATCTACCCACCAACAGTTACCCTTTGTCCTTAAGTAAAAACAGAACAAGTTGTCTCCAACAAATGTCAGTAAAATTCGAAATAGGTCAATATTGGTCAAGAACAAGGTCATTAGGTCAAATTCTTTAAAACCCTTGTTTGCCAAGAACTAGGTCAATACTGAGGTGAGCACTTCAGGCCCAAAATGTATATGCTTCTCCATTTAAATAGGTTCAGTAATGGGTAGCTAGAAAAGACAGAGATATTAAAGTTATTCATTGCTTATATTCTAATACATGTACTTGTGACTTTATCCTTTTCCAAAATACAGACGCTTATGCAGCAGACGACTTTAGAAAACATTTTGGCAAAGGAGAAATTGCTCATATTGAGCAATTGTCCCTTTTTGTCACAATATTTTCAATTGTATTAAAGAAAATTCATTTCTAGATATTTTCACAGATATGTTGTATGTGGGAAAGGATAAACATTACAGACCAATTCCTGTTTTGAGGCACTATGAAAAGAGACAGCCTGTAACCCTTTGACTTATATGGTATTTGTTACAACCTTTTTATCTTTGAAAACATTTCAAAGAAAGCAATAATTAACACTCATGTGGAAAGTATTGTTTGTATTAAGAAATTATATTCTATTGCCAATATCCACAGTTATTAATATTTTCCCACATGTTTCGCTCAAAGCGAGCAATTTCTGCTTTTCCCACAATGTTTTCAACTTTTTTCATTAATTATACCTTCGATCATTATAAGAGCTATTCCAGGTTTTTGCTTAGATATTTTGAAAGTTGTCTGCTGCAGATTTGTTGTATGTGGGAAAGGCTTAATGATGGACTAATTGGGTTACAAATGAACAAGCCCATGCAAATAAGTACATTCCTTAGATTCTTCTGGCCAGTGACTCTGTCAACATAATGAACAAAAGTTCATCTAAAATCAATAAAATGTTACATTTCACAATCAATAAACATTCATCATCACATAGTCAGTAGATATAAACCCTTTCTCACCTCCAGATACATTTTGATGTATCTTTTGACAAAGTTGTGGCAAAAGGATAAATGGCACACTGTTTTCAACTTTATTCAATGACTCATATTCTGCATAAATGACCCTGCAATTAAAGACCACCTTTGAACAAAGTCCAGATTGTTCTCATCCTATTGGTGGTCTTTTAACACAGGTTGGACTATCTTTCATTTATAGAATTTTTCTATATATTTTTTAAATGTTTTCAAAGTTTTCGGCTGTTGTTTTGTTGTACGTGAGAAAGGGATAAAAACTCAACCAGTGACCATTAACCCTTTCCCACATACATCAACCCTGCAGCAGACGACTTTGAAGAAATGTGAAAAATCTCAATAAATGAGGGCTTAATAATATTACAGAGTTGAAAACATTGTGGCAGAAGGAGAAATTGCTCATCATGAGCAATTTCTACTTTTGTCACAATGTTTTCAAAAGTCGTCTGCTGCAGAAGCGTAAACAATCTTCTGTATTTGGAATAGGGTTAAAGAACTAAGTAGTTTAATTTAATAAAACATTATGTTTGACCCTTTCTCACATACAGACAATTTTTGACACCACTGCAGCAGACGATATGAGCTCATCCATGCAAAAAGGGACAAGTTGGCATTTCTGTATAGTGTAAGCTCAGAAACAGTTGTTCTTCTGCCTCGTCTGATCAGATTCGTCACATTTTGACAGAAGCTTCTTACAAGCTTATGTAAGTTACATACAAACAGTGTAGGTATTGATGATGATCAGGCTGTATGCATAGTACGATTGATCTGAATCTAAACTGTCAACACAATCACAGTAATCATCGAAACATATATCTATAAATTTGATTTTTGATTAAAAAGTCATTTATTAAAAGAGGCAAACAAAGGAAACAATTTTTAGAAAGTTGCGAAATAATTTATTTTTTAACCCAGGGCAGGATTTCATTGTCGCTTGTTTTTCGAATGTATGAGTACAAAGTATGTTACATCTGCAAAATGAAAGGATAAGTATATTACTAGTTGAAAAAGTTTTACAAATAGAAATCGCCTTTTTTAAGGAACTGAACCTTTTACGATAGGGATAAAAATCCTCTGTTGCAAAGCTGTGAAATGCATGGGTTGTGTAGTTTTAAAGCGTCCACCATGGATGAGGGAGGTCGCATGTTTGATACTCCAGCCAGGTCTAACCAATTAAAGGCTTTCTCTCCTTGGTTCTTGCAATTGTGAGGTTAGCATTACGATAGACTCGCCGATGTTGGGTAAAATGGATCAGTTGTACTGGTATCTTATCCAGGCAATGCCATGATATATCTCATAAATGTGGGAAGCTACTTATAACACCGTACAAACAAAACAAAATCATCAGTGTCAAAGAAACTATTGACACGTCACTGACATGATTGATTATTAATTACCCATTATCTGGTTCTGTTAAAATCATACTTTACATTTATATCCTTTCCCTAATACAGACAACAAATGCTGCCTTTACAGAAGACGACTTTTGAAAAAATTGTAGCACAAGGAGAAATTGCTCATAATGAAAAATACATTCGAAGTAATTCCTCCTATTTTTTTTCACAATATCTTCAACTGTATTCAATAATTTAAATTTCACTTAAGATGTTCCATATTTTTGCTTAGATGCTCTCAATGTAGTATGGCTCAGATTGGTTATGAGCAATTTTTCCCTTTGACACAATGATTTCAAAAGTTGTTTGTTGCAGATGCGTCAAAATGTGTCTGCAAGTGGGAAGCGTTTAACATTTTTGACTCAAATAAGTGTCTGTTTATGTTCCTCTAACGCCATGAGACTATTTGATGTGATTAATTGGGAGTTTAACATAGTTTTCCCTTTACCTCATATAGACAGTTTATGACGCCTCTGCAGTAGACGGCTTTTTGAAAACATGGAAACAAAAGAAGCAAATTCTCCTTTTGTCACCATGTCTTCAACTCTATTCAATTATTGTACTTTTACTTAAAGGGAATTTTTAAACAAAATATTGGGTATGTTTTTTAAATTCGTCTGCTGTAGGTTTGTTGTATGTGGGAAAAGGGTTAAACAAATGGGATAAATCTGAGATGCAGGTAGACCATAGGTGATCTGTTATAGCTAGGATATCTGATACTGTGTTCTGGTCTGTTTCGCTGTTATCAACCCTGTTTTCACTGAATTAGCATCTAGACATTTTTTTATTGGGGCATGGTCATCTATTTTTGCTTAACCCTTTCCCACATTCAACAGATAGATTGGTCATAAACAATAAAATGCTTCAATTAGATTTCAATGAATGACATTGCCTTCGCTAGAAAAAAAATGCAAGTAATGATACATTATTCATAGTTTGAAAGCATATCCTTTTTGAAGACCTCTCTTTTGTATTTTAAATCTTTATGTGGTATATATGACATTTGATGCTTTTGCATTGATAACATTGTGGAACAAGAGTTCTACACTGTCCCAATATGGCCCACAAAAGAGAAATTAACTATTGTTTAAAGCAACATAAACATTGGGATCAACTTTGTTAAAGATTGAACAGGATGTGGTGAAGTTAAAGAGCAAACAGTGTTTGTGGTCGCCACCCTCTGCTAGATGAATATGGAGGCATGAAAAGGAAAAATTGCTGAGCAAATGTATTCACTTTTGTACTTAAATTCAACTTCCAATTATCCATATGTCATAATGTTTTCTTCAATTGTTTTCAAAGCAGACAACATTTAACCCATTCCTAAAATACAGACGCATTGTGACGCATTTGCAGAAGATAACTTTATAAATTATTGAAGCAAAATTGAGAAATTGTTTATTATGATATCTCATTTTGCGAAAATGCTTTAAACTCTTTTCAATAACTAAACTTTCGCTTACAGATTAGAGATTAACCTACCTTAGAAGGTAATTCGCTAAAAACGACGTATATATTAGTTGAACGAACTGCATATTTACCCACCTACATGAACCCGTTGTCCTTAAGCAAAACATTAAAAGATTGAGGCTGAAGGACAACGCGTTACTGTAGGTTACCCGTTGTCCTTTAGTAAAACATTAATATCATCTTGGTAGAAATAGCTGAATATCTACCCACCAACAGTTACCCTTTGTCCTTAAGTAACTCGCTAAAAACGACTTAATTGGTTATATTAGTTGAATGAACTGCATATTTACCCACCTACATTAACCAGTTGTCCTTAAGCAAAACATTAAAAGATTGAGGCTGAAGGACAACGCGTTACTGTAGGTTACCCGTTGTCCTTTAGTAAAACATTAATATCATCTTGGTAGAAATAGCTGAATATCTACCCACCAACAGTTACCCTTTGTCCTTAAGTAACTCGCTAAAAACGACTTAATTGGTTATATTAGTTGAATGAACTGCATATTTACCCACCTACATTAACCCGTTGTCCTTAAGCAAAACATTAAAAGATTGAGGCTGAAGGACAACGCGTTACTGTAGGTTACCCGTTGTCCTTTAGTAAAACATTAATATCATCTTGGTAGAAATAGCTGAATATCTACCCACCAACAGTTACCCTTTGTCCTTAAGTAACTCGCTAAAAACGACTTAATTGGTTATATTAGTTGAATGAACTGCATATTTACCCACCTACATAAACCCGTTGTCCTTAAGCAAAACATTAAAAGATTGAGGCTGAAGAACAACGCGTTACTGTAGGTTACCCGTTGTCCTTTAATAAAACAATAATATTGATCTAAGTGATCATCTTAGTTGAAATAGCTGAATATCTACCCACCAACAGTTACCCTTTGTCCTTAAGTAACTCGCTAAAAACGACTTAATTGGTTATATTATTTGAACGAACTGCATATTTACCCACCTACATTAACCCGTTGTCCTTAAGCAAAACATTAATAGATTGAAGCTGAAGGACATTAATATTGATCTGTATACCACCAACAGATACCCGTTGTCTTTAAGTAAGGCAGTAAGAACGACCTTATTTGTCATCTTAGTTAAATAAACGGACTGTTTACCCACCTACAGATACAAGCAAGGCAGTAAAGACCACCTTATGTGTCAACTAAGTTAAATACACGGACTGTATACCCACCTACAGATACCCGTTATCCTTAAGCAAGGCAGTAAGAACGACCTTATTTGTCATCTTAGTTAAATGAACGGACTGTTTACCCACCTACAGATACCCGTTGTCCTTAAGCAAGGCAGTACAAACGACCTTATTTGTCATCTAAGTTAAATAAACGGACTGTATACCCACCTACAGATACCCGTTGTCCTTAAGCAAGGCAGTACAAACTACCTTATTTGTCATCTAAGTTAAATAAACGGACTGTATACCCACCTACAGATACCCGTTGTCCTTAAGCAAGGCAGTACAAACGACCTTATTTGTCATCTAAGTTAAATAAACTGACTGTATACCCACCTACAGATACCCGTTGTCCTTAAGCAAGGCAGTACAAACGACCTTATGTGTCATCTTAGTTAAATAAACGGACTGTATACCCACCTACAGATACCCGTTGTCCTTAAGCAAGGCAGTACAAACGACCTTATTTGTCATCTTAGTTAAATGAACGGACTGTTTACCCACCTACAGATACCCGTTGTCCTTAAGCAAGGCAGTACAAACGACCTTATTTGTCATCTAAGTTAAATGAACGGACTGTATACCCACCTACAGATACCCGTTGTCCTTAAGCAAGTCAGTAAGAACGACCTTATGTGTCATCTTAGTTGAATGCACGGAATATATGCCATCATACAGATACCCGTTGTCCTTAAGCAAAGCAGTAAGAACGACCTTATTGATCATCTAAGTTAAATAAACGGACTGTTTACCCACCTACAGATACCCGTTGTCCTTAAGCAAGGCAGTACAAACGACCTTATTTGTCATCTAAGTTAAATAAACGGACTGTATACCCACCTACAGATACCCGTTGTCCTTAAGCAAGTCAGTTAGAACGACCTTATGTGTCATCTTAGTTGAATGCACGGAATATATGCCATCATACAGATACCCGTTGTCCTTAAGCAAAGCAGTAAGAACGACCTTATTGATCATCTAAGTTAAATAAACGGACTGTTTACCCACCTACAGATACCCGTTGTCCTTAAGCAAGGCAGTACAAACGACCTTATTTGTCATCTAAGTTAAATAAACGGACTGTATACCCACCTACAGATACCCGTTGTCCTTAAGCAAGGCAGTGTCATCATAGTTAAATGAACGGACTGTTTACCCACCTACAGATACCCGTTGTCCTTAAGCAAAGCAGTAAGAACGACCCTATGTGTCATCTTGGTTGAATGAACGGACTGTATACCGACCTACATATACCCGTTGTCCTTAAGCAAAAAATTAATAGCGATCGAAGTCGTCATCTTCATTGACTGAACGGAATATATGCCGACCTACAAATACCCGTTGTCCGTAAGCAAGGCAGTAAGAACGACCTTATTTGTCATCTTAGTTGAATGAACGGACTGTATACCTACCTAGAGATACTCGTTGGCCTAAAGCAAAACATTAATATCGCTCGAAGTGGTCATCTTCATTGACTGAACGGAATATATGCCGACCTACAGATACCCGTTGTCCTTAAGCAAAGAAAGTAACAACTAACGAATTTGTAATCTTAATTTATTGAACTGAATAAATACGCACCTCCATTAACCCGTTCTCCTCTAGTAAAACATTAATAACGATCTAAGTGATCATCCTTGTTGAAATAACTGAATATATACCCTCCTACAGATACCCTTTGTCCTTAAGCAACTCGCTAAAATGTTTTAATTGGTCATATAATATCCTTAAGCAAGGCAGTACAAATGACCTTATTTGTCATCTTAATTGAATAAACGGACTGTATACCCCCCTAATGATACCCTTTGTCCTTAAGCAAGGCAGTACAAACGACCTTATTTGTCATCTTAGTTAAATGAACGAACAGTATACCCACCTACACATACCCGTTGTCCTTAAGCAAGGCAGTACAAACGACCTTATTTGTCATTTTTATTGAATAAACAATTAGTATACCCACCTAATGATACCCGTTGTCCTTAAGCAAAGCAGTAATAACGACCTTATTTGTCATCTTAGTTGAATGAACGGATTGTTTACCCACCTACAGATACCCGTTGTCCTTAAGCAAGGCAGTAAAACGACATTATTTGTCATCTTAGTTAAATGAACGGAATGTTTACCCACCTACAGATACCTGTTGTCATTAAGCAAAATAGTACAACCGACCTAATGTGTCATCTTAGTTAAATGAACGTACAGTATATCCACCTACAGATACCCGTTGTCCTTAAGCAAGGCAGTAAGAACGACCTTATTTGTCATCATAGTTAAATGAACGGACTGTTTACTCACCTACAGATACCCGTTGTCCTTAAACAAAACATTTATATCGCTGGAAGTGGTCATCTTCATTGACTGAACGGAATATATGCCGACCTACAGATACCCGTTGTCCTTAAGCAAAGAAAGTAACAACGAACGAATTTGTAATCTTAATTTATTGAACTGAATAAATACGCACCTCCATTAACCCGTTCTCCTCTAGTAAAACATTAATAACGATCTAAGTGATCATCTTAGTTGAAATAACTGAATATATACCCTCCTACAGATACCCTTTGTCCTTTAGCAACTCGCTAAAATGTTTTAATTGGTCATATAATATCCTTAAGCAAGGCAGTACAAATGACCTTATTTGTCATCTTAATTGAATAAACGGACTGTATACCCCCCTAATGATACCCGTTGTCCTTAAGCAAGGCAGTACAAACGACCTTATTTGTCATCTTAATTGAATAAACGGATTGTTTACCTACCTACACATACCCGTTGTCCTTAAGCAAAGCAGTAAGAACGACCTTATGTGTCATCTTAGTTAAATGAACGGATTGTTTACCCACCTACAGATACCCGTTGTCCCTAAGCAAAGCAGTAAGAACGACCTTATGTGTCATCTTAGTTTAATGAACGGTTTGTATACCCACCTACAGATACCCTTTGTCCTTAAGCAAGTCAGTAAGAACGACCTTATGTGTCATATTAGTTGAATGCACGGAATATATGCCGACCTACAGATACCCGTTGTCCTTAAGCAAAATAGTACAACCGACCTAATGTGTCATCTTAGTTAAATGAACGGACTGTATACCCACCTACCCGTTGTCCTTAAGCAAAACAGTACAAACGACCTAATGTGTCATCTTAGTTAAATGAACGTACAGTATACCCACCTACAGATACCCGTTGTCCTTAAGCAAGGCAGTAAGAACGACCTTATTTGTCATCATAGTTAAATGAACGGACTGTTTACCAACCTACAGATACCCGTTGTCCTTAAACAAAACATTTATATCGCTGGAAGTGGTCATCTCCATTGACTGAACGGAATATATGCCGACCTACAGATACCCGTTGTCCTTAAGCAAAGAAAATAACAACTAACGAATTTGTAATCTTGATTTATTGAACTTTATAAATACGCACCTCCATTAACCCGTTCTCCTCTAGTAAAACATTAATAACGATCTAAGTGATCATCTTAGTTGAAATAACTTAATATATACCCTTCTACAGATACCCTTTGTCCTTAAGCAACTCGCTAAAATGTTTTAATTGGTCATATAATATCCTTAAGCAAGGCAGGACAAATGACCTTATTTGTCATCTTAATTGAATAAACGGACTGTATACCCCCCTAATGATACCCGTTGTCCTTAAGCAAGGCAGGACAAATGACCTTATTTGTCATCTTAATTGAATAAACGGACTGTATACCCCCCTAATGATACCCGTTGTCCTTAAGCAAGGCAGTACAAACGACCTTATTTGTCATCTTAATTGAATAAACGGATTGTTTACCCACCTACAGTTACCAGTTGTCCTTAAGCAAAGCAGTAAGAACGACCTTATGTGTCATCTTAGTTGAATGAACGGACTGTATACCTACCTACACATACCCGTTGTCCTTAAGCAAAGCAGTCAGAACGACCTTATGTGTCATCTTAGTTAAATGAACGGATTGTTTACCCACCTACAGATACCCGTTGTCCCTACGCAAAGCAGTAAGAACGACCTTATGTGTCATCTTAGTTGAATGAACGGATTGTATACCCACCTACACATATCCGTTGTCCTTCAGCAAGGCAGTACAAACGACCTTATTTGTCATCATAGTTGAATAAACGGACTGTATACCCACCTACAGATACCTGTTGTCCTTAAGCAAGGCAGTAAGTACGACCTTATGTGTCATATTAGTTGAATGAACGTAATATATGCCGACCTACAGATACCCGTTGTTCTTAAGCAAAGCAGTAAGAACGACGTATGTGTCATCTTAGTTTAATTAACGGATTGTATACCCACCTACAGATACCCGTTGTCCTTAAGCAAGTCAGTAAGAACGACCGTATGTGTCATATTAGTTGAATGCACGGAATATATGCTGACCAACAGATACCCGTTGTCCTTAAGTAAAATAGTACAACCGACCTAATGTGTCATCTTAGTTAAATGAACGGACTGTATACCCACCTACCCGTTGTCCTTAAGCAAAACAGTACAAACGACCTAATGTGTCATCTTAGTTAAATGAACGTACAGTATACCCACCTACAGATACCCGTTGTCCTTAAGCAAGGCAGTAAGAACGACCTCATTTGTCATCATAGTTAAATGAACGGACTGTTTACCCACCTACAGATACCCGTTGTCCTTAAACAAAACATTTATATCGCTGGAAGTGGTCATCTTCATTGACTGAACGGAATATATGCCGACCTACAGATAACCGTTGTCCTTAAGCAAGTCAGTAAGAACGACCGTATGTGTCATATTAGTTGAATGCACGGAATATATGCCGACCTACAGATACCCGTTGTCCTTAAGCAAAGCAGTAAGAACGACTTATGTGTTATCTTAGTTGAAATAACTGAATATCTACCCTCCTACAGATACCCGTTGTCCTTAAGTAACTCGCTAAAAAGGCTTAATTGGTCACATTAATATCCTTAAGCTGGGCAGTACATACGACCTTATTTGTCATATTAATTGAATAAACGGACAGTATACCCACCTACCGATACCCGTTGTCCTTAAGCAAGGCAGTACAAACGACCTTATTTGTCATCATTGTTGAATAAACGGACTGTATACCCACCTACAGATACCTGTTGTTCTTAAGCAAGGCAGTAAGTACGACCTTATGTGTCATCTTAGTTGAATGAACGGACTGTGTACCCACCTACAGATACCCGTTGTCCTTAAGCAATGCAGTAAGAACGACCTTATGTGTCATATTAGTTAAATGAACGGACTGTTTACCACCTACAGATACCCGTTGTCCTTAAGCAAAGCAGTAAGAACGACTTATGTGTCATTTTAGTTTAATGAACGGACTGTATACCCACCTACAGATACCCGTTGTCCTTAAGCAAGGCAGTAAGAACGACCTTATTTGTCATCTTAGTTAAATGAACGGACTGTTTATCCACCTACAGATACAGATACCCGTTGTCCTTAAGCAAATGCAGTACAAACGACCTTATTTGTCATCATAGTTAAATGAACGGACTGTTTATCCACCTACAGATACCCGTTGTCCTTAAGCAAACCAGTAATAACGACCTTATGTGTCATCTTAGATGAATGAACGGACTGTATACCCACCTACACATACCCGTTGTCCTTAAGCAAAACATTAATATCGCTCGAAGTGGTCATCTTCATTAACTGAACGGAATATATGCCGACCTACAGATACCCGTTGTCCTTAAGCCAAGCAGTAAGAACGACCTAATGTTTCATCTTAGTTGAATGAACAGAATATGTATCCACCTACAGTAACCCCTTTTCCTTAAGTTCAAACACATTTTGTCCTTAAGAAATGCGTAACTAACGACTTTATTTGTCATCTTCCTGGAATTAATTGAATCAGTATATAGTGGCCTACATGTACTTGCTGTCTTTAAGACATGAAGGAATACCTACCTTATTGGTCATCTTAGTTAAATGTACTGGATATAAACCGACGTACTTACCTATTTTCGATTTTTGTTGTTGACCAAGGTCCAGTCAGTTGAACGGATCTAAGTGAATACTGATCTAGTACATACGGACAAACTTATGGACCAAGGGACATGCAAAGTTGTTATTATTAATGTGATTATTACGAAAATGATCAGATTTTGGAACTAAAGTTATGGAAACAGTGCCAGTGAAATGTCAAGGCAGGCACGGGGTATCCTTAGTCCGTTGTATACCGATTGTTTACATACATGTATGCATTGATAGGGATGTTTTTACGCATTCTCCTGATCGCAAGATATAGAGTTGAAACTTTGAAAAAAATCTGCCAAACCGATACCAACTTATTAACAATTTATGCAATGCAACGACAGAGAAACGAGACCTTTCTAAGTGCCTTAAAGGCAGGCGACACTATAATAAGGATAACACATTCAATTTACCAATTTCAAATCGCTTTTATTGTCAATATAATTCAAAATATAAGGCAAGTATATTTATTTACATATATATTTACAAGTCATACATGTTCAACATGTATCGCTCATCTGGATACTTTTTTGATATTGTGCAGGGCGATCACAATAACTCATATAGAGCACAGGTGAGCTAAGAATGCAAACCAACATTATCCCGCACTTACATATGTTCATTTAATTTAAATACGAATTTATCAAAATAATCTTACATGATCATGCAGACTAATTATTAAGTTGTTTATAAGACTCAAAACCCTTTGTATGCTTTTTTTCGGATAGAGATGGTGGAATCCATGCAAAATGTTTGTACATTGTGTCAAATGGAAAACTTGCTTGTTTTGAACAATTTCTCCTTTTCCCACAAAATGCGGCTTCCAAAGTGTTAACATGATTTTCTTTAAATTTGACCTAGTGACCTAGCTTTTGAACTTGGCGTAAAAATCACTAATTCAAACATTCTGACAATGTTTCAACATGCTCAAGCCGAAATGTGGCTTTCAGAGTGTTAACAAGATTTCATTAAATTTGGCCTAGTGACCCAGTTTCAAACTTGGTCTAGATTTGATGGAGATATATGTTCTGATAAACTTTCATGAAGATAAGATGCAAAATAGTGCCTCTAGAGTGTTAACAAGCCAATGTTGACGACGAACAAAAGGCGATCACAAAAACTCACCTTGAGCACTTTATGCTCTGGTGAGCTTAACAGGGCCACAATTCTTAAAGTAAACGTGAAATAGTTATGTACTCTTGTCTGTTGGTGGAGGTAATGATGGTAAATAAGTACCGTAAGTGTATAAGCTATATCTGTAATGGTTTTAAAAACAAGAGGGCTCTGATGGCCCTGGATCGCTCACGAGATATTATTTTGTTTCACTTTAGCCATATAAGCCCCGATCCCTGACGGCCATGTTTTTCGGCCAATCAACATGGCTTGAAGGAATTTGATCGAAGGTCACCTTAGGAGGACACTTTCGGAGGAGAAGATTTTTTAAGTTTTAACTTTAGCCATATAGGGCAAAATAGCCCTTTCCTGTGGCGGCTATGTTTTTCAACCAATCAACATGGCTTAAAGGAATCTGATAGTGGGTCACTTAAGGAACATTTCTACAAAATTATTTTAAAATCGGTCAAATACTTTTGGAGGAGAAGTTTTTCACTATAGCCTGTAAGTCAAAATGCCAAGGAACATTTCTACAATTTATTTTGAACATTGGCCAACCAGTTTGGGAAAAGAAGAATTTTAAAGTTTTTTTCGTTTTGTTGCCATGGAAAACAGAATTATGTATGGATCTAAAAAATTTGAAGGAATTCTGGTGAGGTCATTGAGAGGATGCTTTTTTGAAGTTTCATTCCAAATGACCCACTGGTTACTGAGGAGAAGATGTTGACGGACGACGGTCAAAAGGCGATCACAATAACTCACTAAAAAGTGGGGTGGTACGAAAAACTTAACCAAAATTCAAAATTAATAAAGGGCCATAATTCTTAAAAAAACATGGACAGAGTTATCTCCTCTTGTCTGTTGGTGATTGTTAACAAGAGGACCATGATGGCCCTGGAATCGCACACCTGATTTTTTTTCTTCACTTTAGCTATATAAGCCCCGCCCGATGGCAGCCATAGCAATCAACTTGGCTTAAGGAATCTGATAGAGGGTCACCCTAGGAACATTTCATCAAAATTATTTGAAAATCGGCCTGACACTTTTGGAGAAGATTTTTCAAGTTTTCACTATAGCCATATAAGGCAAAATAGCCCCGCCCCCTGGCGGCCATGTTTTTTGACCAATCAACATGGCTTGAAGGAATCTAATAGAGGGTCATCCAAGGAACATTTCTACAAAATTATTCGAAAATAGGCCTGACACTTTCGTCGGAGAAGATTTTTTAAGTTTTCACTATAGCCATATAAGGCAAAATAGCCCCGCCCCCCTGGCGGCCAGGTTTTTCGACCAATCAACATGGCTTGAAGGATTCTCATAGAGGGTCATCCAAGGAACATTTCTACAAAATTATTTGAAAATCTGCCGATCAGTTTGGGAGAAGAAGAATTTTGAAGTTTTTTTCATTTCGTTGCCATGGAAACCAGAATTATGTATGGATCCCAAATATTTGAAGGAAATCTGGTGAAGTCATTGAGAGAATGCTTTCTGTGAAGTTTCATCCCAATTGACCCACTGGTTACTGAGGAGAAGAAGTTGATGCACGACGGACGACGCACGCCGGACAAAAGGCGATCACAATAACTCACCTTGAGCAATGCTCAGGTGAGCTAAAAAGTGTTATAAGTGTCAAAGCAATATCTTGAATGGTTTTGAAAACAAGAGGGCCATGATGGCCCTGGAATCGCTCACCTGATTTTTGTTTCACTTTAGCTATATAAGCCCCGCCATCTGGCGGGCATAGTTTCCAACCAATCAACTTGGCTTGAAGGAATCTGATAGAAGGTCACCCTAAGAACATTTCATCAAAATTATTTGAATATCGGCCTGACACTTTCGGAGGAGAAGATTTTTTAAGTTTTCACTATAGCCATAAAAGGCAAAATAGCCTGGCCCCCCCGCCCTGGCGGCCATGTTTTTCGAACAATCAACATGGCTTGAAGGAATCTGATAGAGGATCACCCAAGGAACATTTCTACAAAATTATTTGAAAATCGGCCCGACACTTTGGGAGAAGAAGATTTTTTAAGTTTGCACTATAGCTATATAAGGCAAAATAGCCCCGCCCCCCCTGGCGGCCATGTTTTTCGACCAATCAATATGGCTTCAGGGAATCTAATAGAGGGTCACCCAAGGAACATTTCTACAAAATTATTTGAATATCGGTCAGACACTTTTGGAGGAGAAGATTTTTTAAGTTTTCACTATAGCCATATAAGGCAAAAAAGCCATGCCCCCCCCTGGCGGCCATGTTTTTCGAACAATCAACATGGCTTCAAAGAATCTGATAGAGGGTCACCCGAGGAACATTTCTACAAAATAATTTCAAAATCTGCCAACCAGTTTGGGAGAAGAAGAATTTCGAAAAAAATTCGGTTTCGTTACCATGGAAACCAGAATTTTGGATGGATCCCAAAAATTTGAAGGAATTCTGGTGAGGTCATTGAGAAGATGCTTTCTGTGAAGTTTCATCCCAATTCACCTACTGGTTACTGAGGAGAAGATGTTGAAATTTTCACTTTGGCCATATAATGCAAGATAGCCCCGCCCCCTGGCGGCCCTGTTTTTCGACCAATAAACATGGCTTGAAGGAATCTGATAGAGGATAACCCAAGGAACATTTCTACAAAATTATTTGAAAATCAGCCTGACACTTTTGGAGGAGAAGATTTTTAAAGTTTTTACTATAGCCATATAAGGCAAAATAGCCCCGCCCCCCCTGGCGGCAATGTTTTTAGACCAATCAACATGGCTTGAAGGAATCTGATAGTGGGTCACTTAAGAAACATTTCTACAAAATTATTTGAAAATCGGCCAGACACTTTCGTCGGAGAAGATTTTTTAAGTTTTCACTATAGCCATATAAGGCAAAATAGCCCCGCCCCCCTGGCGGCCATGTTTTTCGACCAATCAACATGGCTTGAAGGAATCTGATAGAGGGTCATCCAAGGAACATTTCCCATATTCGAACTTAACCTAGATATCACCAAGACAAACTTTCTGACAAAGTTTCAACATGCTCAAGTTTAAAATGTGGCTTCCAGAGTGTTCATAAGATTTTCCTTCAATTTGGCCTAGTGACGTAGTTTTTGACCCGACATGACCTATATTCGATCTTGGCCTAGATATCATCAAGACAAACTTTCTGACAAAGTTTCAACATGCTCATTTTTAAAATGTGGCTTCAAGAGTGTTAACAATATTTTAATTAAATTTGGCCTAGTGACCTAGTTTTTGACCGGACATGACCCAGTTTCGAACTTGACCTAGGTTTGATGGAGATATATGTTCTGATAAACTTTTATGAAGATTGGATGCAAAATGTTGCCTCTAGAGTGTTAACAAGCAAAATGTTGGCGATCACAAAAACTCACCTTGAGCACTTTGTGCTCTGGTGAGCTAAAAACAATCTAAAAAGTCAAAAGATTTATATATAATACTTGTTTTCAACCATTATGATAAAACAAGCAGCTCAATTAA
The DNA here is from genome assembly GCA_031761405.1 of Serripes groenlandicus. Classification (NCBI taxonomy): domain Eukaryota; kingdom Metazoa; phylum Mollusca; class Bivalvia; order Cardiida; family Cardiidae; genus Serripes; species Serripes groenlandicus. Next base: position 30,239,097 of record JASEVX010000001.1, on the reverse strand, counting down.
GAAATATCTAGCACATATTATAATTATACAACACATATGTAACATAAATGAAAATTTACACAAAGAAACAGATACAACTTGACAACAAAGTAGAGATTGCTTTTTTGAAAAAGCACTTGTCTCCCCATTTGTGTGGTCGTAAGGGAGGAAAAGAAATGATGGAGATGAATTTTATAATTTTGGACTGGAGATGAAGCAACAGTTTGGCCTTGTAACCTCAAAATCAAACAAAATCAATAGGGGTCATTTGCTGGTGGTTACCAATGCCATGTTATTATAGTGATCCGATTTTAAGAAGTGTCTAAGAGCCATGAAGGAATGCTACATGCCATTATCGGAGGCCGCACGATTGTGCAAGGAGGAAAAGATCTAAACAGATATTTGAATCCTGCAAAATTACGTTTTAATGCACCAGTGTATGGCGGAGTGGATACATACCTTTAATGGAGGCAGCATGATTGTGCAAGGAGGAAAGCATTCATGGAAAGACAGTTAAAATAAATGAACAGCTACAGGGGCAGTGTCATGATGACATGCCATTACATTGATCGACTTCAAGAAGTGCCTAAGAGCCATGAAGGAATGCTACATGACATTAACAGAGGCCGCACAATTGTGCAAGGATTTGATTGATAGGGGTTTAACGCCGTTTTCAACAATTTTCAGTCCTATCAAGGCGACCAGTTCACCTACTCATGCGTTTCCTGGTTTTCTTACACCAGTACACCACACAACATATGTTCTAAGCAACTGGCTGCTTTTCCACATAGACTTTAAACAGCCCATTGGTGAAAGACGAATGACGCAGGTCACAATGACATTTGTCAAACGCAGGAAAAGATCCAAACAGAGATTCGAATCCTGTAAAAATACGTTCTCATGCACCAGGTAGAGGATTATTTGTAAATCTGACATAAGTAAAAAAAAAACCATGCTGCCATGTTTTCAAACGGATAAGAATAATTGGTACAATCTTGGTAGAGTTTCACCCAAGGAACATTTGTCCACAAATATTGTTTAATTGGACAAGTACTTTTGGCAGAGAAGTCTAAATGGAATTAAATTAATTCAACAACTTTGAAAGGTTAAATTATTTGGAAATCAAGCCATTGGTTTAGGAGCAGTTGTTTGCAGGAAAATGTTAACAGACGGTCGGATGGTGAGACGAACAGCAAGTGATCACAAAAGCTCACCCCACACTTTGGGCTATGGTGAGCTATAAACATCTTGGTAGAGGGTCACCCAAAGAACGTGTGTTGCAAATCTTTTACCAATCAGGCCTGTAAGCTTTGAACAATAACATATCTTTTTTTGTTTACTATACACATCTACAGAAAACAAGCTACGCCCCCTGGCGACCTTGTTTTTCAATTGATGTGAATAGTTTACAGGTTCCCCTACCTAAGAAACATTTCTGCCTAATTATTTTAAAATGCAGAAGCTTTACTGGCTTTCAACCAGTGGTGATATAAATGAAAAAGTTCCTAACAAAATCATTCTAGTAACAGTGCAATAGCTTGCTTACAATTTGCATAAAAATTGTTGTGCCTTTAATTCACTAGTGAGTGAAAAGTTTTAAACACATGTGACTTACAACTTCCTTCTGGAACAATTTTATCCCGTTCCATGAAACAGTCAACCTTTTATGAAGCAGATGCCCTTTTAAAACAGTTTGACAAAAGTAAAAGATTACTCGTGATGAGCAATTTCCCTTTTTCCACAATGTTTCAACTATTTTCAATAATAATCATTTCATTTTATGAGATATTTTTTACTCAGATCCTGTTTCTTTTCAGCACCTATAAATAAAATAAAAATAATTATAAATGTGACGACAGCAGTTGTTAAATGCAATAATTAAAAAAAATCCTTGACCAGATTTGTCCTCACTTTGACCAATTGTCAATGTATCAAGGTTTTCTGCTTTATATATATCAGCAGAACCATTTACTTTTTTCAATTGGAATGGAATATATTTATATTTGATAATAAGAATATTAATTGAAACAGAATAGGCATGTAGAAGGAGTATTCAGACTTGTAATTGCTCAAGCTATATATAAGGCCCATAAGCATTTATAAGTGGTGTATACAAATTAATTGTTCAATGTGATATTGTGAACCCCTTCCTCTGCAACCAATTGCCCACATGCGTTAACATAATAAGCCCCATCTAAAAGCGGGCATTTAAATAGCAAATAATAAATTCAAATTACTTAATTCCATGGCATAAAAAGTTGCCCTGGTAATTGATGATTCTAAAACCAGCCTGCACTCGGCATCTGCTTCGTCATAAGCTCCCCCTGTAATCGCTTCCAATATAGCCGCAAGGCCTTCTTTTAATATGACATCGTTCAAATAAGAGGCAGCAAGGCTGCAACAGTAAAATAACATCAAATTACCTATGTATTAAATAGTCAATGAATTAACATTTCGGCTATTTCTACTAAATGATCTTGATATGAGACATGCACTTTCATGAGAATGGAATCTTTAATTTTTGTCATTTTGCGCATTATCTGATGCAACATGGCTGCCATTTTTATCTTTTTCGAATGTCACAGCAACCACAGTTCTTCGGTGTCACTAAACAGAGTCTGGTAGAATCTGGTCGTCAAATATCCCATTATATCACTGTTTTGTTGTGTTTTTGTATTGAAATGAATGAAATAACGTCTTATTGTATCATATAAATAAAAATAAAAATGTATCTGCCTATTTCAGTTCATTTTCGAGTGAATATAGAAATAGTATATGCGTGAACACGGACACTGGTAGAGTCTGGTCATTATTAAGCAATAAATACAAAGTTTTATACTATTTTTAAGTTATAAAAAGTTTAATTTGATTTATATGTGTCATATTATATATTTATTTCTTATATTATTTCAGCTGATAATCGGGAAAATAGAGGATTTTTAACGATAACAATGTGTTTCGTAAATCAAAATGGCTGACGTGAAATTTCTGTTTATAATGCGGCAATATCGCACATCCTGAATGAGTAATACACTAAATTCTCTCTCTATTATGCGTCAACTAATTGATAAGGTGTGATCAGGGTCTTTCAAATACTATTTGAAAGACCCTGGTGTGATCAACAGATTAGTTATAATTATATTATACCAATGCCAAGATTTTAAATGTATGAAAATCATTTTATGTTTTATATGTCATTAACGTTAATTAAACCAAATACTTAGAGACCTATATACTTACTTTAAAGTAATTAATATGAAATTAAAGAGAGTGCGTAGTTACTACATTCCGCAAAAAATAGAATCAAACTAAACCATATTTGCATTTTTTTTTTAAAAATATGCAAAAATATTTTAACTTGAAAAATAAATATATATCCTGATATAGTTCATAAAATGCATTTTGCGAAATATTGTATTCAGGCCACACCACGCGGAGGAACTCTCTCATTGCCCAAAATTTAATGTTTGGATCTATATTATATCATTTTGGGAATTTTTATTCTATGTTTTCCATTTTAGGTTACCAAAATAGAGCTGACGAGGACCCGGGCCGTAAAAGACCCCACACAGAGTTCCATTTTTTGGATGTTTTATTCTGTGTACATTCATTTGATAGAGATTCAAAGCATGGCCGAGCAGCAGCACCCAGCTACTAGCCGTGTCTGCACCACTGTTGAACGTGCTTGCTTAGGGTGCTCGCAGCGCTTGTTTAGCATGCCGACACGTGAACCCGGGGCTAACATTACCCGCGAAACCTATAAGTCAATATAGAGCCCTTCCCATGTCAGCTCGCTATTAAATCGAATGATATGCAAAGGACAAACCAGGAATTCTCCCTTAACACATTTATCTCAACCCGAATCTCTAACAGATGTATGCCGGTTTATTTTGTATCCTCAAGATTGAGGTGTGTTTGATTCAATTTGTTTCTAATTGGTGACGTGATCTCACTTTAGGTTAACAAAAAAGACCCTACACAGAGCTCCATTTTTTGGAATTTTTATTCATTGTTTTTGGTTTATATATTCCGCTCTTTCATGTCTGCTTCCTGGTGACATTACCAATACTCAAATTTAAACCTTGTCCTAGCGTTTACATTTTATACAGATATAGAGGAATTATTGTTGAAAATGTCGAATGTACAACTGACATACAGGTATTAGCGAATGATTGATAACAAATATATTGTTGTTGGTTTGCAACTAAAATATGCAGTCTTTTTTACATGAATGTGTTTCAATTGTGTATGTTTTGCAATTTTTCAGTGCCCGTGCCGAGTTTTCGTGCAATTCTCGTAATGGAGGGTAATGTTAGTTGCTTATCTGTTGATGTGATGTTTGAAATGTGATGCGACTTTAAGTTCAATAATTTCATAAATCGCCTTGATCTCTGGTCAGGACTTAACTGTGTCCATGTAGCACCGACGCTTGTGTCGCCAAACAATATTTACCCGAGTCATGCATTGCGCCTCTCACATCAAGAATTTGACACTGTTTAAGTTCTTGTAACTTTTCTATCATGTCGGGCAATTTCTGGACTACCCAGTTTGTCGTCCTTATGATAACATGGTTGTACGACTCATTTGCATTATTAAGCCATTGTTGTGGTAGCCAGGGATGTTTGAGTTTGGGGAGAAACATATGCTTCTCCAAATTGGTAAGTATCCGTTGTAAATATGTCAAATTTGAATGTGTATTGGATATTTCTTGGTCCATTTCTGTGAATGAGGTTGCAGTTTCAGCACTTAAGATACCATTAGGACCGAAGAGTTTACAATTAATGCGGTTAACCTCAGGTTGAGCAAAGACCTAATAACACATTATTAGGTCTTTGGGTTGAGGAAGACACTTACTGAGTTTATTTACCGCATTATCCTTCAATATTCGCGAAAAGAACTCTTGTGGCTTGTGGGAAACATACAAGCCGAAAAAACTCTTCGCTGAAACAAAATATTAATTTATTCTGGTCGACATCACTCAATTTATCCTGCAATTTCATATGAATTACTTTTAAGTAGGTATATAGCTCTCTAAGCATTTGGTTTAATTAATGTTTATGACATATAAAACATAAAATTATTCCAATCTAGTAGTTTTCATACATTTAAAATCTTGGTAATTATAACACTAATCTGTTGATCACACCTAATCAATTAGTTGGCCCATAATAGAGTGAGAATTTAGTGTATTACTCGTTCAGGATGTATGATAAGGCCGCATTTTAAACAGAAATTTCACGTCAGCCATTTTGATTTACGAAACACAATGTTATCGTTAAAAATTCTCATTCTTCCACTATTTTCCCGATTATCAGCTGAACTAATATGAGAAATAAATATATAATATGACACATATAAATCGAATTAAACTTTGTATAACTTGCGGCTTCTACAGAGTTAACAAGATTTTCCTTCAATCTGGCCTAGTGACGTAGTTTCTGACCCAATATGACCCATATTCGAACTTGATCTAGATATCTTTAAGACAAACATTCTGACAACATTTTGAATCAAAAATTGCGGCCTAAAGGGTGTTAACAAGATTTTCCTTCAATTTGACCTAGTGACCTACTTTTTGACCCAAATAACCATGTTTGAACTTGACCTACATATGATCAAGACAAACATTCTGATAAAGTTTCAACATGCTCAAGTTGAAAATGTGGCTTCCAGAATGTTAACAAGATTTCCCTTCAATTTGACCTAGTGACCTAGTTTTTGACCTCATATGTTTCGAACTTGTCCAAGATTTGATGGAGATGAATGTTCTGATAAACTTTCATGAAGATTGGATTCAAAATGTAGCCTGTAGAATGTTAACAAGCTCAAATGTTGACGACGCCCGTCGCACGACAGACGGAGGGCGGACAAAATGTGATCACTTCGTACATAGGTCAGCTAATAAAAACTTACTCATCGTCCTGGTTGAATTGATTTTTCAATTGTTGGTCTTTCATACCAATAATATATTCCTTCTTTGAGTAAGCTCCCTACAAATAAAAAGGATATACTAGTTATAATAGTTTTTATTGTATAGTGGCATCTCTGTACAGAAACGATGTTTGGCTTTAAAAGGACTTAATGAGTTTTATATTATGCATTTTCAAAACAAAAACACAAGTAGAGTATGTGTAAATACATGTAAATGTAACTGACTTGTTCTTTTACACATTGATAACATTGTATGCGACTATGTGCCAAGCCACATAACAATTTATTGGACGTTTTGAAACTGTGTTAATTAAGTTAATTTTACTTCATTATATCTCTCTATCAATATTTTCCAATTCAATATGCACTGGAACACAAATTGTGGAAATTTATTTTTTTCTTTTTAGAAATTACCTCTCAATATTTCTTCGGGTAATCTGTCAAAGAATCTCATAACAATATATCAACAAAATGGAACACAACAAGTTATCTTTAACTGAAGTTGAAAGAAATATAAGGTGTTAAAACTTGTGTGCATCCATTTCAGGAACACCCTTAATTCAATTTAAACAAGAGGCCCAAGAGGGCCAGTATCGCTCCACGGCCATAAGGCAAAACTCAAATCTCCAAACAGCCCTGCCCCCTAGTGGCCATATTTTTTACCAACCACCATGGCTTAAAGGAATCTTGTAGAGTGTCACCCAAGGAATGTTTCTGCAAAATTATTTGAAAATCGGCCTGACACTTTCGGAGGAGAAGATTTTTTAAGTTTTCACAATAGCCATATAAGGCAAAATAGCCCCACCCCATGGCGGCCATATTTTTGAACCAATCAACATGGCTTGAAGGAATCTGATAGAGGGTCACCCAAAGAACATTTCTACAAAATTATTTAAAAATCTGCTCAACACTTTCGGAGAAGAAGATTTTTTAAATTTTCACTATGGTCATATAGAGCAAAATAGCCCCGCCCTCTGGCGGCCATATTTTTCGACCAATCAACATGGCTTGAAGGAATCGGATAGAGGGTCACCCAATGAACATTTCTACAAAATTATTTGAAAATCGGCTGAACACTTTAGGAGAAGAAGATTTTTTAAGTTTTCACTATGGTCATATAAGGCAAAATAGCCCCGCCCTCTGGCGACCATGTTTTTCGACCAATCAACATTTCTTGAAGGAATCTAATAAAGGGTCACCGAAGGAACATTTTTACAAATTTATTTGAAAATCGGCCTGACACTTTCAGAAAAGAAGATTTTTTAAGTTTTCACTATTTTTTTCTTTTGGTTGCCATGGAAACCAGAATTATGGATGGATCAAAAAAAATTGAAGGAATTTAAGAGAGGACATTGAGAGGGTGCTTCCTATGAAGTTTCAACCAAATTGGCCAAGTGGTTAGTGAGAAGAAGTTGTTTAAAGGAAAAAGTTTACGCACGCACGCACGCACAGACGCACAACGGACAATTCGCCATGACATAAGCTCGACTGGCTTTCAGCCAGTGGAACTAAAAATTGTTAAAAGTATTACCTGTATTCATATCTCAAGAACTGCTCCCTCATATGATACCTGACACATTCAATAGCCTAAAGAGAATTAAGAAGATTATTATTGAGGTACATCATTTTCAGTAAATGCAAGTCAGATTAATAGATTAATTATTTGAAAATCTGCCAGACACTTTCGGAGGAGAAGATTTTTTAAGTTTTCACTATAGCCATATAAGGCAAATTAGCCCGCCACCTTGCGGCCATGTTTTTTGACCAATCAACATGGCTTGACGGAATCTGATAGTGGTAGTGGGTCACTTAAGGAACATTTCTACAAAATTATTTGAAAATCTGCTAACCAGATTATTTCATTTTTTTTTTGTTTCATTGCCATGGAAACCACAATTCTGAAGGAATTCTGGTGAGATCATTGAGCGGATGGTTTCTGTGAAGTTTCATCCAAATTTACTCACTGATTCCTAAGGAGAAGCTGTTGACGGATCTACGACACACGCCGGACAAAATGTGATAACTCACTTTGAGCACGAAGTGCGCAGTTAGCTATAGAGGAAAGAGATAAGAATCCTGCCTCAATTTTTTTACAAACAGACAGACAGAGTCAAATTAATATAGTATGGATAAAACACATTTATGATCATTTCGCTTGACAAAATTACAAACCTTATATGAAGGGAATTTCAACACGGACCTCACATTGATGGCAGCTGGACAGTTCATTTTTTTGGTGTTCTGGATCAATTTACGTCCATATGGATGTCCAGTGTAATCATGGTCAACCTGTTTAAATTCAACATTTAACAAGTCAATTTGTGAATTAAGATCCATGAAAAAATTTAACAAGAGGCCCATGAGGGCTTATGTTATACTGTCATGGTTCTTTGGTCATTTTCAAAAGGAACCAAGCTCTCATAACTACTATCTAAGTTTGGTGAAAGTCAGATAAGAAATGGAAGGTCTATTGTATTCACAAGCTGTACTATAGCAATTTTGACAATTTCAAGGGCCATAAACCAGTCATGCATGGGGCGGATCTGGCTGGTTTTCAAAAGGAACCGAGCTCTCATCAATATTTAACTACTATCTAAGTTTGGTGAAGGTCAGCTAAGAAATGGAAGGTCTATTGTTTTCACAAGCTGTATTATAGCAATTTTGACAATTTCAAGGGCCGTAGTCCAGTCATGCATAGGCGGATCTGGCTGGTTTTGAAAGGAACTAAGCTCTCATCAATATTTAACTACCATCTAAGTTTGGTGAAGATTGCATAGTAAATGATGGTTTAATTGTGTTCACAAGCTGTATTACAGCAATTTTGACAATTTCAAGGGCCATAATCCAGTCATGCATAGGCGGATCTGGCTGGTTTAGAAAAGGAACGGAGCTCTCATCAATAATTAACTACTGTCTGAGTTTGGTGAAGATCACATAGTAAATGGATAGTAATCCAGTCTTGCATGGGCAGATCTGGCTGGTTTGCGAAAGGAACCGAGCTCTCATGGATATCTCATAACTGTATAAGTTTAATTGAGATACAATCAAAACTAAAGACTTTATCGCGTTCACAAGCAATTGTTTACGGACGCCACATGGCCGACGGACACAACGTACGCCATGGCATAAATGGTCAAACAACCCCACCAAGTTTGTATACCAGTCATCAAGATTTTTCTAAATTGTGATTTAGTGACAAAGTTATTGATAACACGTTTCTAAAAATTATTTGATTATCTGTCAACCAGTTTTGGAGAAGATTTTCAAATTTTTCATTATAGCCATTTAAGGCAAAAGAGCCCCGTCCCATGGCGGCCATGTTATTTTACTAATCAACATGGTCTGAAGCAATCTGATAAAGTGTCAACTAAGGAACATTTCGACAAAAAAATCAGCTAAGGAATTTTGGAGGAGAATTTTTTTTAAGGTTTTTTTTTAAGGTTGCCATGGCAACTAGAATTTTGACATAAACATCAATTGCTTTCAGCAAGTGGAGATAAAAATTACTTTGAAAACATTGGGGCAAACAGCAAATCCTTAACATGACAAATTGTTCCTTTTAACACAATATGTAGGTTTGTGAAAATAATTTATGATATATGACTGATGACCAAGCAAATCTTTTATATAAAAGTATGATGAAGGATAGAAAAACATATTTAACCATAATAACTCGCATTAAAAAATCAAATGGTTTAATTGTGTTAGGATATTAACTGAAAGAAAAACATAATTCACAAAAAAAATAAGGAGCAACATCTGCTTTTTGCACAAATTTTATGTAATTTTTTAAAGAGCAAAACAATGAGAAATAAAAATATCACTGAAGGTGATGAATACCCCCAGCTGGTGCCTGACAATGTACATATGTATGAGAAATTCAAGGGGCCATAACTCATTTAAAAATAATTCCAGAGCAACACGCCGACAATATATATATAATAATGCACAACTAGGCTTGGTATCAATCATTCTTGTGAAGTTATATTGAATTCTGACAAAGGGTTGCTGAGAAATAGTGTTCACAAGAAATGGCTACAGACCAACTATGTATGAGAACTTCAAGGGGCCATAACTCATTTAAAAATAATTCCAGTGTAACACGCCGACAATATGCACAACTAGGCTTGGTATCAATCATTCTTGTGAAGTTATATTGAATTCTGACCAAGTGTTGCTGAGAAATAGTGTTCACAAGAAATGTCTACAGACCAACTATGTATGAGAAATTCAAGGGGCCATAACTCATTTAAAAATAATTCCAGTGCAACACTCTGACAATATGCACAACTAGGCTTGGTATCAATCATTCTTGTGAAGTTATATTGAATTCTGACCAATGGTTGCTGAGAAATAGTGTTCACAAGAAATGTCCAGACCAACTAACCAACTGACCAACCAACTGATAAACCGACCGACAAGCGTGACTCCTATATAGCCCCCTACTACGTATCTGGGGGTATAATTATAAAAATTCTCCTTTTGCAAGAAGGTTTTAACGACTTCGGCTGCGGAGTCGTCACAAAGTTTCTAAATTGCGAAATGGTTAAAACATATTATGTGACCTCAAACTTTGACCGGCCTAAATTGAAAATGAACATATCTATGAAGTATGAAGAAATTCCTCTCACAAACGAAAGTGCAAGAGCAATGATGTTTCACACTAACGTACAAAATCAATTGTCAAGGGAAAAACTTAAACTTCCAACCACCACATTTTGAGGGTGGGGGCATTATAAAATATGTAATTTACTTCAGAGAGTAAATACAGGTAAAACAAGACCTTTCTCATGACAGCTGTGACACTTGACTATTCAAAAGCTTGTCAGTTAAATGTTTTTTTCGACTAAAAACAATGTTTTTTATGTAATTGTTTCAGAATAAAGGTCAAAGCTATGAAACTTTGTAAATTTATGCACATTACACGCAAAATAATCTGGAGGAAGAGGAGAGAAAAACATGCAGCAGGTCCAGGGCTGGAACCAGAGACCTCACACTTTCAAGGCAAGTACTATACTGACTGAGCTAACCGGGCCGCTTACATAAATTTTCTCAAACTGTGTACAAATTCAGACCGAGATATTTCCCTGCTTTCCTGGAAATTCGTACGCGAATATAAGTTTCCAGTGCCAAGGGCGTTATAAATCGCACTGCAAGTACTGCATGTAAGACTGGACAACCAGTGATGTCATGGTCCCTTATTGGGCGCTAATGTCACAAGGACAGAAATACAGGCAGCAAGGAGAGAACAACAGATGAGCACGAGTCTCCAGTAATTGAATAAGAGAAAATGATCTCCTTAAGCCTTCAGCTAATGTGATTTAAAGACAATACCTATAGCTCTGGTCTTTTAACGGTCATAGCGTAGGGTTTCTGAAATAGTTTTTCAACATTTGTTAATTAATATTGTTATTTTAAAGACAAACCTTTGCAGCTTTCTTTTCTTTTAACTTCAGTCTCCGTGATCTGTGCCTGTCAGGCCCATGGCAACACTCACGCAACTCATGCCCAAGGACTATAAATGGAACACCATCAAATAAAATGGGCAAGAAGTGGCTACTTTTATGCTCCCAAAATATTCGCGAAATATTTCGAAGGTCTGAACGCACTGAAAATAAAAAGACAAATTAGGCATCAAAACATGATTACTTCCTGAATTATCAATCAATTTATCTTTCAGTCATTATGTTTCCATCAATACAAATTTAACATACTTTCAAAGTTGTCAGCTCATGTTTTTCATATACATGGAAAAGGGGTTAATCATTAATCTTGTTTGATTTTAAAAGACATTTAATGTTAACACGATTCCACATTACTGACAGTCTCTGAAACATTGTTAAACACCACTTTTGAATAGCAGGGCTTTCACTAGCCTATGATATCCAAGAGTCATTAAGTCATAAACCCTTATTCCAAAATGTTCAGGGGTCAAAATAATTGTTTCAAGAGAAAATTGGCCAATTGTGGGGTTGTCGGAATATAACACTTTTATTCTTATCAGATTTGGACTATTTGAAAACATCTCGACATCTGCAGCATAAAAATGTTGTTTTTAATTTCATTCTTTCCTGTGTTGTAAACATGATTCTTCTGGTCAGAGTTAACAGGGTTCTTCGATATTGGGTTAGGATAAGGCGGATCTACGATAACTCAGGATGACACACTGGCTTAATTTAAATGGAGGAAGCCAGGACCTAAAGAAATAATAAACAACAAATATAACAAGAGGGCCATGATGGCCTTGATCGCTCACCCTAATTATACAATGTACTGCAATGCAAAACACATCAAGACAATTATTCTGAATGCAACCTCCACAGTGTTAACAATATTTTCCTTCATTTGGCCTAGTGATCTATATTTTTTTAACTGATATGACCCATATTCCAACATGGATTAGATATCATCAAGACAACATTCTGACAAAGTTTCAACTTGCTTAAAGTAAAAATGTGGCCTCCGGAGTTTGCACAATATTTTCCTTTATTGACCTAGTTTCTGATCCAATATGACCCATATTCGAACTTGACCTAGATATAATTCAGACAAACATTCTGACTAAATTTCAAGCTGCTGAAGCAAAAAATGTGGCATCCAAAGTGTTCACAAGATTTTCCTTCAATTTGATCTAGTGACCTAGTTTTTGACCCAGCATGACCCATATTCGAACTTGGCCTACATATCATCATGCTGAAATTAAAAATGCAGTATCCAGAGTGTTAATAAGATTACCCTTCAATTTGGCCTAGTGACCTAGTTTTTAACCCGGCATGACCCATATCCGAACTTGGCCTAGATATCATTTAGACAAACATTCTGATCAAATTTCAAGCTGCTGAAGCAAAAAATGCGGCATCCAAAGTGTTAACAAGATTTTCCTTCAACTTGACCTAGTGACCTAATTTTTGACCCGGCATGACCCATATTCAAACTTGGCCTAGATATCATTAAGCTCAACATTCTGACCCAATTTCAAGCCGCTGAAGCAAAAGATGCGGCTTCTACAGAGTTAACAAAATTTTCCCTCAGTTTGGCCTAGTGACCTAGTTTCTGATCTTATATGACCCATATTTAAACTTGACCTAGATATCTTTAAGACAAACATTCTGACAAAATTTCAAGTTGCTGAAACAAAAAATGCTGCATCCAAAGTGTTAACAAGATTCCTTTAATTTGGCCTAGTGACGACCTAGTTTTTGACCCGGCATAACCCATATTCGAACTTACCTAGATATTTTTAAGACTAACATTCTGACAAAATTGCGGCCTCTGGAGTGTTAACAAGATTTTCCTTCAATTTGACTTAGTGACCTACTTTTTTACCCGACGCGACCCACGTTCGAACTTGACCTACGCATCATCAAGACAAACATTCTGATAAAGTTTCAACATGCTCAAGTTGAAAATGTGGCCTCAAGAGTGTTAACAAGATTTCCATTCAACTCGACCTAGTGACCTAGTTTTTGACCTCATATGGCCCAGTTTCGAACTTGTCCAAGATTTTATGGAGATGAACGTTCTGATAAACTTTCATGAAGATTGGGTGCAAAATGTAGCCCGTAGAGTGTTAACAAGCTCAAATGTTGACGACGCAACACGGACGGACGCTGGACAAAATGAGATCACAATAGCTCACCTTGCAATTCGTGCAGAGGTGAGCTCAAAATATATAATAATTATTATAAAATAACTTAAGTAACCTAAACATATAAAATATATAATTTTGTCAAAATTATTATAAGATAAAATACATATTTGCATTCAGCTTCAAATTTTCATTAAAATGAACAAAAACACTCTTTCTGTTCCTACATCGTTAAACATTTTAGGGGAATGACTTTTAACAAATATCCCTTTACCATATATGAAGATAATGCCATAAATTTAATACATTATGGAAATTATAAAAATTATTAATACAATAAATGTATACAAACAAACTATATCTCTTATCACCCATTTTAATAATCTTGAACATGCAAAAGTGACAAACGTAAGAAAGGGGTTACTCTGCTAGCACATAGCAGAGTGATCTCATATATCCTAGGTTGATTATTGTAAGTGTTTTATGTGTCAGAATTTATAATAACAAGTTCATATCCTAGGTTGATTAGTGAAAGTGTCAGAATATATAATGACCAGTTGACCCTTCACAAACTGTGTAACCAGAAAGGGCTGCATACAAAATCTTTTCAAAACGGTACATGATTAAAGGCATGCAATTAATGGGGACCAGTTTATTTTACCATGATAGTGGATACACAGGGTAATTGACACTAGAGTAGTATCAGTTAGGAACACAAGAGGTTAAGAAGGTGTGAAAGTTTAACACCTTCTTAACCTCTTCAGAAAGCATTGCTAATGATGGCCTGTCAAGGGAGTCAATACATGTACACTGTAAGTAAAACACACACATGAAGAAAAGGGTTACAAATTAGTCCCTTTGCAGGCTATAGGTAGAAATGATAGGAAATAATTTATTCTGCAAGCACAAGAAGACCTAGCCAAGTCTCTACCACCAGTGTCAGTTTGATCACAGGTTATCAAAATAGTTTAAATTCTCATGAAACTTCAATCTTAAAGAGAGATATATACATATCAATAAGAATTAGGGGTAAAATGAAATAAATACTATACAATTCGTCCCATTGAAGCAAAAAGGTAAAAAGCAACATTTTTATGCCTCTGCAGCAAATGACCTTTCATAACATTGGGGCAAAAGGAGAAAATACTCATAATGACAATTTCTCCTTTTGCCATAATGTTTAAACTTCTGCTGCAAATTTGTTGTGTGTGAGAAAGGGTAAAGTTTCATTCTCAAATAAATTTGTTGTTCAGCATTATGTTAGTATTACCTAATCTATCATGTTTCTCTATAAAAAATCTCACTGAGTTTGAAAATCTCTCACTGGTTTTGGTCAAGTGAAGTAATAGTATACTCTCATTGAAAAATCCCTGTATTTATCTGAATTTTTTTTGCATAAACAACTTGTTGACTAAATACCTAAAGTTGTAATAAGGATGTGAATATTTATGTGTTTTACCAGTCTTCTATCTACAAGAAACAATTAGCATTGTGATACTTGACTACTTTATCAGCATCTGGAGTGTATATTCATCACCTTGCTAAAAGGTACCATATCAACTATAACATCGAAAAAAAGGGACAAACAATTCCTTTTTGTTTGTGCAAAAAGGGACCATGTGTGACAGACATAAGGTTCCTTTTTGCTTTACAATTTGGTGATTTTCAACGAATTATCTTCCAGCAATGAGGTAGCATGAACCATATGGTACCCTTTTGCACCAAGGATGTATGGAGCCTTTTTGCAGGATTAAAAGATGAAATTTTCACTTGGTACCTTTCTACATAATCAAATATATATCTTTAACATTACAGCGTATGGTCTAGATATTTTTACATGTAAAAGATTCCACAAAATGGTATTGAAACATGTCAAAAAGTCATTTTTGACCAAGATGTCGGATGGTACCTTTTGGCATTAAGGGGGTGATGAAATGACAAAAGAAACAAGGTACTGAAAAGGCCTTGGTGACATTACATTCTTGAACCCTTATCCAAAAGCTTAAATAACACCTTAACACTTTCTAACCTGTAACGCAAGAGCAGCTGACGACTTTTGAAAACATTGCTCACGTGTAGATTTGTTGAATGTCGGAAAGGGATAACAATTTGGTGAATTTTCAGGTTTTTCTCAAGATGTTTTAAAAAGTCGTCTGCTGCAGATTTGTTGTATGTAGGAAATGGTTCATATAACACATTCAGACAGATATATATTACACTACACTATAATCAACTAGTAATATACCATGGTCAGATGGGAGTAACTGCTGAAATTAACAATACAAGCAATTTTTCCTTTTGCCACAATGTTTTTAACACTATTAAATAGTTGAATGAACCCTCGATTATTGGGATTTTCAGATATCTGTCAATATGTTTTAAAAGTTGTCTGCTGCAGATTTGTTGTATGTGGGAAAGGGTTAATAATTAAACTATCTTTTTTGGAAAATTTTCAGGTTTTTCTCAAGATGTTTTAAAAAGTCGTCTGCTGCAGATTTGTTGTATGTAGGAAATGGTTTATATAACACATTCAGACAGATATATACATATTACACTACACTATAATCAACTAGTAATATACCAAAGTCAGACGGGACTGCATGCTTACCAACCCTCCAGATTCAATCGTGAGTCTCACGATTTGAAGGGCGTAACCCCACTCCCACGATCGTGAGGGAGAAACTCACGATTTTCTTTTTTTTAAATCAAATCATGAGGATAAATGTACTGAAAATTACTACAATCATTTTCTAACATCAACTTTTTAACATATTGTCACTGATAAAAGACCCTTTCTTTCAACAAGTTCAAAACAATGTGTGTAGCTCAACTAAATGATTAATACATGTATGTATATTTCTTCTCCATGTGTCTTTATTCCATTGGTACCCGTGTTTTTCATTCAAAAGTATGTCTATAAATTAAAGTGTTGTTAATATATATTAAATATTGAAAGTGTTGTTAATATATATTAAATATTGAAAGTATTGTACATGTATCCCTGCATAGTTATCTAAATTCCGTTCTATTGTCAACATTTCTACTGTTAAATTCATGGCGCTGAAAATCTCCCCCTTCAAACCCCAATCCCCCACTTTGAGATTATGAAACTCCCCCTTGAGGATGAGAAAAGGTTGGTAAGCATGCGGGAGTACCCGCT
The DNA here is from genome assembly GCA_031761405.1 of Serripes groenlandicus. Lineage (NCBI taxonomy): Eukaryota > Metazoa > Mollusca > Bivalvia > Cardiida > Cardiidae > Serripes > Serripes groenlandicus. The sequence continues at coordinate 30,222,439 of JASEVX010000001.1, read as the reverse complement.
GAAATTAACAATATAACTATATAATAATTATAAAATAATAAAATTACCCGGGAAATTACATGACCCATTAGTACAAGATAAAACGGTTATTACATACCTGGTACTTCATTGAGGGTCCCTTTAACCTTCACAAAAGACGAAAAGGTTTCCATTTCATATTTTAAAATAAAAGAATTTAATTCTTCTATCGCATTAAGTCCAGTAAAAGTAATTATATTTCCATCGGCTTTCGCCATTTCATCGTCTGCCATAGTAGTGCGTTGTAGTGACGTATGTAGAACGTATGTACCATGTGACCATGTGTGACCCAGAGAAACAGGATAACCATTTTCACCCAACTTCCATCAACCGCCTCATTACTTAGTCTCCGCCCCCTACAGTAACGCGTTGTCCTTCAGCATTTATCGCAATGTTCCCGTTACATTAGAGTTGCCGTTCGTGTTTAACATGCTTGTAAAGACAACCAAAATGTGCAGACTCGGAGTGTTTTGCCGAGCTATCATGTAAGTTTGAGCTGCATCCTCACAAGTATGATTATATAAATAGCTTTTATAAGCACCTCGCAACATTCTTTCCATGTCAGACATGTCCAATGCTTCTTAATGCTTAAAATGAAACAAGGATTCCGTTTCGTACCCTATGTTTTACGCACTTGAAGTCAAGTCTGAAGTTGTGAACGGTATGTTTCGTCTTTCGTTCATCTGCTGATAAGTAGAACCACTGAAGATATTCTCGGTTCATATATGTTGTAATCTTGCGTCGCCTTGAGGAAGACATTATAGTGATGGTTTAGATTTTGTTATTGTTACTTCTTTATGGATAAAGATAAAATTTCTTTAAATTTAGTAGTTAATACCAATTTTTATTCATTTAACCAATGGATCAGCTTATCAATTATAAGTGATCAATTGGTGGGTCCATCCGTGTGAATGTGTAGAATCTAATGAACCTTGGCGGATCTGTAGAAAAGACAATTCCCTATCCAAGTTGCCCATTTGTACTGGTTTGAACCAATGAACAGTCATTATGACAAGTAGTAAATTTTACCTGACACCGTACAGTTACACTTTGGCTTTATGGCATTGCTACCTCTCTTGTACTGGCTATGTCTCTTAACTGTGTCATTGTTTGGTGTGTATTTAAATGTTTTAGTTTTTTACACCGCCTTCAACAATTCTCTAGTTATCTGATGGCGTGTACTGGGTAAGTTACCAGTACTTTTGGTCCATTCATCCTGACACCAGCCAGTCAGTTGTAATGCTAACCCCGCAACCCTGAGCATCAAGAATGGCAGTCACAACTACCATTTTTTAAGGTTTTGGCTTGACCCGACTGGGGATCTGACTCGCGACCTCCCGCATCCCAGTCCAAATAAATGTGGGACTACCCACACCAAAGGCAGACGTTCTACCAAAACACTGCCGATGCCGTCCACTGTGTTATAGGCACACTGGTGAAAAAAGTTTCTTCTCAATCAGAATTTACTTAACTCTGTTGCTACCTTCAATTACGACAAGATTTTATGGATTCATATAGGTTAAAGTTTAAACATATAATGTTAGTACATGTCCACTACACAGTCAATACAATCAAGGATTTTGCAAGCTGGAATGTACATGCTGGTTTCTAATAAGATGTAAACAATTTTTTTTTTTAATGTGTAAAACTAAACTTGTTCTTTCAGATTGAAATTGCAGGGGTTCGGGGGCGCAGCCCCTGATGTTGTTTTCAGTTGATAAAAAGTTTAGGATGCGTCTGGCAACATGAAATGAAATATTTTAACATTCATTCAAAGGGGCTGATGTTGACCAATGTGTGGCAAATTATCTTCATTCTATATAGGTTTTAACAATTATAGAGATGTTCCTTATATGAGCCATAATATGGTGTCCGGATTTTGAGTTACATCACAAACACTGTGGTGTCCTCTTTTGTAATATTTGACTTTTGTCAAATTAAATGCTATATATATGTTTAGAACAATATCTAAAGCTGTTAAATTCTAAATGACAAAATAGATTTTATCTTTAAATAAAGAGAAATGTGGGTTTTAAATTGTATTGTTAGTAACACAGGACACATGTAATAAATCAATTTTATGAAGAGTATGCCTAGTTAATTTTTTTTAGATCTAATTTACATTTTCACCGTCTTTATTTGGAATTATTTCAATAAATAAATGGTTTATTTAGTGAAACAATTAATAGAATACAACTAGATAAAGAATGGTGTAACAGGACACAACATGATGTAACAGGACACAAACTGGTGTGTAACAGGACACAAAATGATGTAACTGGACACTAATTCAATTGTATTGTTAGTAACACAGGACACCATTGTAATAAATCAATTTTATGAAGAGTATGCCTAGTTAATTTTTTTTAGATCTAATTTACATTTTCACCATCTTTATTTGGAATTATTTCAATAAATAAATGGTTTATTTAGTGAAATAATTAATAGTATACAACTAGATAAAGAATGGTGTAACAGGACACAAAATGATGTAACAGGACACAAACTGGTGTGTAACAGGACACAAAATGATGTAACTGGACACCAATTGTGCACTTCATATAAGTGTGTAATATAATAGCATAAACATTTTCAGTATAAATAATTCTCCAGTTAAATTAAAATATACTTATCATGCAAATATGTATTTATTATGTAAGCACAATGCTTATGGAGGTAGAATATGCTTTCCAGGACAGTCAACGTTACAAGGCAAAAGAGACAAAATTCGCGATTTTTTTCCCCCAGTCAAAAATAATAACAAGTTCTTCGTAGTGAATTAAATAGGTTCGCAAACATCTCTGGACAATTTAAATAACGAAATAGGAAGTTACTACGCATTGCGATACATTATAAGCAACCATTGATGACCTCAATCGGCTTGGTGTCGGCGTAACAAAATTTCAGAAGTCTGACTGTCATTTTCGAGCCGCCATTTTAAAACAATCTTGTCGTAAAACGTCTATAACTGTCGTAAATTGTTGCGATGTTTAATGTCGTAAATAGAACAGCCAAAATTTAGTTTCCTCCTAGGTGATTGACGAAGCATTTTTTAATTATAACAAAATAATAGGGCGTAACAAAAAAAGACACCATTTTGATAAACAATATTTTGACTCCCTGTCAAATAAAAGATATCTGTCCCAGAACAACATATTTACGACATTAACAAAGAATGTAAGTGATCACGTGATTTGTATGCAATGAAAATATGGTTATCGGTCCAGGTTTCGAGTTTTGATGCTATTTAGACGTGATGTAACTGGGTGGACACATTCGTTACGCCAATGTCCAGGATTTTATATTCAAATCAAAATCGTATTTACGTCGCTCTATTAAATCTTAAAGTTATATTTACAAGTAATTTTTTAAATTATTATTTCACATATATTAGTTTCCAAACTTTAAATATAAAGAAAAACAGTTTGTTTTGGTTTTCAAAAAGTCCTCCCATGCCTTTGTCGGGAAGGACACGGCGAAAATGCTCAAGAAAAGTATTAATTAAAGGAGTTTATCAGTTCTTTCAGAAATCAATAGCATATTATTTAATAGATTTAGTAGTTTCTAACAGTTTGTGACATGCTGATAAACTATAAAACACATAGTTCTTCAAATAAAGGAGAATAAAAAATGACTCTGTGATGTAACACAAAATCCCGGACACCATATTATGGCTCATATTCTAGTAGACATTTTCAAAGACTTCTACTGCGGATTTGTCATATGAGGGAAAGCTTCAAAGCATTAAATTGATGATGTCTGTTTAAATTATTCTTTGATAAATTGGCAGTTAAACTAGATTAGCATGAAATTATAACCTTCAATTGTGAAAAGATTTTATTGATTCATATAAGTGAAATGTACTGTGCATGTCCACTCAAAAGATTTGCATTCTTGAATATGGTTATTTTTACTGACAGGCATAAAAACATTGTTTATATATTATGTTGCCACAAAGTGTATTCAGTTTGACCTAGTCACCTATTGTTCTTTGTTACAAAGTTTTGTTTTTTTTTGTCTTTGCACAGTATAATTGAATTAATGATGAAGCAGGAGTTTAGGGGTGTAGCCCCAAATTAGAATGGAATATCAGTTTAAATAAAATATATTAACCTAAATCCATTCTCACATAAAATAAATATGCAACAGACCATTTTGAAAACATCTAAGCAAAACAAATGGAAAATCTCTTCAAATGAAAGTAAAATTATTGATAAGGGTTGAAATAATTGCTCAATATGATTAACCCTTTCCGTCATACGACAATTCTGCAGCAGATGACTTTGAACGTATTTTGTCAAAGGATAGAAAATCTCTATAATTGAATGGACAACCTATGACTTAAAGAGGAAAACATTGTGGCAAAAGGAGAAATTGCTCATTTTGAGCAATTTCTTCTTTTGTCACTGTATTCAAAAAGCCGTCTGCTGCAGAGGTATCAGAAAACGTCCATATGAGGGAAAGGGTTAAACTTAGTTGTTTGTTTCTTCCAAACTAGGGTCTAAAGCTTGTTCTGAACTTTCTTTCCATCCTCATATCCCTTTCCCAAAGACAGCATTAAAAAAAGCTAGGCCAAAATACGGAAAATCTCTTTGGATAAAAGCTAAACTTGCAAAAGGATGAAATATTCACTATGAGCGTTATCTCCCTTTGCCACAGTGATTTCAAATGTCATTTACAAGTGGGAAAGTGTTAAACAATGTCTCCATCTGTACCACTTTGTCCATTGCAATCCACCTTCATAAGAATGTTCTTTAATGCTTATCCTCTTTGAAATGAAAATACATTTGTTTTGAAAATACTGGCCTGATATAAAAATAATTTGGCCCAATTGTTCATCCTCTTCAAATAATGATTAAATGATTTCAATCCTTGAAAAACATGGCTTATTCTACTGGTAAATGCATTTGAACAACTTCTTATACTCATGTTTTACATAGCAAATACATGAGATGATATAAGGGACATGGTTGCATTTATATAAGTCTAATCAGTAATAAGAATATTATAGTGTTGTAAGATAACAATTCAATGTTAGAAAAGCATAATTTGTTAGGTTTTTATACGCCCGTTTTTAACGGAACGTATTATAGTTTTACCTGAGGCGTACAGGCGGGCGGCATCCAGTATTTTGTCAGCTCAATAACTTAAGAAGCCTTTGTCCAATCATCATCAAATTTGGTCAGAATGTGTATTAGTATAATATCTCGTACACGTTTGATAACTAGCTATATCGACAGTTATCGCCCTTTAATTATAGAAATTACCTAAAATTGGTCTTGTCAGCTCAATAACTTAAGAAGCCTTTGGCCAATCATCATCAATTTTGGTCAGAAAGTGTATTGGCATAAAATCTCGGACAAAATGGATAACTAGCCATATCGCTTCAGTCAATCGAGAGTTAAATTGCCCTTATTTATAGAAATTACCTAAAACTGGTCTTGTCAGCTCAATAACTTTAGAAGCCTTTGTTTAATCATCACCAAATTTGATCAGAATGTGTATTGGCATAATATTTCAGACAAGTTCGATAACTAGCTATATTGCTTTAGTCAATCGAGAGTTATCGCTCTTTAATTATAAAAATTACCTATAATTTGTCTTGTCAGCTCAATAACTTTAGAAGCATTTGACCAATCAACACCAAATTTTGTCAGAATGTGTATTGGCATAATATCTCGACAAGTTTGATAACTAGCCATATCGCTTCAGTCAATCGAATAACTTGTGAAGCCTTTATCCGATCATCACCAAATTTAGACAATATGTTGATGGGCAGAATATTTTGGTCGGGTTCATAACTTACCATGTTATCTTAGTCACTACACACTTATGTCCCTCAGAATGGCCAAAACTGTACTAACAGTGTTCGCTCTCTAAATTTGCCTGACGTACAACCAATTATCACTAAACTTGGTCTCAAAAAAACAGGACAGTCGTATTTTGTGACATTTGGGGCTGTTGTTTAAATTACAATTAAATTATCACAAGCTCTGATTTATTAGGAATTCCTTTTTTTGGTAAAGAACATGAGGCATTTACTAAATGTGACTTTCTTGAGGACAATTTGATCGTAAATTAAATGTGTTTAGCTACATTTTGAGACCTTATAGTTTTAACTGGTAAAACACCTGGTCTAGCCAGGAGTTCTGAGTTCAAATCTCAGTAGGGGAAAAATTACACTGTAGCTAAATACATACAATTTAATCAAGATCAGCACAGCTTTTGTGATAATCCTCAATCCATCATGCAATATCCACCAGCAACTATTTATTTAAACAATGACTGCTTTTAAACTACTTGACCAATTTTAACTGAACTGCACAGAAATATTGATTTGGTGTCCTCTTTCAAAATGTTCAAAGGAATAAATTCTGTGTTGAATTCTGGAAACTACCCCATCAGAAAAGAAGTAAAGTGACACAATGTTTAGGTATTCTGGTATTGCCGTATAACTTGGCAGGAAAGTTCCTTATGTAACCCTAAAAATATTCAAATCATATTGATTGGTTGAAAAATGGTATCCGCATGTGGCATGGGAAAAGGAAGTTGCAGGTATAATTTCAAAGTTATAACACTGTTGCATTAATTTTCCCTATGTGACCATCCATACACTTATTCAAGTCATATTTATTAAATAAAAACAAATGTTGCTAGGCATTATCAGAGTGTAGGGTCTTGTTTCAAGATAATTTGGCTTAAAAAAACATTATGTTGCCCTTTCCAGAGTGTTGCCCTTTCCAGAGTGGTTTAAGAACAATGCTGCCAAAAAAACTCAGAAAGGGAGTAAAATAAAAAAATTGCATGTCTTATGTCAACATAGTTTGGCAAAAAACGTTCTTTAATTAACCCTCTACATAAATTGTTCAAGGGATATTGATTAGTTCAAAGCAATGCTGAAATGTGGGATCAGAAAAATGGTAAAATGACAAATCTGAACGTTTTTCCTCTGCAACTGCTTGTCTGATTTCAAGTTCACCCCTGTGAAATGAACAGTTACAGTTCATGAATTATTCATGAAGTATTCATGAACTGTTCATGTTCAGATTTCATGAAAAATTCATTAAAGTCCTTGAAGTTAAAATGAGACTTATCCTTAAAATGTTCATGATGTAGCAGTTCATGAACTATGCATGGTTCATGAACTGTCCGTGAAATACATTGACGGTTATTTCATAGACTTTTCACTGCCAAACTCTCTTAAATAGTTCATGAATTATATATGAATCATTTAAGGACAATATATTTTATGCACAGTTCATGGTCAGTTCATGAATACTTGATTCATGAACTGTTCATGAAATTTCTTCTATATAACTTTATAGTCTCATTTTAACTTCATGTTCTGGAAATGAACTGTTCATGTCTCGAAATTCTGGAAAAGTTCATAAACCATTTAAGACAGGCAAATCTTGAATTGTCTTTGAACAGTTCTGGAATGTAATTCTGTAAACAATTCTGAAAGGGGAATGGTTCTACAATGGTAACCTGTACCAAATAGTCTGGGTGGACTGAAACCAGATTCTGTACAGAAGAAAATACAGAAAGTCTGTGCAGATTTTGTACAGAAAATATTCTGGTTAATTGAAACATAGTTGAACCAGAATTCTATAATAATATTTTTACATGAAGACATGGCTTCTTCCAAATGCAATACTTTAATAAATCACCAATATAACATGTTGTTTTATGACATAGCACAATACAATTTGATAATTTAATTTATAATGTAACATTTAAGACATTTATCAAATGTGCCCATCAAGTTGTTCATAAGAAATTACAAAATTCGTCTCTGTGCCTTTGAACCACAACATATTTCTCCCACCAAAATATGTAAAGGAAGTAGTAAACATTACTTTCTTCTTATTGAAGAGTTCCTGTATTTTATGCTAGAGTTAACTCCCTTGGTATATTTCAAATTGAAGTCAAGTTGTGTTTTTTGGTTATTCCACTTGTTTCACACTAAATTAAAAAGTCATTGTAGATTCTAATTTAATTAAATTAACTGAGTAAAAATATTATTTTAAAATCAGTGATGTTACTGTTTAATATAATTAACTAGTCACAGTGGTATATTGAAACTATATATAATTAGCAGGCTTGCAGTTATTATACTGCCAGATAGTTACTGTAAATTATGTGATTAATGGAATAATTATATATATACATGGCTGGCATTTCATGAATGTTTTACAATTTATAACAATTGTACATTTCCTTCAATTTTTCTTGAAACTTTCAAAGGGTTGATTTCATGGATGTTTTAAAAATATAATTTTCCTTCAACTGTCCTTGAACCATTATTGAAGTCAATCCATGCACCTTTTAAGAACTCAACAAATTCTTCAACTGTTCTTAAACCAGTATTGAAGTCAATTCATGCACGTTTTAAGAACTCAACAAACTCTTCAATTGTTCTTAAACCGGTATTGAAGTGAACTCATGAACATTTTAAGAACTTTAAATATTCTTCAACTGTTCTTGAACCATTCATGTCAGTTTATGAACATATTTAAGAACTTTGACATTTTCTTGAATCAATCAAATTGGGCTTCAACTATTCATGAACTGTTCAAGAAAAGACTTCAAGGACTGTTCATGTCCATAAGTTCATGAACACAACTCAAGAATTGATAAAGAGTGGTTCATGAACAATCCTTAAAAGGTATGAAAAATTCATGATTTCATGAATTTCATTTCGCAGGGGTTAAGTTGCCAGAAATGTTTTTGTTTTTTTTCAAAATGTTGATGCATTTATCCAAAGACATATAAACATATTTGATATGTTAATTCATGCATTTATTATGGCTATCAGGATATTCCCTCAAACTTCATGGTCATAATATGTTCTATACTCTTTAAAGCTCTTTAAGTGTTCAATACTCACTGGTAAAAGTAGTCTTTGACATTCGGGAAGTAAGTTGACTCACTCGGCTTGAACTTGAACTCTCTACCCCTGGGTGACAACTCTATCCATTATCAATTGAGCAAATAGTAAAAGCGTTAGAGCACAACAGCTTAGTACGTGATTAAATCTGTTGAGACTGAATCACTTTCCGAAACTTTCTGAGGCTTTGCCTTAATTCATATTATATAACATATGAATTTGATTAAAAGTAGAGAGTTATGACTGTAATATTTTCAGTATGAAATTACATACCTAAACGCCGAGTAAAACGTCTATTATTTGCAATCAAGTCAAACGAAATTAATGGACTTCTCTCAGAGACTGTAGTACATGTATCTGTTAAGCGTTATATTCTAAGATAATTAATTAAAAGTGATGTGAAATAGACCGTAAGCAAAACAAATTAAATCCATTTGTTTTAGTGCTGTTTTAAACGCGATTTCAGTAATTCACACAGGCCTGTTCAACGAACATACGTTTTCTGGCTCTGTGGTGTCTGTACTACATTCAACACTCTTCAAAAGTAAACTGGCTTACATTCCATATAGAATGTTAACCAATTACTAGATGACATTAAATACAATGACTTTTATCAATGATCTGGAATAATGAAAGGCCGTGAATAGTATACGGACATACATGTCGACCATTGGAAAATAGTTTACAAACGAATTAACTTTAATCTCATATAAGTCTGAACATTGAACTAAATAGAGTTCTACTTACTAGCCGCCTCTGTCGATAAAGGGGATACGCTGTGAATCTCTATTTCGGCACGACTCGGCTTCACCTCCAATTATCGTCAGAAACTCTATTTACGAGTGTGTTGCGAATGAGGCAAATACGAGGACTCTGATTATACAGTTTATAGACACAGGTTTGTCTGAATGTACACCCATTGCATGATTATATAATACTACCTCTTTTCGATTGATAGAGCACATATTGACATCCATCTTTACGAATAGTTCATGAAATATGAGCACAGACGAGTTTCGGTTATATGACCTTCAGGTAGTTACTTTACATTCATGGGTGTCTACTGATTGACAAAGTAATTCATATCCATGCAATCATAGAAATATTGTATTTATAATAACGACTGCTGAATGTAGTGAACATGATAAATTCGCTTCTATTGAAAGGTTCAGATCTTTAATACCATGTTATTTTAGAACAAAAAGTTTATGCATGGGTGTGTAAATATTCGTTACGATGTTTTACCTTTTGAAATCTAATATAGACACATTTTGACGCATCTGCATAAGTCGTTTTGAGAGTATTACTATTAACTCTTTCAGTGCCGAATTGTTTAAAGTAGACTCTTCCATGCTCAAAATCGGGCGTCTCCATTTCTCATGTAATAAAAGTTTGGACTATTTTGATAACTAAAAGGCAAACAATGCTGATTTCAGGTGAGACAGCTCGTTACGAGCTGACTCACCTGAATCAGTATTGTTTGCAAAAACCTCAATATTGCCTTTGGCGCCGAAAGAGTTAAAGGACCAATCGCTATTGCCGAGTAGTTTTTTATTTTCCCATAAGGTCTTTTGACGCATCTGCATAAGTCGTTTTGAGAGTAGTACTGTTAAAGGACCAATCGTTATTGCCGAGTAGTTTCTTATTTTCCAATAACGTCTTTTGACGCATCTGCATAAGTCGTTTTGAGAGTATTACTATTAAAGGACAAATCGCTATTGCCGAGTAGTTTCTTATTTTCCCAGTACGTCTTTTGACGCATCTGCATAAGTCGTTTTGAGAGTAGTACTGTTAAAGGACCAATCGTTATTGCCGAGTAGTTTCTTATTTTCCCATAACGTCTTTTGACGCATCTGCATAAGTCGTTTTGAGAGTATTACTATTAAAGCACCAATCGCTATTGCCGAGTAGTTTCTTATTTTCCCAGTACGTCTTTTGACGCATTGGCATAAGTCGTTTTGAGAGTTTTACTATAAAAGGACCAATCGCTATTGCCGAGTAGTTTCTTATTTTCCCATAACGTCTTTTGACGCATCGGCATCAGTCGAGTTTCAAAACATAAGTATAAAAGGAGTAATCGCTCGTAATAAGACTATTTACGTTGTTGAACTATATAAAATATATAATAATCTGAAACTTTCTTGAAAGAACATGATCATTTGTATGTATCTTTTAGTAGTAGTCTCTTAAACATGGAATGAATTGTAATTTATATAATCACCTTTCCAACCAAGAAAAACAATTCAATGGATAAGACCCATGTTCAGTCTCTGAATGCCTTAACCTTTCCCTGGATTGATTGATTTATTGGTGTTTAACGTCGTTTTCAACAATGTTTCAGGCGGCAAGTGCACATACTTGCAATGTTTCCTTGCTTTCTCATACCAGTACTCCACAAACCATACTTTCGAAGCAACTGACTGCTTTTCCAAATAGACGGTTAGTCCAATGGTGAAAGTCGAATGACGCTGGCCACAGTGACTTTTGTCGAACGTTGACCGAGCTGGTGTTCGAACTCACAAAGCGTGGATTGACAGGCTGCGTCGTTACCGACTGAGCTACCGTTGCTCGGTCCGTTTCCGGGAAATATTTCCCCTTGTCGTGTTAGAAGCACAAAGTGGTATTTTTCTGCTTGATTCCTCAATGTCCTTTGTTCTCATGATATCATAGGCACAATACTGAATATTCAAATATTTTTCATGGATTTGGAGATACCTTGAAATTGTTTTAAAATGATTCATCTGACCGTACAGATCCACTGTGCAAACGAGAATGAAATTACGCTCTGTGACCTCGCAGATGGATATTCTTTATAAACATAGGTTGCCATTCCATTGTACATACGAGTGCTGATATACTGAATAACGTAAAGGAACTTATGATTTTGAAAGAGGTAACCTCTACTGCAAGACGGAAGTCAATTTCATTTGCCGGAAAATTACTTTACTATTTGAGAACCCTGTGTAAATGTTCTCGGGTCTAAAACTTAAACCATCACCAGGATCGGTTGCATCACATCTTACAGCCATTACATTGTTACTCGTATGTATGTTGCTTTGTCCCGCTTTCAACACTATTCCGTTACAACTCGTAGATTTCTGGATAAATCACTAATACCGCGGCTGATTTCTTGATAAATCACTTATACTGCGGCTGATTTCTGGATAAATCACTAATACCGCGGCTGATTTCTGGATAAATCACTTATACCGCGGCTGATTTCTGGATAAATGACTAATACCACGGCTGATTTCTGGATAAATCAATAATACCTCTGCTGATTTTTGGATAAATTACTAATACCGTGGCTGATTTCTGGATAAATCACTTATACCGTGGCTGATTTCTGGATAACTCACTAAAACCGCGACTGATTTCTGGATAAATCACTTATACCGCAGCTGATTTCTGGATAAATCACTTTTACCAAGCCTGATTTCTGGATAAATCACTAATTCCGCGGCTGATTTCTGGATAAATCACTAATACCATGGCTGATCTCTGGATATATCACTAATACTGTGGCTGATTTTTGGATAAATCACTAATACTGCAGCTGATTTCTGGATAAATCACTAATACCGTGGCTGATTTCTGGATAAATCATTTATACCACGGCTGATTTCTGGATAAATCACTGATACCTTGCCTGATTTCCGGATAAATCACTAATACCACAGCTGATTAATGGATAAATCACTTATACTGCGGCTGATTTCTGGATAAATTACTAATACCGCTGCTGATTACTGGATAAATCACTTATACAGCGGCTGATTTCTGGATAAATCATTTATACGGCGGCTGATTTCTTGATAAATCACTTATACTGCGGCTGATTTCTGGATAAATTACTTATACCGCGGCTGATTTCTGAATAAATCACTAATGCCTCTGCTGATTTCTGATGTCATTACTGATACCGTGGCTGATTTCTGGATTGATCACTTATACAGCGGCTGATTTCTGGATAAATCACTTATACCGCGGCTGATTTCTTGACAAATCACTTATACCGCGGCTGATTTCTGGATAAATCATTTATAGCGCTGCTGATTTCTGGATGAATCACTTATACTGCAGCTGATTTCTGGATAAATCACTTATACTGAGGCTGATTTCTGGATAAATCACTTATACCGCAGCTGATTTCTAGATAAATCACTAATACCGCAGCTGATTTCTGATTAATCACTTATACCGCGGCTGAATTATGGATACATCACTTATACCGTAGCTGATTTCTGGATAAATCACTTCTACTGCTGCTGAATTCTGATAACATTATTAATACAGCGACTGATTTCTGGATAAATCACTAATACTGCAGCTGATTTCTAGATAAATCACTTATACCGCGGCTGATTTCTGATAACATTATTAATACAGCAGCTGATTTCTGGATAAATCACTAATACTGCAGCTGATTTCTGGATAAATCAATTATACCGTGGCTGATTTCTGGATAAATCACTTATACCGTGTCTGATTTCTAGATAAATCACTAATACCGCAGCTGATTTCTGGTTAATCACTTATACCGCAGCTGAATTATGGATGAATCACTTATACCGCGGCTGATTCCTCGATAAATCACTTATACCGCGGCTGATTCCTGGATAAATCACTTATACCATGGCTGATTTCTGATAACATTATTAATACAGTGACTGATTTCTGGATTAATCACTAATACTGCAGCTGATTTCTAGATAAATCACTTATACCGCAGCTGATTTCTAGATAAATCACTAATACCGCAGCTGATTTTTGGTTAATCACTTATACCGCAGCTGAATTATGGATAAATCACTTATACCGCGGCTGATTCCTGGATAAATCACTTATAATATACCATGGCTGATTTCTGATAACCTTATTAATACAGTGACTGATTTCTGGATAAATCACTAATACTGCAGCTGATTTCTAGATAAATCACTTATACCGCTGCTGATTTCCTGATAAATCACTTATACCACGGCTGATTTCTGGATAAATCACTTATACCGCGGCTGATTTCTGGATAAATCACTAATACTGCAGCTTATTTCTTCACTTATACCCTGGCTGATTTCTGGATAAATCACTTATACCGCAGCTGATTTCTGGATAAATCACTTATACCAAGGCTGATTTCTGGATAAATCACTAATACTGCAGCTGATATCTGGATAAATCACTAATACCTTGGCTGATTTCTGGATAGATCACTTATACCGCAGCTGATTTCTGGATAAATCACTTATACCGTGGCTGATTTCTGGATAAATCACTTATACCGCAGCTGATTTCTGGATTAATCACTTATACCGTGGCTGATTTCTAGATAAATCACTTATACAGCGGCTGATTTCTGGATAAATCACTAATACTGCAGCTGATTTCTAGATAAATCACTTATACCGTGGCTGATTTCTGGATAAATCACTTATACCACGGCTGATTTCTAGATAAATCACTAATACCGCGGCTGATTTATGGTTAATCACTTATACCGCGGCAGATTTCTGGATATATCACTAATACCGCGGCTGATTCTTGACAAATCACTTATACTGCGGTTGATTTCTGGATAAATCACTTATATTTATTGGAGGTTTTAGTATTCAGATATACCACGGTGACATTACACATATCCATGCTGTATGTCTTATTAACCAGTACTAGATTAGAACATGTGCCTTACTAAAGTACACCAATGTTTCGGGTTCATATACGTACCAGTATCTATATTTTATTTATTGGGGTTTTAGTATTCAGTTATATCAAGGTGACGCTACACATATCCATGATGCACGTGTTACTAACCATCATACGGCTAGAATATGCGCCTTTTCATCAAGGTACTCCAATGAGTCGTGTTCATATCAGTCCCAGTATTTATATTTTGATTTATTTTTTGTTTTCAGTATTCAGTTATATCACATTGAAAGTGCACGTATATATGCTCCATGTGTTACTAACCAGTACTAGACTAAAACATGTGCCTTTCCATAAAGGTACTCCAATGTGTTTTTAGTATTCAGTTTTATCACGGTGACAGTACACGGATACATTATCCATGTGTTACTTACCGGTATTAGGCTAAAACATGTGCCTTTCCATTAAGGTACTCCAATGTGTTTTTAGTATTTAGTTTTATCACGGTGACAGTAAACGTATACATGAGTCATGTGTAACTTACCGGTATTAGGCTAAAACATGTGCCTTACCCGTTTGACTATGGACGTGGCTTCAACAGAGCTAATGTAAGAGATACTTAATTTATGTTCGCACTGATTTGAACGAAAATTTAAGGTAGCACAGAGGTGACATGTGTATGTCTTTATTTATCTCGTGCGCACGACATACTAAGTCATGCGCACGAGATACTATGTCGTGCACACGAGATACTTTGTCGTGTGCACGAGATACTTAAGTCGTTCGCACGAGATACTATGTCGTGCGCACGAGTTACTAAGTCGTGCGCACAATATACTATGTCTTGCGCACGAGTTACTAAGACGTGCGCACGAGACTTGTACTAAACTGATTGATTGAAGTTTAACGCCGTTTTCAACGACATTTCAGTAATATCACGGAGGCTGGTACTAAAATGATACATTGGAGTTAAACGCCGTTTTCAACTACATTCTAGTTATATCACGGCGGCTTGTACAATACGTGTATGTACAAGAACCGCGCTCCAGGTTACTTTACCATAGCATATGTGTGGTTTATGTAGATGCAGATCGCCGTGTTCATCAACATAGTATGATCCAGATATGCACTGTTTATAAATGTGTTATTTCAGGAGACGTTTCTGATAAACCACTTGCGTTTAGGTAACATATAAAAGGTCTTTAGACATTTCTTTATTAAGTTTATTTACATAAGCCACTTACTTGTTTAAACAACATGGGAAAGTTAGAAACTGCCTTTAACACTTCTACTTCTACATTTTAGTGTAAACACCCAGATCTTTCGCGAACTTTTCGAGATGGGTTCATTTGTGAATATCGTATGAAGTAAATTTATTCGATAGCACTTATGAGTCATAAATGTCGTTTACATTATTAGCTTTCTGGTACGCACAGTTCATAAAGGTACATATGCATTGGTTAATATTGGAGTTGACAAACACTTTTGAAGTAGAGTAGTTAATTAGAAAACTTATTTGGAAAAGGTGTTCACGTTTATGAATTGTCTGGTTATATATCCATAATACATGTATTTACAAAAAAAAAGTAAACCACAACATTGTTTGTATTGTTCTTTTCCTTTCTTATGACGAATTCGATGACTTTCGCATAAAGTGCATATAAAACATTGTGGAAAAGGAATCATCTGTAAGAAGTGAAACGTTTCTGCTTTTTTCCTCCCACTACCAAATTTGTACAAATCTGTTCGACAATAGTTTTCTGGCATACATGAGTTTATCGTGTCCTGAACATGATCAACTTGCTATCAGTATTATGCATCATACATAGACCAACTACTAGACAACCATCACTCTGTCTGTATGATATACACAATGGGTAGTGTATCCCGTCCTGCTGTGACAACAAAATCTTCTCCGTACCACCATCATGTCGGACTGCATGTACATTGTTAGAATACGCTCCACACACTAACAGGTTATCTTCTCCATCCACATACATTCCAAATGGTGTCTTCAAGTCTTTGTCAGAGTACTGGTATATAACGTGACCTTGATTGTTCAAACATGTTACAATGTGAGTGTCCCCATCAGAGACAAACACCTTACTTCCATCCCTGTTGATTGTAACATTATTAGGCCGAGTAAACATATATGTACCGTTGTTTACACCCAACCTTCTCTGTACCTTACCGTCCATGTTGAGTACTCGTACTTCACCATTACCGGGTAAATCATGACAGGTAACATATATCTCGTCACCATAAACAGCTACACCCCAACAGTTTCTATCCATCTTGAGTGTTTTCTTCACCACCATATCTGGGAATACTCTTACCCGCCGGAGTTGTTTGAGGTTACCCTGTGACACTATGACGTCTGTGTCGTCGATAGCCGCGACGTCTACTGCATGAACAGATGACTGGGATTTAAATTGGAAGTCGTTATCAAACAGTTTTAGACCGTCATTCTTACATGAGAGTACAAGATGTCCGCCAGACATAAATGTACATCCACTGACTATATCCGATTTGACATCTATTTCTTGAGTTGCCTTAAGAGACATTTTCAGTATAGAGGTCCGGTTATGACCGGTACAAATTGATCGGTTGTTAGCAACAGTGCCTAGTGATTGTAAATGTTGGATCATGTCAGTTAGAACGTCATTGGGTTGAAAACGAATGTCTATTTGGTAAATATCTTTCTGGCGATTGTCAATGATATGTCCATATTCACTTGCTCGTGAAGACGCTTTTTTAATTCCGACATACATGAGGTCATTTTCCCGCGTTTTCTGACATTCAGACACAGTTTTGTCCAGATCTTCTATTTGACGTAAAATGTCATCTGATAAAGTGACCGTGTGCGTCTATCTCTGCATTCATCATTTCTTCAATGTCTTGGAGTTCGGAAGACATTTTCTTTTCGAGGTCATCCAGCGTGTCGTTAATATCCGTGCGTAACTGATGCATGCCGCTGAAACATTTTTTTATCTGAGTCTTCACGGTCGATTTGTCAATGCGTCTGTTCTTTGTAAAGTCCTCATATCTGGTTGTTATGGCCCTTAGACCTTTAACGACTTTCTCAAGCTCCTTTTCAACATCTAATCGAGCACTGTGCCTACTGACATCGCCTGTATCGCAAGTGTTATGACCAGTCATTTTACAGGTAGGACAAATGACCTCATCGTGAGTGGTACAGTAGAAATTAAGTAACGTTGTTTTGTGGGTATCACAAAACATAAACGGTAACGTTGGTTTTGTCCTCATGGATCCGGATGGAACGTTACTCCCTGTCAGAATGGTATGGCCTCTAGATGCCCTAGATCCTCTGTGTGACAACTCACATGACTGACACAGGTACTCACAGCATATGGTACAGTAGGCTATGGCCTCTAATGTTGTGTTGTTTGACAGACATACGTCATAGTCATGGTTGGGTATTTCGTCAGATCCTTTATAAAAATATTGGGATCCAGTAGCCATGTTGATGGTTTGTGAATGTGTTACGACGTTTCCTGGAAAGATATATACACAAGGGCTATTACATATATTGTATTATATCCCTTGTAATATTTGACATACGAATATAATGAACTACAACATAGAAGTGAAACAATCTTGACAAGCCTGAAATGCAGTTAGAGGGTAGGTAAAAAGAAAATTGTCTGTCTGTCTGTCTGTCTGTGTCTGTCTGTCTGTCTGTCTGTCTGTCTCTCTGTCTGTCTGTCTGTCTGTCTCTCTCTCTGTCTGTCTGTCTGTCTGTCTCTCTGTCTGTCTCTCTCTGTCTCTGTCTCTCTCTGTCTTTCTCTGTCTCTCTCTCTCTGTCTGTCTGTCTGTCTCTCTCTGTCTCTCTGTCTGTCTGTCTGTCTGGTCTCTCTCTCTCTCCCTCTCTCTCTCTCTCTCTCTCTATCTCTCTCTCTCTCTCTCTCTCTCTCTCTCTCTCTCTCTCTCTCTCTCTCTCTCTCTCTCTCTCTCTCTCTCTCCTCTCTCTCTCTCTCTCTCTCTCTCTCTCTCCTCTCTCTCTCTCTCTCTCTCTCTCTCTCTCTCTCTCTCTCTCTCTCTCTCTCTCTCTCTCTCTCTCTCTCTCTCTCTCTCTCTCTCTCTCTCTCTCTCTCTCTCTCTCTCTCTCTCTCTCCAAAGACATAATATACACTCAATTGTTATACACCGAGAATATACTTCAAGCTGACATAGATATACACATAGATATACACACAGAAATAACATACACTATATTGTTAAAATCAACATGTATATGGTAAAATATTGACAATGTTTTAGAAAATACATGAGTTGACATGTTTTCGGAAGGATCTTCGTACTTTAACCTATTTACCAGTGTCACTTCGTTATCATACATGGAATAAATGGTTAAAGTTTTTATTTATGAATCGGATAATTTATACGTTAAATCTTACATTTCATGCTTACCTTATCAATCTGTTATTACATCAAATCAATAACAAACTGTGTGTTCTCTGTGAACAGTAAAGTATACAGTCTATAAACTTCCTCTTTCGTTTCTAAAATTACTCACGGGAACAATACACGGGACAAGTCGGAGCACTTCGTCAGTTTGCGAGTTTAGCCGAATTGTTCCGATTTACCGATATATTTTGTGTTTTGTTATCCTTTATAAAAATAACGTAATGTTTTTAAAAGCTTACTGATGCCAAACAGTACATTTTACGGACTATAAACTTCCTCTTTCGTTTCTAAAATTACTCACAGGAACACTACACGGGACAAGTCGGAGCACTTCGTCAGTTTACGAGTTTAGCCGAATTTGTACCGATTTACCGATATGTTCTTTTTTTGTTATCCCTTATAAAATTAACGAATTGTTTTTAAAAGCTTTCTGATACAAATAAATCTTCATGTAGGAAAGGGTTAAAGAATACTGTTCTGTTTTTATATGTCTGTGATTGCATAAATTCAAAAGCGACATGTGTGGTCTATTAAAAGCATTATAAGACTTTCGGAAATACCCGTCACTTCGATTACGAAAATCAAGATAGAATTTAAAAGAACCGAAGTTTCACGTAAATAAAGGCGTGCATTTACACGAATGTCACCAATATAATTAGTTATACTCGGTACCGACATTATATGAGAATCTTTTACTCGGCCGATTTCGGTACCCTATATCTAATTTCGGAAAATCGAAATAAGAGATAAAGAACCGATGTTTGACGAAGGTAAAGGCATCAGTAACACGAACGTCATTAATTCTAATAGATACCGATATTATATGAGTAACTTTTATTTCCCCGACTTTTACGGATCCTTCAGAATTGATCGATGCAGATTGTTATGAAAATCAATTGACCACGGACACATATAATAATTTACTTGATCTGATTTTAAAATGGGATCAATGTGAGCTAGTGTGATCTCCCTGAGTCCGGTGTCCGTCGTTGTCAAACATTTAGATTTTAAATTACTTGGCCAATTTCAACCTAACATCATTAGACTTTTTCTTTGGTGGTCATCTTTAAAAAGGTGTTCGAAGAATTAAATAGGATTAAATGAAGTTGCTACGACATCAGAAAGGGGGTAAAATGGCTAAACGTTACTTCTTCTCTAGTACTACTGGACTGATTTCAAGATCATTCGGCAGAAATGTTTCTCATGTGATCCTCTACAATTGATGAAGGCAGAATGAACAGCTGATAAACAAAGCTGCATGACGGCAGCCGAAAAGGAGTACAGTGGAAAAGGTTTAATAATGGACTCTGAAACTGCTTTTCTGCTTTTAGATTATTTAACAGTATTTTTCTAACTTGGTTACCCTTAACACAAATTGAAGAATTTGTTAAAAAAGCAATTTGACTGTTTTTCATCTCTGGAACTGTTTGTTTGGTAAAAAGTCAAAATGGCAGAAATGTTTATTATGAGACTATCTAAATAGTTACGCAAAACCATATTGAATGGTTGAAAAGACAGGTCGCAAGGCGTAATCAGATAAGGGTTAAATGACAACACTTCTTTTCTGAAGCTGCTTGTTTGATTTCCAGATAGTCCTAGGTGTTCTCTAGAAAACGTGTTTATGTCATATTGATTTATTGAAAAAGCTTGCCCGCAGATAGGTACCAGAAAAGGGGGGAGAAACAAAGCACTGAGTATCTTTTTCATTGAAACTACCTTTTTAATTTCAAAATAATGTTCCTGAGATTACCATTTACAAAAAACATACACATTGAGTTAAAAAATTAGCCACCAGGCGGCATAAGAATGGGGGATAAAATAACAACGTTCTTCTCCTTTGAAACTGCTTGTCTGTTTTCAAGATACTTTTGTAGCAATGCTACTCTTCCAAAATGCCACATGACGCTCTTGCTGTGTCGACAAATAACAAGTACCATTGTGATCAGCGTCCTTGTCCGGAGTACTGCTGCATGTAAGCTCTGTCTTAGTATTCAGGTCACCGATACAGGGCCATATGGCGCTCGTGATGTGTCAACGAATAACAAGTACCATTGTTTTCAGCATCCGTGCCAATTTACCATTGAATACCATTTAAAAGCATACCATTATATTCGGATAAGTATCGACCGGATCAGCATAAGCATGCCGCGCAGGCTTACCCGGATAGACGCGTGTCGCCTCCTGTGGATTTTCTGTTTCAGGAATCATTACTTTATCCATCTATCCCCCTGAGACGGAGTGTGGTCGGCCCAGATCAGTCTACGCGGACTGTGCAGCCTGCTCTGGGTTGATACATTACGCAGAGGCCATACTGTTGTTTTTTTCGAAGGACGGCTCATATATACTGGTAGTGGAACTTGTAGACCAAGATTACATTGCACGAATAAGCAGGCTGATATCGTTTTACTCTACCAACAAATGTCGTAACGGGTCAAACCCAAGCCGTAAAAATGTAATCATCGCATCAGTACATGTCATACGATATTCTATTGTTTTTACTTTCTTATCCAGATAAGAGGCGGTTGTTGTTCCTATAAATCCTTAATTGATCTCTGAAACCTATAGTGTATATGTCCCACAGAGATTATTCTGTTGAGCACCCACAATATTTGGTTATGCTGTATAACATCAGACATTTTGTTTACCAGTTTACTTGTTATCTAGTTGACCGCCTCGTTGGTGTAATGGTTGAGTGTCCACCTAGGTGCGGGAGGACGTGGGTTAGATCCCCGGCCGGGTCATACCAAATACTTCAAATATTGTAGTAATGGATACTCTCATTAGCGCTCAGGGATGCGGGGTTCCCATTACTACTGACTGGCTGGTGTCAGGATAAATGTCGGACTAGACGTACTGGTAGCTGACAAGGGGAACGCTGTGATATAACTAAAGAATGTTGAAATCTGCATAAAAACACCAACAAATCTTATCTAGGTATATGAGCCGTCCAACATTATGGCCTCTGCGTAATGTATCGACCCGGATCAGCCTAAGCATGCCACGCAGGCTTACCCGGATAGACACTTTTCGCCTCCTGTGGTTTTTCTGTTTCAGGAATCATTACTCTATACCTCTATCCTCCTGAGACGGAGTGCGCAGGCTGATCCGGGTCGATACATTACGCTCAGGCCATAATGTTGATTTTCTCGCAGCACGGCTCATATCACTGATCAAGAGACCACGTTATCTATGCGAGTATTGATTGTTTTCAAGAGCCACAACGTTATCTATGCGAGTATTGATTGTTTTCAAGAGCCACCACGTTATCTATGCGAGTATTGATTGTTTTCAAGAGCCACCACGTTATCTATGCGAGTATTGATTGTTTTCAAGAGCCACCACGTTATTTAAACATCTATAATGTTAAATGTTTAATATTTCAACGTTTTAAATTTTACTCATCCTTTATTCTGTTATATGTTGAAAATGCTGCTGTGTTCTTCTACACATATACATGTATATAGCCTTGACTGTTTCATTTTCGCAATGAAAATTGAATTTTTGTCCTGTTTGCGTTCGGTTGGGAGATATTAGTTATTTGGAAAAAAAAAACTTCTTCTCTATTCCCCTGGTTATACTGACAGAAGACTGACTATGCAGGCTGATCTGGGCGAATACATTACGCAGAGGCCATAATCGTTGGTTTTCTCGCGGAATGGCTCAATTATATATGGGAAGTGGAACTTGTAGACCAAGATTACATTGCACGAATAAGAAGGCTGATATCGTTTAACTCTACCAACAAATGTCGTAACGGGTCAAACCCTTTCCGTAAAAATGTAATCATCGCATCATTACATGTCACACGATATTCTATTGTTTTTACTTTCTTATCTAGATAAGTGTCGGTTGTTATTCCTCCTATAAATCCTTAATTGATCTCTGAAACCTATAGTGTATATGTCCCACAGAGATTATTCTTTTAAGCACCCACAATATTTGGTTCTGCTGTGTAACATTAGACATATTATTTACCAGCTAACTTGTTATCTAGGTGACCGCCTCGGTGGTGTAGTGGTTGAGTGTCCACCTAGGTGCGGGAGGACGTGTGTTAGATCCCCGGCCGGGTCATACCAAAGACCTTAAATATTGTAGTAATGTATGCTCTCGTTGGCGCTCATGTAGCATTACTACTGACTGGCTGGTGTCAGGATAAATGGCGGACTAGACGTACTGGTAGCTGACAAGGGGAACGCTGTGATATAACTAAAGAATGAAATCTGCGTAAAAGCACCAACCAACCTTATCTAGGTATATGAGCCGCCCGCGAGAAAACCAACATTATGGCCTCTGCGTAATGTATCGACCTAGATCAGCCTGCGAAGTCCGTAAAGACTGATCCGGGCCGACACATTCCGTCTCAGGGGGACAAAGGTATAGAGTAATGATTCCTGAAACAGAAAATCCACAGAAGGCGAAAAGTGTCTATCCGGATAAGCCTGCGCCGCATGCAATGTAGGATTTCTCGCAGGACGGCCCATATATACATGTATATCACTGATCCAGTACACCACGTTATCTATGCGAGTATTGATTGCTTTTAAGAGTCGTGGCGTTATTTAAACACAGACAATGTTAAATGTTTAATATTTCAACGTTGTAAATTTTACACATCCTTTGTTCTGTTATATGTGAAAATGCTGCTGTGTTCTTCTACACATATATATATAGCTTTGACTGTTTCATTTTCGCAATGTAAATTGGATTTTTGACTTGTTTGCGTTCGGTTGGAGATATTACTTTTTGCAAAAATATAAATCATCTTTTCTATTTTTTCCGGGTAATACTGACAGAAGACAGACTATACACTACGATTTATGCAACATTATTAATTTAAAGAAAATTTTAATTATTTTATTAAGTTAAATAGGTGTGTGTGGGCCGGTCAAACAATGTTGACGCACTACCCTGAGGGTTGATTGAATGATTGTTTGGTTTTTACTCGGCTTTCTACAATTGTTTAGTTATATCACGGGGTTTCCTGAGTAAGTTACCGGGTCCATTTATCCTTTCACCAGCCAGTCTGTCATAGTGCCTACCCCGTAATACTGGTCGCAAAGGAGGACAGACATTACTATCATTTTAAAAGGTAACCCGGACGGTGATCGAGCCAGAAACCTCCCGCACCCGCGGCGGACGCTCTACCACAAGACAATCGAGGCGGTCACTAGTCGGAGGGCGGGCAAACACTAGAGTGACAGTGAGACAAAACACGTCATTTTAAGTTCGTGATTTCGACGGCAAATAAATAACTCTCAATTTGAGACGCCACTTTTCAATTTGTTAAAGAGCTTTAAATTTTCATATTTTGTTGAAGGGATTAAATATAAATCCTTGATTTTTGAAAGATTAAATATGTGTATCGAGTTTCAAGGTATAAACGTATAAGTTTAACCCTTCTCCCGATACAGATGCTTTCAGACGCCTCTGCAGCAGACGTGTTGTGAGCATATTGTGGCAAAGGGAGATGTTTTTCATTTTTGAAAGATTAAATATGGGTATCGAGTTTCAAGGTATAAAAATATCTCATTTCATTTACCTTTATCAAACTCGAATATGCTAACATTGTTTTGATTTATTGTTTTCAATCAAAGTTAAGTTGTTTGTAGCATCAGCTTATTTGTTTAATTTACAATCCATTACCATTTGATCGTATCTCTTATATATATATATATATACACAAAAGTTAACCCTTTCCCACTTGTAGACGCTATCTGACGCATCTGCAACAGACTTTTTGAAAACATTATGACAAATGGAGAAATTGCTCAAGATGAGCAATTCCACATATTGCCACAATATGTTCAACTTAAGTCAAAATTATATTTACACTTACAGATATATATTTTTACATTTTTCTAAGATGTTTTCAAAGTCGTCTGCTGCATATTTGTTGTATGTGGGAAAGGGTTACATTCCGACAGAAGTAATCAAAGGGGACGAATCTTACTCCATTCCAAACACACAATTAATCTGCGACAGAAGACATTGAAAACATGTAAGCAAACTAGTGAACACTTATGTAAATTAAAGTACATGGAAAACTATTTAATAGGGTTTCAAACACAGGTGAAAAATTACTCGCTGTGAAAAATAAATCCTTTTGCCACAATGTTTTTAAAAGTTTTCTGATGCAGTAGCACTTAGATGTGTCTGCAGGTGTGAATGTCTTTTTGGAAACTTTAATTAAGAATGATTTATCAAATATCATCGGCAAACATTTTTAATGACACAATTAATGAATAGCTTTATTTTAGATATATATTATTTTAATGTGATTCATCGGTGAGTTTACATATCAGCATCCACCGATCCACCAGCATAGTTTACGAAGTAAAAATAGATTTAACCCTTCTACACATACAGACGCTTTCCAACGCTTCTGCAGCAGACGTGTTGTGAGCATAGTGTGGCAAATTGAGAAGTGTTTCATGATGAGCAACTTCCTCTTTTGCCACAATGTTTACAATTTTATTTAAAAATTGTTTCTTCATTTATAGACTGTTTCAAAATGTGTTACTAAACGTTTTCAACGATGTCTGCTGTGTTGTATGTGGGGAACGGGTTAAATTAAACCGCGTCCGTCGATAAGGGTTGATTGATTGATGTTTAACGACGTTTTCAACAATTTTTCCGTCATTGCACGGCGGTCAGTTCAACCTATACACACCAGTACTCCAAACAACATTCTTTCAAAACAACTGGCTGCTTTTCCACATAGACTGTAAGCATATTTATGAAAAACACGAATGACGCTTAACACAGTGACTTTTGTCCAACATCGGAAAGAATAGTAGCCGAGCTGGGGTTCGAACTCACAACCCCTGATTTGACAGCTCGCGTCGCTACCGACTGAGTTACCGGAGCTCGGCCTGTCGACAAGGGATCTTGTTTCATATATGAGCCGTTCCGCGAGAAATACAACAGTATGGTCTCTGCGTAATGTTTCGACCCAGATAAGCCTGCGCAGTCCGCGCATACTGATCCGGGCCGACACATTCCGTCTCAGGGTGATATAGGTAGAGATTAATGATTCCTGAAACAGAAAATTCAAAGGAGGCGAGAAGTGTCTGTCCGGGCTTCCCTTCGCGGCATGCTTAGGCTGATCCGGATCGATATTTTACGCAGAGTCCACATTGTTGGTTTTATCGCGGGACTGCTCATATGTATACATTAAAGAATAAGGTTTGTCTTTCTAGTCACAGCTTGCATAGTCCTTGGCTCTAGATCGTACCGCTGACATGAAATACAAGAAATGTCGCCCCATGTACAATGTACATGAATTCGGATTTACCTAAAACATCGAGCAACGCTGAATCCACGTCTTCGTGATTCTGAAAGACGGTACCCAATTTCGTGCGATACGGCTTAAATTCTATTTAGCTTTCTCAGGTAAAGCGCACCTAATGCAATTTCCATTTGAAGTCCTAAAAGATTGCTATTGTTTGTCCTTTGTCTTGCCATTTCCGGTAGAAACGACCAGTAACTTCACGAATAATACCGATCTCTTATGAATTCATTGGGGAATCGCCGAGTCCTTTAGTGATGTTCTACCTTAAAATGCAATAGTTAAGAGTATCGGTCTACTTAACGATCAACGGCACAACGAACGAATAATGCGAAAATAATTCGACCACCTTATTATGAAGACGATGCTTATGTTGATAAGGATGCTGATGGTGTTGATAATGAGGAGGAGGTGGGGATGGAGAAGAATGCTGAAAAAGACGATGCTACTGCAGATAATGATGAGGTGGGGGAGTATGATTTGAATAACCTTGGTAGAAGACCATTATACTATTGTATTCACCATATATCTAAGCTTTAGGCATTTTTGTTTTAGACAAGAAGATTGTTTAAGTTTTTCCCTATATATCTCTTTATGAAACAGGTTACCCCTGGGGTGCGGCAAGTTTTGAACCCACAGCATAATTTGAGGTATCTCGACTTGGTAAAGGACAACTAGATAATGCTTCACACTAAATATCTAAGCTGAAGGCCTTTCGGTTTCAGACAAGAAGATTTTCAAAGTTTTTCTCTATATATTTCTATGTTGTACCGGTGATTCCGTGGTAGGGTCAATGTTGAACCCAGGGGCATAATTTGAACAATCTGTGTAAATGACTATTCTAAAACTCTCGCAGTAACGCAAGTATCTTTCATTTAATATGGTTTGTGTATCATTGTTAACGGGACTTAACTATATATTCTCATTGAAATATGTGTATTCTTTGTGATGGATGGGAATAGGAATGTTCCAAAACTCTTGCAGTTACATTGTAGGCAAGTTTCTTACATTTCGTATCCTTTTCACATAGTTAATGTCATTTCGTATTTTTATAAGAGAGTCATAAGATAAAACCCGATTTTAAAGTCACGGTCAAGTCACAAAAATCAGTTTCGATGTAACCCATTATATTTGATTAAACAGTTTGTTAATCAAGAGAGAAACTGGATTTACTTTCTAAGCAATGATTAATGGGAAGTAAGTAGCTAAAACTATTTCTGATTGCTCTATCAAAGCTGCACTTGTTATCTCCCTTCGTGGACAGATAGTACTGTTTGAGTTGGGGGATTTATACTTGCAAAATATAGGTGCATTATTTCGACAATTCGAACCCTTTAAATGGAATATATAGACAACTATTATCACAGATATCTTTATTTTTAATAAGTAACGATACACTAACCTGACTTCCCCCATCGACCTAGTTCCGCTGTATGTTTAGTCTGCAAATTGTATTCTAACATATGTTCTTTTCTTTCTTCTCTTTCTTATATGTTGGTTGATCTTGTTGAAACCAATAAAATATAATAACCATGTTTTAAAGATCTGCTTATATTCTAGGAAATAAGCAACTTATTCTTGATAGTTATAAGATGTTTAGGTCCATTCCCTGAATATTATCTTTAATAATATCAACATATTATGTTAACCGGGTAATATCAGATTGAGAGAAAAAATGAATTGAGAAGAATGTATATAAGTAACTGTATCATTAAGTAACTTGTTTTCTAATCCATGCCGATAAATATAATTACCTTTGTAAATGTCTATGTTAAATTAATGTGAGTAAAATATTGTTTAAACTAATCGCGGTTTTGTTTGTATGGTGTTTTCCACTACTTTCAACACTTTGTTCAGTTACATAACGACGTTTGTCTGGATAAGTTACCAGTAATCCGTGTTCATTTAGCCTGTAGAGAGTCAGTCGTAATGTTCACCACACACTCCTGAGCGCCAAGAAGGGAAAGCAATTACTTCTAAGATTTTAGTATGATTAGGGGATCGAACCTGTGACCACCCGCACTCGAGTCGGTCTCAAATCGTTGTACTTTCATTTACGAGAAAGGTTATCAGAATAGAGGCTGGTTTTTTAACCTCACTGAGAAAACTTTTTGTCTGACGAATAATGCGAATTCTAGGTACCATGTAGCACCAGGTAAATATGGTCATAAAACATAAATTTAGTAAACTAAAGTAGCGACTCATTTTTGTGAAATGTATCTAGTTTACATATATACACGAATTATGCCGAATCCTTTAGCTCATACGTTTTTGCAGCAGACGAAGTTCAAAATCAAAATGTGCATCTTTTCTTTTCGAACAATGTTTTAAACTGTGTAACATTACTTAGTATATTCTCCAGATATAACTTATATTTTCCTAAAGTTTTTTTTTTTTTTTTTTAAGCAGATTCTCCAGATGTAACGCGTATACTGTTCGTGTCTTTTTAAAGCAGATTACTCCTTACATAGTTAATCCGGTAAACAGATTAATTAACATATGAATCTGATTAAAAGTAGAGAGTTATGACTGTAATATTTTCAGTATGAAATTACATACCTAAACGCCGAGTAAAATGTATATTATTTGCAATCAAGTCAAACGAAATTAATGGACTTCTCTCAGAGACTGTAGTACATGTATCTGTTAAGCGTTATATTCTAAGATAATGAATTAAAAGTGATGTGAAATAGACCGTAAGCAAACACAATAAAATCGATTTGTTTCAGTGTTGTTTTAAACGCGATTTCAGTAATTCACACCGGTTTGATCAACGAACATACGTTTTCTGGCTATGTGGTGTCTGTACTACATTCAACACTCTTCAAAAGTAAACTGGCTTACATTTCATATAGAATGTTAACCAATTACTAGATGACATTAAATACAATGACTTTTATCAATGATCTGGAATAATGAAAGGCCGAGAATAGTATGCGGACTTACATGTCGACCATTGGAAAATAGTTTACAAACGAATTAACTTTAATCTCATATAAGTCTGAACATTGAACTAAAAAGAGTTTTACTTACTAGCCGCCTCTGTCGATAAAGGGGATACGCTGTGAATCTCTATTTCGGCACGACTCGGCTTCACCTCCAATTATCGTCAGAAACTCTATTTACGAGTGTGTTGCGAATGAGGGAAATACAAGGACTCTGATTATACAGTTTATAGACACAGGTTTAACTGAATGACACCCATTGCATGATTATATAATACTACCTCTTTTCGATTGATACAGCACATATTGACATCCATCTTTACGAATAGTTAAAGAAATATGAGCACAGACGAGTTTCGGTTACATGACCTTCAGGTAGTTACTTTACATTCATGGGTGTCTACTGATTGACAAAGTAATTCATATCCATGCAATCATAGAAATATTGTATTTATAATAACGACTGCTGAGTGTAGTGAACATGATAAATTCGCTTCTATTGAAAGGTTCAGATCTTTAATACCATGTTATTTTAGAACAAAAAGTTTATGCATGGGTGTGTAAATATTCGTTACGATGTTTTACCTTTTGAAATCTAACATAGACACATTTTGACGCATCTGCATAAGTCGTTTTGAGAGTATTACTATTAACTCTTTCAGCGCCGAATTGTTTAAAGTAGACTCTTCCATGTTCAAAATCGGGCGTCTCCATTTCTCACGTAATAAAAGTTTGGACTATTTTGATAACTAAAAGGCAAACAATGCTGATTTCAGGTGAGACAGCTCGTTACGAGCTGACTCACCTGAATCAGTATTGTTTGCAAAAACCTCAATATTGCCTTTGACCAATCGCTATTGCCGAGTAGTTTCTTATTTTCCCATAACGTCTTTTGACGCATCTGCATAAGTCGTTTTGAGAGTAGTACTGTTAAAGGACCAATCGTTATTGCCGAGTAGTTTCTCATTTTCCCATAACGTCTTTTGACGTATCTGCATAAGTCGTTTTGAGAGTAGTACTGTTAAAGGACCAATCGTTATTGCCGAGTAGTTTCTTATTTTCCCATAACGTCTTTTGACGCATCTGCATAAGTCGTTTTGAGAGTATTACTATTAAAGGACCAATCGCTATTGCCGAGTAGTTTCTTATTTTCCCAGTACGTCTTTTGACGCATTGGCATAAGTCGTTTTGAGAGTATTACTATAAAAGGACCAATCGCTATTGCCGATTAATTGCACTGTCTTCTTCCCTGGTCAGCGTACACGGGGGGAAATAGATAGCATGGGCTCCCGAATCGTCCACCCGAGACCTATAGCAAGTACACCTCCTTTGGCTTTCGCTTTTCCAGTTTTAAGGACAAAGGATGAAACGACTGGCTGGACTGTTATAGGCGGCCGGACAGTTGTCTTCAGTCTTACAACCTTTAACGAGTACTGCAGATGCTAGATGATAGAGTGAATCCCTCCTATGTAATTATAAAATGAGATCCAGATTCATCCGTCCGCGACTTTTAAGCAAATACACCCCCTTTGTCTTACGTTTTTCCAATTTTTAAAAAAAAAAAATAAAGATCTATATAAATAAACAAAAAAGATGAAACGACTGGCTGGACTGTTATAGGCGGCCGGACAGTTGTCTTCAATCTTACAAACCTTTAACGAGTACTGCAGATGCTAGATGATGGAGTGAATCCCTCCTATACGAAATTGGAAGTTTAATTTTACACAAGTAATTACAATAAACTTATACACAGTACCTCTTGATTGATCGTTGGGCCACGACTGAGTTAACCAACAAACGAGTATCGGTTGAAATATCTCCATTTCTAAACGGTTAAAACCACCATTGTTTACTTTTTTAAACCATTGGAAAATCACATTCCAAAGTGATGACGTCATACGACCTTTTCCCTCATACTCATAGTGTTTATACTATCAAAACTATCCTTGGTCACTACCCTTTGAATATATCATAGATTTCATACTTTTTAATGGGAACCGCTCTGGGAATGAAAGCACTACAGACGGTTCTCCCCCAAACCGTTTCCTCCCAAGACGTTTCCTCCCAAGACGTTTCCCCCCCCCCCCCCCCCCCACCCCCCCACAATGCAGTAGCATTATATATATGGAAAGTGAGAGGGGTCACTACACCTTATAGTAGTCTAGATAAACAAGTATATATATATTTATCTTTATTTAAGTCTCATCTATGTACAGACACACATATAAAACATATCAATAACACATACAATGTACATAGCCATTCAATATTAGAATTACAGGAGACTGTGTAATTAAAACTAATTGACACAAAATAAATACATCTATTGCAGATTTTTTATGCATAATATTTAAAAAGGCAGTATAGTATATCATTATATATACAGTAAAAGTAAAAGTAAAAGTTGAGAAACCGGCGCTAATCCTGACTCTAGGCCTAAAAATGTGTTAAAATAATGTTTTAAACTGTGAAGTGAAAAATAAATTCAAATGCACCGCTATATATATCGAAAAGCAATTGTTAAACAAATAGCTTAAAAGATTAGTTATCGTCCCAGATCAGATCTAGCATGACCTGATTAACACCGACTTCTCAACATTATAAAAAAGTTTGTATTACATTTTAAGATAATTATTTACATTATTTATATAAAATATTGTTACGTTCTTGTAGTATTTTAAAACAGGTTTTGGCACATAGCCTTATCAAATCATAATTGGAAAAGAGAAATTTCATTTTATTTAAGTCATCAAAGTATAGAAAATTAGCGTCTAGGCTTACAGCCTTAAGTATTAAATCTTTCCTAATATCTTCATACATAGCACATTTCAAAATAACATGACATTCATCTTCTTTATCGTTACTACAAAACGGACAAAGCCGGTCATTCTCAACTAAACCCTCATACCGACCAGTCTCAATTTTAAGAGGGGCTACGCCGCATCGGAATTTTGCAAATGCTGATCTGTGAGCAATTGGTAGAGGTATTTTACAATAGCTTTCTACCTCGTATTCAAATTTAAATAGACAATACGTTCTCAATTTGTTACGTCCATTACCACGCATAGCATTAGTTCGACTAACGTTTGCTTTCCACTCCGCAACATGTACAGACATCATCTGTTCATATACAACACCAATGAATTTACTTTTGTTTACGTTAGTATACATATCAAAAATTGTGTTAAGTTGTAAACTATCAAACTGTTTTTTTACTGTGAAAACCCAGTTCCTACAAGAGTTATTTCCTCTACTTTTAGCCCATTCAAATATTCTCTTGTTCAATCTGGTATCAAGCGTATGGATGCTGCGTACCCATTGTTGTAATAAACATTTCCACTGTTTAACAAAAGGAGGGGCCCAGCCCATATCTCCTGAAATAGCTGCGGTCGGTGTATATTTACCCGTTCCCAGGAAAAATCGCATAGCTCTATTCTGAATTGAATTTATGCATGAGTAAGACTTTACACCCCAAATTGCAGCTCCATACGATATAACAGACCAAACAAGTGAATCAAACAGTTTAGTAAATACTTTATAAGGCATTCCTCCCAGGCTTTTATATTTAGCAATGAGTAAACCCAAAGCACGACCAGCGCTCTGAGCCACTATTTTTGCAGTTACATCAAAATCAAGATGTTCAGTTAGTGTTAAGCCAAGATATACATATTTATCAATATATGTTAAAACATTAGTACCACAAGTAAACACAACATTCGATACTGAAGTAGAACATGGCCTAAAGTGAACAATGTTACTCTTATTATAATTAATGGTCATACTGTTAACATTACACCAGTTATTTAACTCATTAAGCATATACTGCAAATCTTCCTCATTTTCAGCAATCAACACAATATCATCAGCATACATTAAAATACTAACATTTTCACTATCAATATTGACCCCTTTACCAAGAGATTTTATACGTGATGCTAGGTCATTAATAAACATGTTAAACAACAATGGTGACAATGAACAGCCTTGTCTTAAACCAGAATTCACACGAAACCAGTTTGTATACAAATTATTGACCCTAACACAAGAGGAAACAGATGTATATAATGATTTAATAGCTACAAGTATTTTACAAGAAACACCACTATTCTGTAATTTTTCCCAAAGCTTGTCTCTATTAATATAATCATAAGCTTTCTTGAAATCGATGAATGCGCAGAATGTAGAACATTTAAGCTTCTTCCTAGTGTCTATAATGTTAGTAAGAGAAGAAAGTTGGTCAATTGTGCTACGTTTTTTTCGAAAACCATTCTGCTCGTCAACAATTTTATTGTTGTTTTCAGACCAAATAGTCAGGCGATTATTTATAATAGAACTATACAATTTATACATAGTTGATGATAATGCTATACCCCTATAAGATAATGGGTCTTTTGGGTCGGCGGAGCTTGACTTAGGTATAGGATTTATAATAGATTTACCCCAAAGAGGTGGAATACAACCTGTATTAAAACAAACATTAAAAAGAACATGTAAAAAGCAAACAGAAGTATCATTTTTTAAAACATCAACCGGTATTTTGTCTATGCCATGGGCTTTCCCCTTTTTAGCACTGTCAATTGCTTTTTTAACTTCTAAAATAGATATATGTTCATCTAAACCGAAATTTGTATTAGTATTTATATTTAAGTTATTATCACCAGTTATTAATGGATTGATAGACGAGTTATAAAGATTACTATAGTCTTTCTCCCATTTACTTAAAACATCCTTAACATTAGAAGTCAGGCTACCATCATCCAAAAGTATCTCCATTGGAATAGACCTTTTCTTAGTATTATTTATGCCTATTTTACCAATTGACTTCCAAAATTGACTTGGGTTATTATCTACCTCATCTAAAATAGTATCTTGTAATGTATACCAGTGTTGACGTTTAGAGTGTTGAACCTCTCTATCAAATCTTTTTCTAGCCTGACAGTAAACAGACTTAAGGTTATTCTTTAGAGTCATAACTTTACAATTTAACCATTCCTTTTCGGACTTGCAAACAGAGTTCCATAAATCAGTTAATGTATTGCTCCACCAAGGTTTTCCAGGACGCCTTTTCTTATTGTCCACACCGCAACGCACAGATACAAACGGCAGCCGATTATACATTTCGTCATTCACAATCGTACACCAACCATTAAAAGCCGTATCGATATCCGTTTGTGAACGGACACTGCCTTCAAGATCTGCAATTGCGGCATTAACTGTTGTTAAAATATCAGAATTAGCCAAAAAATCATTTGGAATACTACGTACGTCAAATTTATCATAACCTTCAGTAATATTTGAAGTATCAATAAAAACAGATGGATTTTCGAAATTTATATACCAGGTTAACAATGAATGGTCTGGAATGCATGTTGAAGCAAGTACACTTATATAATCACACAAGTTGATAGCATCAACCGCTCGTACAACTGAAAAATCAGTAAACATTGATAAATTATCATGACTTACTAGACAAAAGTCAACGACAGAACAGCCTTTAGTAGATATAGATGTAAAATCATTGTTGATGAAATTACGACCATTTAACATACACATGTTAGCATTTATAAGAAATTCAATTAAAATATCGCCAAATGAGTTGCTCTTAAAATCTACGACATTTCGTTCACATAAAGGATCAACACCAACAATAAAATCACTATTTTCGCCGCAACGGCTATTAAAATCTCCACATAAAAATGGTATTCCAACATTTTGATATTCATATATATCTGTCAATAGACTATCATAAAAATTAAATGCATCAACGCGGCGGGATGAGTTCTCGGGAGGAAGATAACATACACAGGGCAAAATAACTATATCTTCTGTTTTGTGTATAAGTTTCAACCAAAGAACACCTTCTTTTGTGTTATCTAAAACAGAGATATTGAAATTACCTACAACATCGTTATGGATAAAGAAAGCAACTCCCCCGGAACCAGTCCAAGCCCGTTTATGCAAATGTTTACGATTATTACCATACCAGTGATAACCGTCTAGCTTAAGTACATCAATCGATTTAAGATGGGATTCAGCTATTCCTATAATGTCTAATTTAAAAGTGTTCAAACAGGATGATCTTAAAATAAAATTGTCACTATCAGAATCACAGTTCCAACCTCTAACGTTCCAGAACCCGACATGTATCTAGTAACGACCCCTGTAAGCATGACCACGTTGACCATTTCCTCGACCACCACGTCTACCATTGGCACTGCTCCAGCTAGAGTGATTCTGGTTATTAGAGCTTTGACTATGAGTATGATAGTTTTATATATTTAGTTTAATGTAATTACACTTTGTTAAGGGTTTTGAATAAAAAATAATTTTCTTTAATGATGTTACTTAAAGGTTGCTAAATCATATATAAAGGTAATTAGTATGTTTGCATTTAAAGTATGTTTGATGTTTGTTTGTTTTTAAATTTTATTAATTAATTAAGTTTTTTTATCTTGATTTCATTGTTAAATATAATTAGGTGTTGC
Source organism: Serripes groenlandicus (assembly GCA_031761405.1). NCBI lineage: Eukaryota > Metazoa > Mollusca > Bivalvia > Cardiida > Cardiidae > Serripes > Serripes groenlandicus. The sequence goes on along the minus strand of JASEVX010000001.1, from coordinate 30,186,742 downwards.
TTAAATGTTTGACAATCAGTGAATAACATTGTGTTGTTTGAAGGTTCAATATTTTCTTTGATGTTCTCTGAACTGGGGATTGCTAATTATTAATTGTAGTCTGTAACGTTGTTGTTTTGTTTTCATTTAGATATAAATATTTTAATTGGGATAATTATTGTTTTGAGTAATATGTAATAAAGTATATAAACCAAAGAAATTAATGCAGTTTTATTCTATGCTTTCATTAATTAGTTGCTGTTAAAATAGAGTTTCATAAATTTCATATACATTTTGGCTGGATTATATTGACTTTGTTGTTCATTTGTGATTATTTGGATATACTATTTATAAATGCCAGATCAGTGTATTGTGTGTGCTGAGGTCGTACGTCAAAGGCAACATGGAATCATGTGTGATTCTTGCCAACTTTGGCAACATAGAACCTGTGGAACAGGTAAGACATTTTTTTATATTTTATTTTATGATAAGTCAGTTATGGGTGCTTTTGAAAATAATGAAGTTATGTTACTTTTTTCTTTTGAATAAATACAGGATTAAGTGTAGCCACATAATTTACGTAACAATTTTACGGTTTGGTCTTCCTAGCTGAAACTTGGCAAACTTTATATGAGGACTGATAAAGTTTGCGGAGAAAATAACATTATTTTGAAAAGCACCGTTATGTTCTTTAATATTTTCATATGTCCAATGATAAACTTTGCCTAGTAGCAGAAGCAAGTAGATTCCCTAGTCTGCTGTTACATTAAAAATCATTCAGAAATCTGAATTTAAGAGCTAATGTTTTTATTATGGTTGATTTTCCAAATAATGAAGACTTTTTTATGCCCCCGGAATCATTCAATGCATTATTGGGAATACTTTGTGTTATTTAATATATTGTGGAAATAAGTTAATTGAAAATGAAATCAATTTTGTGTTGTACTTTTCAGGCTTGCACCACCGCCTTAACAATATGGCGGGACACCAGAGCCTCACTTTTTATCGGCTGGTTCCAGTACTGAGGAGGGAATCGGAAAATATACACTACGAACTCCGCCACCTCAGAGAGGGAACGTCCACAAGGAGAGTGCGAGCGTCTGTCTTGGCACGGGATGCCAGGCTACAAAAACTGTGGCAGCAGTACCGTGATAAAGACATTGCGACTGGAACATTGTTGGCTGAGTGTGCCAAGTACTTTGGACCTGTGTGTGATGCAGTAGGTCCGAGTCAGCCAGTGGTCCAGATCACACGGCTGTAGTGACTATAATCATGATGAAATAGACGCTTTCTGACGCCTCTGCAGCAGACGGCTATTTGAAAAAAAGTCACAATGTTTTCAACTTTTAGTCATAGATTATCCATTCAATTATAAAGATTTTCTATTTCTTGGCAAATTTTTCTCTGTAAATATGTATAATATGTTAATATGTATATATTGTATAATAAATATATAAAAAATTCATGTTCCTTATTTTGTACTTTTTTGCTTTGTGAATGAAATAGGGTTAACGATGAAATAGCTAAAAGAAAATTGTGCAATATGGAAAATCTAGAAATAGTGATAATAAACTATCTATTTGAGATCAAAAATCAAGAAATAGTGATAATAAACTAACTATCTATTTGAGATCAAAAATCATTTTGGGAGGGAACCGTCTATAGGTATATAACTTTGGGGGGGAAACGTCTTGGGAGGAAATGGTTTGGGGAGGAAACGTCTACAGGGAGGAAACGGTTTGGGGGGAAACGTCTGGTTTCCTCCCAGAATACCCAATACGCCTGTAAGTGATGAGTTCACTAACAAGTTTCTGGTCTATTTGATTTTCTACTTTTGTTTATATTTTCCTGCCTGCAATCCTTCTGGAAAAATACATTATACAGTCTTAAAAATACCAAAATCTCTGAAATCTGTACATTGTGTGGCATCAATGTATACTTATTCACCTACCTCTACAGTAGTTTGGTCCTGAAGAGGTTTTAAATCCAAATATAAACACTATTATATCCAACACTGTAAAATACCATGAACCACATGCAGTAAACAATCTTTTTTTAGACCAAGCTGGAGGTATAAATACACTAAAAAGTATAGAGTTTTCTCCCTTTGACCATAAATTAATGTTATCCCGATTAATTCAATATCTTTTAAGAAACAGAGAGTTGTTCATTTCAAAGAACTGACACACACTCTCCCGTCTTCTAGTGAGACGAAGCGTCAAGCTGGACTGGCTAAAGCGGCTGGCTTGATTAACTTCAATCCGGTAGGGGGGAGTCGCTGCGTTATTGTTTGGGCGGTTTTTATTTTTGCTTCATTTTTTATCGGAGTTGTTTTGTTGGGGGGTGTCTGCTATCGCGTCCAAGCCCGTAAAATATTAAAATACTACTAAAACAGTTAATGTCTTCGACTTCGAACGCGTACGCACTAAAATAATTCCATAACAATTATAAGAGGCAGCTTTAGCCGGGAAGGGAAATCCTTAAGGTCTCACCGGGTGTACTACACACCGGCTATTGCTCGCTATCAAAGTTATTATATGTAACAGACATCAGGGGGCAGGGATTCCCGACAACGTCTCCGCTATTGGAGGACCATATTCGGATAGACCCTTGCACCCAGATATAAACAACCAGAGAGCAATGCAAGAAGACCCAGGATTACACTGAGATTTCGGCCACTGGTATCGACCCAAATGGGAAATATACGGGGTGGTCATCTACCGGTGTAGTCCTGGACAGCGCCATCCCCGAATGGGTATGCCCATACAATCGCGGATAAAACTCAACCGTCAAACTAGATTTATTCTTCCTTCTATTTTTTAACAACATTGTAACGAAGAGTTAAAGGAAATTAGTCAACAACTATAGACAAATAAACAATAGATATGTGCATGCTGTACTATATATTAAACAATAGTTTTATAAACAATAGATATGTGCATGATGTACTATATATTAAACAATAGTTATATAAACGATAGGTATGTGCACGCTGTACGATATATTAAACAATAGTTTTATAAACGATAGGTATGTGCATGTGGTACGATATATTAAACAATAGTTATAACACTAATCCCCTCGGCCCCTTAACCCGAAGAAAAAAAAAAAAAATCAAAAAAAAAAAAATCAATAAAAACAACACATATACATAGGTATACATATATATATCTATATATATACTAGTCTGCAAACCAATAGTACGAGAACAATAATAGTAGTAATAACGATAGCTGCTCGCCAAATGGCATTAATGCCAAGCGCGAGGGTAAACAACGCCAAACAACAACAACAACAGCCGAGTAGTTTCTTATTTTCCCATAACGTCTTTTGACGCATCGGCATCAGTCGAGTTTGAAAACATAAGTATAAAAGGAGTAATCGCTCGTAATAAGACTATTTACGTTGTTGAACTATATAAAATATATAATAATCTGAAACTTTCTTGAAAGAACATGATCATTTGTATGTATTTTTAAGTAGTAGTCTCTTAAATATGGAATGAATTGTAATTTATATAATCACCTTTCCAACCAAGAAAAACAATTCAATGGATAAGACCCATGTTCAGTCTCTGAATGCCTTAACCTTTCCCTGGATTGATTGATTTATTGGTGTTGAACGTCGTTTTCAACAATGTTTCAGGCGGCAAGTGCACATACTTGCGATGTTTCCTTGCTTTCTCATACTAGTACTCCACAAACCATACTTTCGAAGCAACTGACTGCTTTTCCAAATAGACGGTTAGTCCAATGGTGAAAGTCGAATGACGCTGGCCACAGTGACTTTTGTCGAACGTTGACCGAGCTGGTGTTCGAACTCACAAAGCGTGGATTGACAGACTGCGTCGTTACCGACTGAGCTACCGTTGCTCGGTCCGTTTCCGGGAAATATTTCCCCTTGTCGTGTTAGAAGCACAAAGTGGTATTTTTCTGCTTAATTCCTCAATCCTTTGTTCTCATGATATCATAGGCACAATACTGAATATTCAAATATTTTTCATGGATTTGGAGATACCTTGAAATTGTTTTAAAATGATTCATCTGACGGTACAGATCCACTGTGCAAACAAGAATGAAATTACGCTCTGTGACCTCGCAGATGGATATTCTTTATAAACATAGGTTGCCATTCCATTGTACATACGAGTGCTGATATACTGAATAACGTAAAGGAACTTATGATTTTGAAAGAGGTAACCTCTAAGTAAGTTGCAAGACGGAAGTCAATTTCATTTGCCGGAAAATTACTTTACTATTTGAAAACCATGTGTAAATGTTCTCGGGTCTAAAACTTAAACCATCACCAGGATCGGTTGCATCACATCTTACAGCCATTACATTGTTACTCGTATGTATGTTGCTTTGTCCCGCTTTCAACAATATTCCGTTACAACTCGTAGATTTCTGGACAAATCACTAATACCGCGGCTGATTTCTTGATAAATCACTTATACTGCGGCTGATTTCTGGATAAATCACTAATACCGCGGCTGATTTCTGGATAAATCACTTATACCGCGGCTGATTTTTGGATAAATTACTAATACCGTGGCTGATTTCTGGATAAATCACTTATACCGTGGCTGATTTCTGGATAACTCACTAAAACCGCGACTGATTTCTGGATAAATCACTTATACCGCATCTGATTTCTAGATAAATCACTTATACTGCAGCTGATTTCTGGATAAATAACTAATACCGCGGCTGATTTCTGGATAAATAACGAATACCACGGCTAATTTCTGTATAAATCAATAATACCGCAGCTGATTTCTGATGACATTACCACTACCGCGGCTGATTTCTGGATCAATCACTTATACCATGGCTGATTTCTGGATAAATCACTTATACCGCGCCTGATTTCTGGATAAATCACTTATAACACGGCTGATTTCTGGTTAAATGACTAATACCGCGGCTGATTTCTGGATAAATCACTTATACCGCGCCTGATTTCTAGATAAATCACTAATACCGCGGCTGATTTCTAGATAAATCACTAATACCGCGGCTGATTTCTAGATAAATCACTTATACCGCGCCTGATTTCCAGATAAATCACTTATACCGCGGCTAATTTCTAGATAAATCACTAATACCGCGGCTGATTTCTGGATAAATCACTTATACCGCGCCTGATTTCTAGATAAATCACTTATACCGCGGCTGATTTCTGGATAAATCACTTATACGGCGCCTGATTTCTAGATAAATCACTAATACCGCGGCTGATTTCTGGATAAATCACTTATACCGCGGCTGATTTCTGGATAAATTACTAATACCACGGCTGATTTCTGGATAAATCAATAATACCTCTGCTGATTTTAGGATAAATTACTAATACCGTGGCTGATTTCTGGATAAATCACTTATACCGTGGCTGATTTCTGGATAACTCACTAAAACCGCGACTGATTTCTGGATAAATCACTTATACCGCGGCTGATTTCTGGATAAATCACTTATACCTCGACTGATTACTGGATAAATCACTTACACCGCAGCTGATTTCTGGATAAATCACTTATACCGTGGATGATTTCTGGATAAATCACTTATACCGCAGCTGATTTCTGGATGAATCACTTATACCGTGGCTGATTTCTAGATAAATCACTTATACAGCGGCTGATTTCATGATAAATCACTAATACTGCAGCTGATTTCTGGATAAATCACTTATACCGTGGCTGATTTCTGGATAAATCACTTATACCACGGCTGATTTCTAGATAAATCACTAATACCGCGGCTGATTTCTGGTTAATCACTTATACCGCGGCAGATTTCTGGATATATCACTTATACCGTGGCTGATTTCTGGATAAATCACTTATACTGCTGCTGATTTCTGGATAAATCACTTATACTGCAACTGATTTATGGATAAATCACTAATACCGTGGCTGATTTCAGGATAAATCATTTATTCCGCGGCTGATTACTGGATAAATCACAAATACCGCAGCCGATTTCGGGATAAATCACTTATACTGCTGCTGATTTTTTGATAAATCACTTATACCGAGGCTGATTTCTGGATAAATCGTTTATACAGCTGCTGATTTCTGGATGAATCACTTATACTGCGGCTGATTTCTGGATAAATCACTAATACTGCAGCTGATTTCTGGATAAATCACTAATACCATGACTGATCTCAGGATATATCACTAATACTGTGGCTGATTTTTGGATAAATCACTAATACTGCAGCTGATTTCTGGATAAATCACTAATACCGTGGCTGATTTCTGGATAAATCATTTATACCACTGCTGATTTCTGGATAAATCACTGATACCTTGCCTGATTTCCGGATAAATCACTAATACCACAGCTGATTAATGGATAAATCACTTATACTGCGGCTGATTTCTGGATAAATTACTAATACCGCGGCTGATTTCTGGATAAATCACTAATACCGATGCTGATTTCTGATGACATTACAGATACCACGGCTGATTTCTGGATGAATCACTTATACAGTGGCTGATATCTGGTTAAATTACTAATACCGCAGCTGATTTCTGGATAAATTACTAATACCGAGGCTGATTTCTGGATAAATCATTTATACAGCTGCTGATTTCTGGATGAATCACTTATACTGCGGCTGATTTCTGGATAAATCACTAATACTGCAGCTGATTTCTGGATAAATCACTAATACCATGGCTGATCTCTGGATATATCACTAATACTGTGCCTGATTTTTGGATAAAATACTAATACTGCAGCTGATTTCTGGAAAAATCACTTATACCACGGCTGATTTTTTGATAAATCACATATACCGCAGCTGATTTATGAATAAATCTCTTATACAGCTGCTGATTTTTCGATAAATCACTTATACCGCTACTGATTTCTTGATAAATCACTTATACCGCGGCTGATTTCTGGATAAATCACTTATACCGCGGCTGATTTCTGGATAAATCACAAATACCGCGGCTGATTTCTGGTTAATCACTTATACCGCGGCAGATTTCTGGATATATCACTTATACCGTGGCTGATTCTTGACAAATCACTTATACTGCGGTTGATTTCTGGATAAATCACTTATATTTATTGGGGGTTTTAGTATTCAGATATACCACGGTGACATTACACATATCCATGCTGTATGTCTTATTAACCAGTACTAGATTAGAACATGTGCCTTACTAAAGTACACCAATGTTTCGGGTTCATATACGTACCAGTATTTATATTTTATTTATTGGGGTTTTAGTATTCAGTTATATCAAGGTGACGCTACACATATCCATGATAAACGTGTTACTAACCATCATACGGCTAGAATATGCGCCTTTTCATCAAGGTACTCCAATGAGTCGTGTTCATATCAGTCCCAGTATTTATATTTTGATTTATTTTTTGTTTTCAGTATTCAGTTATATCACATTGAAAGTGCACGTATATATGATCCATGTGTTACTAACCAGTACTAGACTAAAACATGTGCCTTTCCATAAAGGTACTCCAATGTGTTTTTAGTATTCAGTTTTATCACGGTGACAGTACACGGATACATTATCCATGTGTTACTTACCGGTATTAGGCTAAAACATGTGCCTTTCCATTAAGGTACTCCAATGTGTTTTTAGTATTTAGTTTTATCACGGTGACAGTAAACGTATACATGAGTCATGTGTAACTTACCGGTATTAGGCTAAAACATGTGCCTTACCCGTTTGACTATGGACGTGACTTCAACAGAGCTTATGTAAGAGATACTTAATTTATGTTCTCACTGATTTGAACGAAAATTTAAGGTAGCACAGAGGTGACATGTGTATGTTTTTATTTATCTCGTGCACACGACATACTAAGTCATGCGCACGAGATACTATGTCGTGCACACGAGATACTTTGTCGTGTGCACGAGATACTTAAGTCGTTCGCACGAGATACTATGTCGTGCGCACGAGTTACTATGTCGTGCGCACGAGTTACTAAGTCGTGCGCACGATATACTATGTCTTGCGCACGAGTTACTAAGACGTGCGCACGAGGCTTGTACTAAACTGATTTATTGAAGTTTAACGCCGTTTTCAACGACATTTCAGTAATATCACGGAGGCTGGTACTAAAATGATACATTGGAGTTAAACGCCGTTTTCAACTACATTCTAGTTATATCACGGCGGCTTGTACAATAAGTGTGTGTACAAGAACCGCGTTCCAGGTTACTTTACCATAGCATATGTGTGGTTAATGTAGATGCAGATCGCCGTGTCCATCAACATAGTATGATCCAGATATGCACTGTTTATAAATGTGTTATTTCAGGAGACGTTTCTGATAAACCACTTGCGTTTAGGTAACATATAAAAGGTCTTTAGACATTTCTTTATTAAGTTTATTTACATAAGCCACTTACTTGTTTAAACAACATGGGAAAGTTAGAAACTGTCTTTAACACTTCTACTTCTACATTTTAGTGTAAACACCCAGATCTTTCGCGAACTTTTCGACATGGGTTCATTTGTGAATATCGTATGAAGTAAATTTATTCGATAGCACTTATGAGTCATAAATGTCGTTTACATCATTAGCTTTCTGTTACGCACAGTTCATAAAGGTACATATGCATTGGTTAATATTGGAGTTGACAAACACTTTTGAAGTAGAGTAGTTAATTAGAAAACTTATTTGGAAAAGGTGTTCACGTTTATGAATTGTCTGGTTATATATCCATAATACATGTATTTACAAAAAAAAAGTAAACCACAACATTGTTTGTATTGTTCTTTTCCTTTCTTATGACGAATTCGATGACTTTCGCATAAAGTGCATATAAAACATTGTGGAAAAGGAATCATCTGTAAGAAGTGAAACGTTTCTGCTTTTTTCCTCCCACTACCAAATTTGTACAAATCTGTTCGACAATTTTCTGGCATACATGAGTTTATCGTGTACTGAATATGATCAACTTCTTATCATCCGTACATAGACCAACCACTAGACAACCATCACTCTGTCTGTACGATATACACTTTGGGTAGTATATCCCGTCCTGCTCTGACAACAACATCTTCTCCTTACCACCATCATGTCGGAATGCATGTACATTGTGAGAATAATATCCACACACTAACAGGTTATCTTCTCCATCCACATACATTCCAACGGGTGCCTTCAAGTCTATGTCAGAGTACTGGTATATAACGTAACCTTGATTGTTCAAACATGTTACAATGTCAGTGTCCACATCAGAGACAAACACCTTATCCCCACCCCCGTTAACTTTCACATAATTAGGCCGAGTAAACATATATGTACCGTTGTTTACACCCAACCTTCTCTGTACTTCACCGTCCATGTTGAGTACTCGTACTTCACCATTACCGGGTACATCATGACAGGTAACATACATCTCGTCGCCATAAACATCTACACCCTCACAGTTTTTATCCATCTTGAGTGTTTTCTTCACCACCATATCTGGGAATACTCTTACTCGCAGGAGTTGTTTGAGGTTTCTCTGTGACACTATGACGTCAGTGTCGTCGATAGCCGACACGTCTACTGCAGGAACTGATAACTGGGATTTAAATTGGAAGTTGTTATCAAACAGTTTCATACCGTCGTTTCCACATGCGAGTACAAGATGTCCGTCAGACATAAATGTACATCCAAGGACTTTATCCGATTTGACATCTATTTCTTGAGTTGCCTTAAGAGACATTTTCAGTATAGAGGTCCGGTTATGAACGGTATAAATTGATCGGTTGTTAGCAACAGTGCCTAGTGATTGTAAGTGTTGGATCAGGTCAGTTAGAACGTCATTGGGTTTAAAACGAATGTCTATTTGGTAAATATCTTTCTGGAGATTGTCAATGATATGTCCATATTCACTTGCTCGTGAAGACGCTTTTTTAATTCCGACATACATGAGGTCATTTTCCCGCGTTTTCTGACATTCAGACACAGTTTTGTCCAGATCTTCTATTTGACGTAAAATGTCATCTGATAAAGTGACGTGTGCGTCTATCTCTGTATTCATCATTTCTTCAATGTCATGCAGTTCGGAAGACATTTTCTTTTCGAGGTCATCCAGCGTGTCGTTGATATCCGTGCGTAACTGATGCATGCCGCTGAAACATTTCTTTATCTGAGTCTTCACGGTTGATTTGTCAATGCGTCTGTTCTTTGTAAGGTCCTCATATCTGGTTGTTAAGGCCCTTAGACCTTTAACGACTTTATCAAGCTCCTTTTCAACATCTATTCGAGCACTGTGCCTACTGACATCGCCTGTATCGCAAGTTTTATGACCAGTCATTTTACAGGTAGGACAAATGACCTCATCGTGAGTGGTACAGTAGAAATTAAGTAAAGTTGTTTTGTGGGTATCACAAAACATAAACGGTAACGTTGGTTTTGTTCTCATGGATCCGGATGGAACGTTACTCCCTGTCAGAAT
>JASEVX010000001.1:30141314-30171314 GCA_031761405.1 Serripes groenlandicus | reverse complement strand
TAAAAAAGCAATTTGACTGTTTTTCATCTCTGGAACTGTTTGTTTGGTAAAAAGTCAAAATGGCAGAAATGTTTATTATGAGACTATCTAAATAGTTACTCAAACCATATTGAATGGTTGAAAAGACTGGTCGCCAGGTGTAATCAGATAAGGGTTAAATGACAACACTTCTTTTCTGAAGCTGCTTGTTTGATTTCCAGATAGTCCTAGGTGATCTCTAGAAAACGTGTTTATGCCATATTGATTTATTGAAAAAGCTTGCCCGCAGATAGGTACCAGAAAAGGGGTGAAAAAAAGCACTGAGTATCTTTTTTTCATTGAAACTACATTTTTAATTTCAAAATAATGTTCCTGAGATTACCATTTACCAAAAAACATACACATTGAGTTAAAAACTTAGTTACCAGGCGGCATAAGAATGGGGAATAAAATAACAAAGTTCTTCTCCTTTGAAACTGCTTGTCTGTTATCAAGATACTTTTGTAGCAATGCTTCTCTTCCAAAATGCCACATGACGCCCTTGCTGTGTCGACAAATAACAAGTACTATTGTGATCAGCGTCCTTGTCCGGAGTACTGCTGCATGTAAGCTCTGACTTAGTATTCATGTCACCGATACAGGGCCATATGGCGCTCGTGATGTGTCAACGAATAACAAGTACCATTTTTTTCAGCATCCGTGCCAATTTACCATTGAATATCATTTAAAAGAATATCATTATATTCGGATAATGATGTACTGCTACGTGTAAGCTATGGAATAAACGGTTTGGTATACTCTGCCATAGTATGTGGTCACACGATGCTCGTGTTGTGTCAACAATTAACAAGTACCATTGTAATCAGCGTCCTAGTAAACGTAACACTTTCCCACCTCTGCAGACGCATGTTGATGCAAAATCAGCAGATGATGAGCAATTTCACCTTTGGCCACAATGTGTTCAACTTTATTTAACAATTAAGCTATCTTTTATGGCGATATTTCAGGTTTTTGTCAGTATGTTTTCAAAGTCGTCTGCTGCAGATTTGTTGTATGTGGGAAAGAGTTAACCAATATTAAAATAAAACCAGAACCTTAGGATAACGGTGTACTGATACATGAAAGCTTGTGAATAAATGGTTTGGTAAAACTCGCAGTTTTAATGCTGAATTACAGAATACAACGGAAGAAATTTCAAAACATTGATTAAGCATTGCCATGTACAGACCACATCAGACACATCTACAGTAGACAACGTTTGAAATCTCCTTTTGGAAAAGAAAACTAAATTGGTCAAAGACTACCACTTGTTTTCCTATTCTCACGATGTTCAAATCTTTTTTGAAAAATAACGTCATTGTTGTTTTTAGACATTATCTAGTAAGACGACTGCGACATATCATTTACAGATTAGCAGTTTCGTGTATTTACAGCGACATCAACAATGTGTGTATGATGTTTTACGTAGCTTTCAACCATTTTTCAGTTATATCACGGCGTTTTATGGGTAAGTTACCAGTATTCCTGGACACCACTGAGTCGGTTGACATAAACAAAGTTAAACATACTACAATCAAAAAGTAAAACTAAACAAGAGAACTCACAGACAATAATTTATGTCAATAGTCACAGAAATAGAGATACATCGTGTTTCTTTACAAATATGAAAGCCAACAGTTTACCTGTCACAATAAATCTAACATCAATTGTTCAACCAGTTTAGCCTCGTATGTACAGATAACCGGGACACGTATCTATTTATTTGGACAATGACGGTCGTATGCTCAAGAACTAAAGCAAATGATGTGTTGACTTTAATATATGGTAAAATCGGCGCAGGAAAGCTCTGGAAATGGAAGAATCTGGCATATGCCACTTCCTTGGTTTAAGTCACCTGCACGTATAATGTTTCATAATAATGTCAATAAATCTATTACATGTGTTTCGGCGAAGACATAGGTTAGCTGATCAGACCTTTGAGTACGTTTGTGTCTAATCAAACGAAGATTCATCTTGATAGATATACGACCAGGAGCAACGTATGTAGGTATTATGTAACCAGAGTCTTATAAAAGTGTTTTTGAATTTGGCAACAAAGGCAAACGAAGTACGCACTTTGTCACTAGAGTATTATAGAGGTATTGTTGAATTTGTTTATTTAATATATTTATAGAGTTCATGGTTAAAAGCTATATGTGTGACACCACTGGTTACACTTTCACTCTCCTTTATGTGAAGCCAAAACGGAGATTTAACAATAGCTCCTTTCGTTGGACGGATCTCATTTGACTATTAGAAAGTTCTGGATAATGTATTGTGTATAGTTCTAGTGTTTTTTAAGTTCGGAAATTGGAGGGAATCGTCAAGTTATTGTTATAATCTGTGATGTTATTTCACAGGTTCGGTCATCACAGACAAATTTGAGTAATCGGTAAGTTGATCAACCCAGTTTTGATACGAACTGCCTTTTCTGAGGAAATCCGAACTACGAACTTTCCATCGCATTTTATTAGATGACAGACCACTTTTGTCCAAAGCCTTTGTGACTGGCATTAAATTATGTGAAAGAGTTCCAAATTTCGTATGAACTGGTTTCCGTATAGTTTCCTCGGGCTTTGATACATCGCCAAGAGGAATTGCCCATTTAAGACCTACTGTGTGTACTTAATAAAGAAAGTGTCACTTTTCATTCTAAAACTTTTCACGGTCGAAGGCGTTTTGACAGCGTCTTGTCTGCTTTCAGATCGGCTTTCAGATTTAGGTGTTTGTGTGTCCATTTTTGAAGGTGACGTACCTGACATGACGTCATCAATGTCATCAACAGCAGTGTAAAACTGACCATGATACCCGAAGACCCTTTTTGCTCATGCGCGACATTCAGGATTTTGGTTGATCGTTAGGACTTCCGGTTAACTTTCTGTCTTCGGCATTTCTTGTAGATCTTCCGTCTTTTTCGTGTATTTCCGGCGACGTATTACCTCACCTTTTCAGATATTTTGTATTGATCTAGGACTTATGTCATCTTGAGCCTTTTTCCTGTTGTCGTTGTATGTCTTTAAGACTGACGTTTTGTCCGTGTTTGATTTTCAGACCGTTTAAATGGATCCAGTGTCTCAGAGATTGTTGTCTTGATGTGTTGTTCCGTGACTGTGTAACACTCTGGCCATCTGATCTTCTCAGTCGGGCTGTCAGACTGTTGGACAGAAGATTTGTGTGGGTGTTGTTTAATTTAACCTCCGTCGTGCACGATGAGTATGTTTTTCAATGATTTACCTGCAAGTATAAAAGGATAACATTTATATGAAAGTAATGGATACCTAGTTTATATGTCTTAACTTAAAAAATTACATTCAACAAAAATCAGACGTAACTTTACAACATTATTGGAAACTGAAACATTCATCATAATGATCAATTTATTCATATTCCAAATTTATTTCTACTGTCTCAAAAAAGGTTCATAAGATTTTCCTTGAATTTCTCAGATGTGTTTTTCCTTTCTCCAGTTAAGCGAGTCCTTAGGGTATTTTGCGTAAAGGGTAAGTGTAATTGTTCGATAAAGAAGATTAACAAGATGGGGACATGAGTTTATATGTGAACAGAGTCTCCATATTACAAGTGTGTAACCCTTACCCTGCTTAAGTATTTCAACTGGTATAATCAACCATGAATGTTTGACAATTCCTGCATATTAACAGAAACATAGATAAGAGAGACAAGCAACTCCATGTGTGCACCTGTAACATGTAACTGGTTAAAATATCAGAAACGTAGATAATATCACGTCCGTGAAAATATCAAGAGACAAAACGAAATTGTCCAAAATTCCACATTATGTAGCAAATAGAACATTGAAGTCATATTTGGCACACGTACAACATATACATATTCTGAAAGCATAAAATGTCACTTAAAGCAACAGATAAATTGAACTTTCCATGTAGTTTGAATAAGAACTGGTTTAAAAGACCAAGATATTGTGATTTAGGAATTTAAACAATATTGTCCCAATAATGAATAGACTGACATTATTCAAATGGATCAAAGATAATCAAAACGGTTATTGCATTGAACTATTTTCATATACTGCAATAGAAGAATGTTTAAACTTTCAGAAATAATTGTAATGACCTAATTCATACTGATACTTGGTAAACATGTAGATATGAGCCGTCACGCGGGAAATCCAACATTGGGACATTGCGTAAAGTATCGACCCGGATCAGCCTAAGCATGCCGCGCAGGCTTACCTAGATAGACACTTGTCGCCTCCTGTTGATTTTCTGTTTCAGAAATCATTACTCTATCGCTCTATTCCCCTGAGACGGAATGCGTCGGCCCGGATTAGTCTGCGCGGACTGCGCAAGCTGACCTGGGTCGATACATTACGCAGAGGCTATAATCGTTGGTTTTCTCGCGGAACGGCTCAATTATATATGGGAAGTGTAACTCGTAGATCAAGATTACATTGCACGAATATGCAGGCTGACATCGTTTTACTCTACCAACAAATGTCGTAACGGGTCAAACCCAAGCCTTAAAGAGTAATCATTACATCATTACATGTCACACGATCCTCTTTTGTTTTTATTTTCTTATCTAGATAAGTGTCGGTTGTTATTCCTATAAATCCTTAATTGATCTCTGTAACCTATAGTTTATATGTCCCACAGAGATTATTCCTTTGAAAACCCACAACATTTGGTTCTGCTGTGTAACATTAGACATATTGTTTACCAGCTAACTTGTTATCTAGGTGACCGCCTCGTTGGTGTAGGTGTTGAGCCTCGGGTGCGGGAGGCCGTGGGTTAGATCCCCGGCTGGGTCATACAAAAGACTTCAAAAATGGTAGTAATGTATGCTCTCATTAGCGCTCAGGGTTGCGGGATTAGCATTACTACTGACTGGCTGGTGTCAGGATACATGGCGGACTAGACGTACTGGTAGCTGACAAGGAGAACGCTGTGATATAACTAAAGAATGTTGAAATCTGCGTAAATACACCAACCAATCTTATCTAGGTATATGAGCCGTCCCGCGAAAAAACCAAGAGTGTGGCCTCTGCGTAAAGTATCGACGCAGATCAGCCTGCGAAGTCCGTGCAGACTGATCCGGGCCGACACATTCCTTCTCAGGGGGACAAAGGTATAGAGTAATGATTCCTGAAACAGAAAATCCACAGAAGGCGAAAAGTGTCTATCCGGATAAGCCTGCGCCGCATGCAATGTAGGATTTCTCGCTGGACGGCCCATATATACATGTATATCACTGATCCAGTACACCACATTATCTATACGAGTATTGATTGCTTTTAAGAGCCGTGGCGTTATTTAAACACAGACAATGTTAAATGTTTAATATTTCAACGTTGTAGCTCAACCAATTGAAATACATTGCAAACTGGCTGATCTGGATCGTAGATCGTAGCTCAACCACTTCAAAAACATTGCGAATTGGTTGATCTGGGTCGTAGATCGTAGCTCAACCACTTTAAAAACATTGCTAATTGGTTGTGCTTGGTCGTAGATCGTAGCTCAACCACTTAAAAACATTGCGAATTGGCTGACCTGGGTCGTAGATCGTAGCTCTAGAAAACCACTAGAAAAACTTTGCGAATCGGTTGAGCTGGGTCGTAGATCGTAGCTCAACCACTAGAAAACATTCTGAATTGGCTGACCTGGGTCGTAGATCGTAGCTCAACCACTTCAAAAACATTGCGAATTGGTTGATCTGGGTCGTAGATCGTAGCTCAACCACTTAAAAACATTGCGAATTGGCTGACCTGGGTCGTAGATCGTAGCTCAACCAATTGAAAAACATTGCAAACTGGCTGATCTGGGTCGTATATCGTAGCTCAACCACTTAAAAACATTGCGAATTGGTTGTGCTGGGTCGTAGATCGTAGCTCAACCAATTGAAAAACATTGCAAACTGGCTGATCTGGGTCGTAGATCGTAGCTCAACCACTTCAAAAACATTGCGAATTGGTTGATTTGGGTCGTAGATCGTAGCTCAACCACTAGAAAAACATTCTGAATTGGCTGACCTGGGTCGTAGATCGTAGCTCAACCACTTTAAAAACATTCTGAATTGGCTGACCTGGGTCGTAGATCGTAGCTCAACCAATTGAAAAACATTGCTAATTGGTTGTGCTGGGTCGTAGATCGTAGCTCAACCACTAGAAAAAAATTCTGAATTGGCTGACCTGGGTCGTAGATCGTAGCTCAACCACTTCAAATACATTGCGAATTGGTTGATCTGGATCGTAGATCGTAGCTCAACCACTTAAAAACATTGCAAATTGGCTGACCTGGGTCGTAGATCGTAGCTCAACCACTTAAAAACATTGCGAATTGGTTGTGCTGGGTCGTAGATCGTAGCTCAACCACTAGAAAAACATTCTGAATTGGCTGACCTGGGTCGTAGATCGTAGCTCAACCACTTTAAAAACATTCTGAATTGGCTGACCTGGGTCGTAGATCGTAGCTCAACCACTTAAAAACATTGCGAATTGGCTGACCTGGGTCGTAGATCGTAGCTCAACCAATTGAAAAACATTGCAAACTAGCTGATCTGGGTCGTAGATCGTAGCTCAACCACTTCAAAATCATTGCGAATTGGTTGATCTGGGTCGTAGGTCGTAGCTCAACCACTAGAAAAACTTTGCGAATTGGTTGAGCTGGGTCGTAGATCGTAGCTCAACCACTTTAAAAACATTGCGAACATTACACCGAAATCTTCATTACTGTGTCATGTTATTTTATATGAGCAACATATATTGATTGGTACGACGGATTGAGGGGTAAACTTGAGGATGTTCCAGACGACATTGACTCCTGGTTTCCATCCCATGCCGTTTTTTGTCAGCAATAGACACGATTCTAAAAAGTGAATTCTATTTCAAAATCAACGTCTACATAATACAAAAACAGTTTGCCAAAGATTACACTTTGACGTTTTAATCGGCGTAGTCGACCTCTAGAAGACATGTGATTTTATTTCTTCAAAATGTTGATAAGTCTATTAGTTATTCCAAAATAGTTCCTTGACATTAGTGCTTTGGTTGTGACTGTTTACATTTTATGTTTTTCTGTAAGCTTATGTTATATGTGTATGCAATATTAATCACGCAGCTTACAGTATCTTGATATGATACTATTAATATGTATTTATCTTGGTTTCATATAATTGAGGAAAATAACATATGTTAGCGTTTCTAAACGGCTGATGATAACAACAAAATAAGAAAATGATTCAATTCCACCTTTCTTGGCGCTCAGTAATACTGAAAGTATTTATCACCTTTTCCCTAATGCTGATGACAAGTGTTTCATCTCTTAACAAGTATTGTCATTCAAAGCGGTAACTATTTATGTCAACCTAGTCATTTACTTAAATAATTTCTAATGAAGAAATATGCTTTTAAGTCTTGAGATCTATTTATATCAAAAGATATTACTATACATAGTAAACTTAAACAAACACTTAGAAATCTGATTACATCATCTTCAGTAGTCGTTTTATATGATTATATGATTTTTATATGTTTTATATACATTTATCATTTTACAAAAATTAGTCGACATACAGTCACTTTAACACTCATACATTTAGTCATGCATATACATGTACTATATTTGATCCGTCCCTGGTAAAAGAGCATGTGACATTTTTTAATATATCTTGATAACAATTTGAGAAAAGGATATTTTCTCTCCAAGAGTGACTCTTACTGTTCCCAGATTGTTTTCATGGATATCACAGCATTTATATGGGTATACAATTTTTTATATATACATGTATATGTGTCCATATGCAGACGTGTGCGTGTGTATGGTATGGTATGTATTTATGTTTTATAAGCATGCGTATGCTCTGCATTACGTGTCAGTGGTAATGTCAGTGTCAACTACGAAGGACATCCTTACTGACATGTTTTGTTCTGTGTTTGCGTGTGTATGGGATGTATATATGTTTTATATGCATGCGTATACTCTGCATTACGTGTCAGTGGGAATGTCCGGGTCAACTACGAAGGACATCCTTACTGACATGTTTTGTTCTGTGTTTGCGTGTGTATGGGATGTATATATGTTTTATATGCATGCGTATACTCTGCATTACGTGTCAGTGGAAATGTCCGGGTCAACTACGAAGGACATCCTTACTGACATGTTTTGTTAGATGTGTTTGCGTGTGTATGGGATGTATATATGTTTTATATGCATGCGTATACTCTGCATTACGTGTCAGTAGGACTGTCCGTGTCAACTACGAAGGACATCCTTACTGACATGTTTTGTTCTGTGTTTGCGTGTGTATGGGATGTATATATGTGTTATATGCATGCGTATACTCTGCATTACGTGTCAGTGGTAATGTCAGTGTCAACAACGAAGGACATCCTTACTGACATGTTTTGTTCTGTGTTTGCGTGTGTATGGGATGTATATATGTGTTATATGCATGCGTATACTCTGCATTACGTGTCAGTGGGAATGTCCGTGTCAACTACGAAGGACTTCCTTACTGACATGTTTTGTTCTGTGTTTGCGTGTGTATGGGATGTATATATGTGTTATGTGCATGCGTATACTCTGCATTACGTGTAAGTGGGAATGTCCGGGTCAACTTCGAAGGACATCCTTACTGACATGTTTTGTTCTGTGTTTGCGTGTATATGGGATGTATATATGTTTTATATGCATGCGTATACTCTGCATTACGTGTCAGTGGGAATGTCCGGGTCAACTACGAAGGACATCCTTACTGACATGTTTTGTTCTGTGTTTGCGTGTGTATGGGATGTATATATGTGTTATATGCATGCGTATACTCTGCATTACGTGTTAGTGGGAATGTCCGTGTCAACTACGAAGGACATCCTTACTGACATGTTTTGTTCTGTGTTTGCGTGTGTATGGGATGTATATATGTGTTATATGCATGCGTATACTCTGCATTACGTGTAAGTGGGAATGTCCGGGTCAACTTCGAAGGACATCCTTACTGACATGTTTTGTTCTGTGTTTGCGTGTATATGGGATGTATATATGTTTTATATGCATGCGTATACTCTGCATTACGTGTCAGTGGGAATGTCCGGGTCAACTACGAAGGACATCCTTACTGACATGTTTTGTTCTGTGTTTGCGTGTGTATGGGATGTATATATGTTTTATATGCATGCGTATACTCTGCATTACGTGTCAGTGGGAATGTCCGGGTCAACTACGAAGGACATCCTTACTGACATGTTTTGTTCTGTGTTTGCGTGTGTATGGGATGTATATATGTTTTATATGCATGCGTATACTCTGCATTACGTGTCAGTGGGAATGTCCGGATCAACTACGAAGGACATCCTTACTGACATGTTTTGTTCTGTGTTTGCGTGTGTATGGTATGTATATATGTTTTATAAGCATGCGTATACTCTGCATTACGTGTCAGTGGGAATGTCCGGGTCAACTACAAAGGACATCCTTACTAACATGTTTTGTTCTGTGTTTGCGTGTGTATGGGATGTATATATGTTGTATATGCATGCGTATACTCTGCATTACGTGTCAGTGGGAATGTCCGTGTCAACTACGAAGGACATCCTTACTGACATGTTTTGTTCTGTGTTTGCGTGCGTATGGTATGTATATATGTTTTATAAGCATGCGTATACTCTGCATTACGTGTCAGTGGGAATGTCCGGGTCAACTTCGAAGGACATCCTTACTGACATGTTTTGTTCTGTGTTTGCGTGTGTATGGTATGTATATATGTTTTATATGCATGCGTATACTCTGCATTACGTGTCAGTGGGAATGTCCGGGTCAACTACGATGGACATTCTTACTGACATGTTTTGTTCAGTGTTTGCGTGTATATGGTATGTATATATGTTTTATATGCATGCGTATACTCTGCATTACGTGTCAGTGGGAATGTCCGGGTCAACTGCGTAGGACATCCTTACCGACATGTTTTGTTCTGTGTTTGCGTGTGTATGGTATGTATATATGTTTTATATGCATGCGTATACTCTGCATTACGTGTCAGTGGGAATGTCCGAGTCAACTACGAAGGACATCCTTACTGACATGTTTTGTTCTGTGTTTGCGTGTGTATGGTATGTATATATGTTTTATATGCATGCGTATACTCTGCATTACGTGTCAGTAGGAATGTCCGTGTCAACTACGAAGAACATCCTTACTGACATGTTTTGTTCTGTGTTTGCGTGTGTATGGTA
Source organism: Serripes groenlandicus (assembly GCA_031761405.1). Classification (NCBI taxonomy): domain Eukaryota; kingdom Metazoa; phylum Mollusca; class Bivalvia; order Cardiida; family Cardiidae; genus Serripes; species Serripes groenlandicus. The sequence continues at coordinate 30,161,089 of JASEVX010000001.1, read as the reverse complement.
TGTATATATGTTTTATAAGCATGCGTATACTCTGCATTACGTGTCAGTGGGAATGTCCGGATCAACTACGAAGGACATCCTTACTGACATGTTTTGTTCTGTGTTTGCGTGTGTATGGTATGTATATATGTTTTATATGCATGTCTATACTCCGCATTACATGTCAGTGGGTATGTCAGTGTCAACTACGAAGGACATCCTTACTGACATGTTTTGTTCTGTGTTTGCGTGTATATGGTATGTATATATGTTGTATATGCATGCGTATACTCTGCATTACGTGTCAGTGGGAATGTCCGGGTCAACTACGAAGGACATCCTTACTGACATGTTTTGTTCTGTGTTTGCGTGTATATGGGATGTATATATGTTTTATAAGCATGCGTATACTCTGCATTACGTGTCAGTGGGAATGTCCGGGTCAACTACGAAGGACATCCTTACTGACATGTTTTGTTCTGTGTTTGCGTGTGTATGGTATGTTTGTATGTTGTATATGCATGCGTATACTCTGCATTACGTGTCATTAGGACTGTCCGTGTCAACTACGAAGAACATCCTCACTGACATGTTTTGTTCTGTGTCTGAGTGTGTAAGGTATGTTTATATGTTTCATATGCATGCGTATACTCTGCATTACATGTCAGTGGGAATGTCCGGGTCAACTACGAAGGACATCCTTACTGACATGTTTTGTTCTGTGTTTGCGTGTGTATGGTATATGTATATATGTGTTATATGCATGCGTATACTCTGCATTACGTGTCAGTAGGACTGTCCGTGTCAACTACGAAGGACATCCTTACTGACATGTTTTGTTCTGTGTTTGCGTGTGTATGGTATGTATATATGTGTTATATGCATGCGTATACTCTGCATTACGTGTCAGTAGGACTGTCCGTGTCAACTACGAAGGACATCCTTACTGACATGTTTTGTTCTGTGTTTGCGTGTGTATTGTATGTATATATGTTTTATAAACATGCGTATACTCTGCATTACGTGTCAGTGGGAATGTCCGGGTGCGTAGGACATCCTGACATGTTCTGTTCTGTGTTTGCGTGTGTAAGGTATGTATATATGTTTTATACGCATTAAAACATTATGTTCTATGACGTTCTACGATAAAGCTGAGGTATGTAAAACATGGAAGGCTTGCGATTAAATTTGGGGCCGGTCATGTTATGCATCATTCAGGCTTAACAAAAGGGATAACAATTGAATGCACAACTGACTTGAATAGTTGAACCGAAAACTGCTAGTTCGAAATGAATACGTCAAAAGATTTAATAATAATGTATTTTCCCACTGAAAAAAACTATTACGTGAAATAAACATGATTATAGTTTTTTAATTTTTATTTCATTTACTCATGGATCTATTTAATTAAACTTCAGTTTTAACTGTTTGTACTTTGATTTTCTGATGAAACAAGAGTTTTGGTGCTGATAATTATCTGTCATAGTATCACCATTATTGAAAAAAACGCACTTACGCACTTACGCACTTACGCACATACAATCACACACACTCACACACACACACACACACACACACACACACACACACACACAAAAGATGCCCTTATTTGCTCTCAGGGTTGCGGTGTCATTACTAGCTGTGTCATGATAAATGGACCATAAACGGTAACTTGCCAATGAAAGGCCGTGATGCGAGGAGTGTTCAAAAAGTTCGCTTAACCCTTTCCAACACACAACAAATCTGCAGCAGACACCTTTCAAAAAAAAAACGTACATATGAGGAAAAGGGTTCAGTGCTCCCATTTAGGTATCTTTTAAATCATTACAGTAGAATTGCGCTACATATAATGTAGATTGCGATATTTCCTATTCAATCAGTAATTTTCGGTTCTATGTTCAGCGTTGATATAACTGAAAAGGCGATCGACAGGGAGGAATAATGTCGAGCTGGAGTTACCTCCTCTTCATAAAAGAAGTCTTAAATCAACTAGAAACTATTCACAGTTTAACTGTTGGAACTATCAAGTGTGGCAACACAACACTAGCAGACGATTTAGTTCTTCTTTGTCCAAATCTTAATGCACTTGAAAATCAGATACAAATTGTATGTACTTACGCAAACACTTGGAGATGCTGCTTTAATACAGCATAGTGTAAATTTATAGTTTTTGGTAAACAAAACACAACAGTTAACTCCGCCAAACTTGGAAATTATAGTATAGAGAAATGCGAAGAAATTGACACATATGGAACGCCTTTACTGTATTAGTATGTTGTATTGTATCATACGCAGTACATTTTCTTGTATACGAGGTATATATTTCAATTGACATGGTATGGTACAGACCCAGATCAACCAATTCGCAATGTTTTTAAAGTGGTTGAGCTACGATTTACGACCCAGGTCAGCCAATTCAGAATGTTTTTCTAGTGGTTGAGCTACGATCTACGACCCAGCACAACCAATTTGCAATGTTTTTAAGTGGTTGAGCTACAATCTACGACCCAGCACAACCAATTCGCAATGTTTTTAAAGTGGTTGAGCTACGATATACGACCCAGGTCAGCCAATTCAGAATGTTTTTAAAGTGGTTAAGCTACGATATACGACCCAGGTCAGCCAATTCAGAATGTTTTTCAATTGGTTGAGCTACGATCTACGACCCAGCACAACCAATTCGCAATGTTTTTAAGTGGTTGAGCTACGATCTACGACCCAGGTCAACCAATTCAGAATGTTTTGAAAGTTGTTCAGCTACGATCTACGACCCAGGTCAGCCAATTCAGAATTTTTTTCTAGTGGTTGAGCTACGATCTACGACCCAGCACAACCAATTCGCAATGTTTTTAAAGTGGTTGAGCTACGATCTACGACCCAGGTCAGCCAATTCAGAATGTTTTTCTAGTGGTTGAGCTACGATCTACGACCCAGCACAACCAATTCGCAATGTTTTTAAGTGGTTGAGCTACGATCTACGACCCAGGTCAGCCAATTCAGAATGTTTTTCAAGTGGTTGAGCTACGATCTACGACCCAGCACAACCAATTCGCAAAGTTTTTAAGTGGTTGAGCTACGATCTACGACCCAGATCAACCAATTCGCAATGTTTTTGAAGTGGTTGAGCTACGATTTGCGACCCAGGTCAGCCAATTCAGAATGTTTTTCTAGTGGTTGAGCTACGATCTACGACCCAGCACAACCAATTCGCAATGTTTTAAAAGTGGTTGAGCTACGATCTACGACCCAGGTCAGCCAATTCAGAATGTTTTTAAAGTGGTTGAGCTACGATCTACGACCCAGGTCAGCCAATTCAGAATGTTTTTCAATTGGTTGAGCTACGATATACGACCCAGCACAACCAATTCGCATTGTTTTTAAGTGGTTGAGCTACGATCTACGACCCAGGTCAGCCAATTCAGAATGTTTTTAAAGTGGTTGAGCTACGATCTTCGACCCAGGTCAGCCAATTCAGAATGTTTTTCAATTGGTTGAGCTACGATATACGACCCAGCACAACCAATTCGCAATGTTTTTAAGTGGTTGAGCTACGATCTACGATCCAGATCAACCAATTCGCAATGTTTTTGAAGTGGTTGAGCTACGATCTACGACCCAGGTCAGCCAATTCAGAATGTTTTTCAATTGGTTGAGCTACGATCTACGACCCAGCACAACCAATTCGCAATGTTTTTAAGTGGTTGAGCTACGATCTACGACCCAGGTCAACCAATTCAGAATGTTTTGAAGTGGTTGAGCTACGATCTACGACCCAGGTCAGCCAATTCAGAATGTTTTTCTAGTGGTTGAGCTACGATCTACGACCTAGCACAACCGATTCGCAATGTTTTTATTTGGTTGAGCTACAATCTACGACCCAGGTCAGCCAATTCAGAATGTTTTTAAAGTGGTTGAGCTACGATCTACGACCCGGGTCAGCTAATTCACAATGTTTTTCTAGTGGTTGAGCTACGATCTACGACCCAGCACAACTAATTCGCAATGTTTTTAAAGTGGTTGAGCTACGATCTACGACCCAGGTCAGCCAATTCAGAATGTTTTTAAAGTGGTTGAGCTACGACCTACGACCCAGGTCAGCCAATTCAGAATGTTTTTCAATTGGTTGAGCTACGATCTACGACCCAGCACAACCAATTCGCAATGTTTTTAAGTGGTTGAGCTACGATCTACGACCCAGGTCAACCAATTCAGAATGTTTTGAAAGTGGTTCAGCTACGATCTACGACCCAGGTCAGCCAATTCAGATTTTTTTTCTAGTGGTTGAGCTACGATCTACGACCCAGCACAACCAATTCGCAAAGTTTTTAAGTGGTTGAGCTACGATCTACGACCCAGGTCAACCAATTCGCAATGTTTTTCAGTGGTTGAGCTACGATCTACGACCCAGCACAACCAATTCGCAATGTTTTTAAGTTGTTGAGCTACGATCTACGACCCAGATCAACCAATTCGCAATGTTTTTAAAGTGGTTGAGCTACGTTCTACGACCCAGGTTAGCCAATTCAGAATGTTTTTCTAGTGGTTGAGCTACGATCTACGACCCAGCACAACCAATTTGCAATGTTTTTAAAGTGGTTGAGCTACGATCTACGACCCAGGTCAGCCAATTCAGAATGTTTTTAAAGTGGTTGAGCTACGATCTACGACCCAGGTCAGCCAATTCAGAAAGTTTTTCAATTGGTTGAGCTACGATCTACGACCCAGCACAACCAATTCGCAATGTTTTTAAGTGGTTGAGCTACGATCTACGACCCAGGTCAGCCAATTCAGAATGTTTTGAAAGTGGTTGAGCTACGATCTACGACCAAGGTCAGCCAATTCAGATTGTTTTTCTAGTGGTTGAGCTACGATCTACGACCCAGAACAACCAATTCGCAATGTATTTAAAGTGGTTGAACTACGATCTACGACCCAGGTCAGCCAATTCAGAATATTTTTCAAGTGGTTGAGCTACGATCTACGACCCAGCACAACCAATTCGCAATGTTTTTAAGTGGTTGAGCTACGATCTACGACCCAGGTCAGCCAATTCAGAATGTTTTTCAATTGGTTGAGCTACGATCTACGACCCAGCACAACCAATTCGCAATGTTTTTAAGTGGTTGAGCTACGATCTACGACCCAGATCAACCAATTCGCAATGTTTTTAAAGTGGTTGAGCTACGATCTACGACCCAGGTCAGCCAATTCAGAATGTTTTTCAATTGGTTGAGCTACGATCTACGACCCAGCACAACCAATTTGCAATGTTTTTAAGTGGTTGAGCTACGATCTACGACCCAGGTCAGCCAATTCAGAATGTTTTTTAAGTGGTTGAGCTACGATCTACGACCCAGGTCAGCCACTTACATTTTTTGGTTGAGCTACGATCTACGATCTACGCGCTAACTTCACACACCTGTAAATTTTACACATCCTTTGTTCTGTTATATCTGAAAATGCTGCTGTGTTCCTCTACACATATATATAGCTTTGACTGTTTCATTTTCGCAATGTAAATGGGATTTTTGACTTGTTTGCGTTCGGTTGGAGATATTACTTTTTGCAAAAAAAAAAAAATATTTTCTATTTTTCCCTGGTAATACTGACAGAAGACAGACTATATATACACTACGATTTATGCAAACTTATTAATTTAAAGAAAATTTTAATTATTTTATTAAGTTATACAGGTGTGTGTGGGCCGGTTAAACAATGTTGACGCACTACTCTGAGGGTTGATTGAATGATTGTTTGGTTTTAACTCGGCTTTCAACAATTGTTTAGTTATATAACGGGGTTTCCTGAGTAAGTTACCAGTAATACCGGGTCCATTTATCCTTTCACCAGCCAGTCTGTCATAGTGCCTACCCCATAACCCTGGTCGCAAAGGAGGACAGACATTACTATCATTTTAAAAAGTATTTGGTATAACCCGGACGGTGATGGAACCAGAAACCTCCCGCACCCGCGGCGGACGCTCTAACACAAGACCATCGACGCAGTCACTAGTCGGAGGGCGGGCAAACACTAGAGTGACAGTGAGACAAAACACGTCATTTTTAGTTCGTGATTTCGACGGTCGCAAATGAATAACTCTCAACTTGAGACGCCACTTTTCAATTTGTTAAAGAGCTATCAATTTTCATATTTTGTTGAAGGGATTAAATATAAATCCTTGATTTTTGAAAGATTAAATACGTGTATCGAGTTTCAAGGTATAAACGTATAAGTTTAACCCTTCTCCCGATACATACGCTTTCAGACGCCGCTGCAGCAGACGTGTTGTGAGCATATTGTGGCAAAGGGAGAAGTTTTTCATTTTTGAAAGATTAAATATGGGTATCGAGTTTCAAGGTATAAAAATATCTCATTTCATTTACCTTTATCAAACTCGAATATGCTAACATTGTTTTGATTTATTGTTTTCAATCAAAGTTAAGTTGTTTGTAGCATCAGCTTATTTGTTTAATTTACAATCCATTACCATTTGATCTTATCTCTTATATATATATATATATATATACACAAAAGTTAACCCTTTCCCACTTGTAGACGCTATCTGACGCATCTGCAACAGACGACTTTTTGAAAACATTATGACAAATGGAGAAATTGCTCAAGATGAGCAATTCCACATATTGCCACAATATGTTCAACTTAAGTCAAAATTATATTTACACTTACAGATATATATTTTTACATTTTTCTAAGATGTTTTCAAAGTCGTCTGCTGCATATTTGTTGTATGTGGGAAAGGGTTACATTCCGACAGAAGTAATCAAAGGGGACGAATCTTACTCCATTCCAAACACACAATTAATCTGCGACAGAAGACATTGAAAACATGTAAGCAAACTAGTGCACACTTATGTAAATTAAAGTACATGGAAAACTATTTAATAGGGTTTCAAACACAGGTGAAAAATTACTCGCTGTGAAAAAAAAAATCCTTTTGCCACAATGTTTTTAAAAGTTGTATGATGCAGTGGCGCTTAGATGTGTCTGCAGGTGTGAATGTCTTTTTGGAAACTTTATTTAAGAATGGTTTATCAAATACCATCGGCAAACATTTTTAATTACACAATTAATGAATAGCTTTATTTTAGATCTATATTATTTTAATGTGATTGATCGGTGAGTTTACATATCATCATCCACCGATCAACCAGCATAGTTTACGAAGTGAAAATAGATTTAACCCTTCAACACATACAGACGCTTTCCAACGCTTCTGCAGCAGACGTGTTGTGAGCATAGTGTGGCAAATGGAGAAGTTGTTCATGATGAGCAACTTCCTCTTTTGCCACAATGTTTACAATTTTATTTGAAAATTGTTTCTTCATTTATAGACTGTTTCAAAATGTGTTACTAAACGTTTTCAACGATGTCTGCTGTGTTGTATGTGGGGAACGGGTTAAATTAAACCGCGTCCGTCGATGAGGGTTGATTGACTGATGTTTAACGACGTTTTCAACAATTTTTCCGTCATTGCACGGCGGTCAGTTCAACCTATACACACCAGTACTCCAAACAACATTCTTTCAAAACAACTGGCTGCTTTTCCACATAGACTGTAAGCATATTTATGAAAAACACGAATGACGCTTAACACAGTGACTTTTGTCAAAAATCGGAAAGAATAGTAGCCGAGCTGGGGTTCGAACTCACAACCCTTGATTTGACAGCTCGCGTCGCTACCGACTGAGTTACCGGAGCTCGGCCTGTCGACAAGGGATCTTGTTTCATATATGAGCCGTTCCGCGAGAAATCCAACAGTATGGTCTCTGCGTAATGTTTCGACCCAGATCAGCCTGCGCAGTCCGCGCATACTGATCCGGGCTGACACATTCCGTCTCAGGGTGATATAGGTATGGATTAATGATTCCTGAAACAGAAAATTCAAAGTGTCTGTCCGGGCTTCCCTTCGCAGCATGCTTAGGCTGATCCGGATCAATATTTTACGCAGAGTCCACATTGTTGGTTTTATCGCGGGACTGCTCATATGTATACATTAAAGAATAAGATTTGTCTTTCTCGTCACAGCTTGCATAGTCCGGGACTCTAGATCGTACCGCTGACATGAAATATAAGAAATGTCGCCCCATGTACAATGTACATGTATTCGGATTTACCTAAAACATCGAGCAACGCTGAATCCACGTCTTCGTGATTCTGAAATAATCCAGTACCCAATTTCGTCCGATACGGCTTAACTTATATTTAGCTTTCTCAGGTAAAGCGCACATAATGCGATTTCCATTTGAAGTCCTAAAAGATTGCTATTGTTGTCCTTTGTCTTGCCATTTCCGGTAGAAACGACCAGTAACTTCACGAATAATACCGATCTCTTATGAATTCATTGGGAAATTGCCGAGTCCATTAGTGATGTTCTACCTTAAAATTCAATGGTTAAGAGTATCGGTCTATTTACCGATCGACGGCACAACGAACGAATAATGCGAAAATAATTCGACCACCTTATTATGAAGACGATGCTTATGTTGATAAGGAAGCTGATGGTGTTTATAATGAGGAGGAGGTGGGGATTGAGAAGGATGCTGAAAAAGACGATGCTACTGCAGATAATGATGAGGTGGGGGAGTATGATTTGAATAATCTTGGTAGAAGACCATTAGACTATTGTATTCACCATATATCTAAGCTTTAGGCATTTTTGTTTTAGACAAGAAGATTTTTTAAGTTTTTCCTATATATCTCTTTATGAAACAGGTTACCCCTGGGGTGCGGCAAGTTTTGAACCCACAGCATAATTTGAAGTATCTCGACTTGGTAAAGAACAACTAGATAATGCTTCACACCAAATATCTAAGCTCTAGGCCTTTCGGTTTCAGACAAGAATATTTTCAAAGTGTTTCCCTTATAATTTCTATGTTATACAGGTGATTCCGTGGTAGGGTCAATTTTGAACCCAGGGGCATAATTTGAACAATCTGTGTAAATGACTATTCTAAAACTCTCGCAGTAACGCAAGTATCTTTCATTTAATATGGTTTGTGTATCATTGTTAACGGGACTTAACTAGTTATTCTCATTGAAATATGTATATTCTTTGTGATAGATGGGAATCGGAATGTTCCGAAAATCTCGCAGTAACATTGTAGGCAAGTTTCTTACATGTCGTATCCTTTTGACATAGTTAATGTCATTTCGTATTTGTATAAGAGAGTCATAAGATAAAACCCGATTTCAAAGTCACGGTCATGTCACAAAAATCAGTTTCGATGACAGTCATGCCACAAAAATCAGTTTCGATGTAACCAATTATATTTGATTAAACAGTTTGTTAATCAAGAGAGAAACTGGATTTACTTCTTTCTAAGCACTGATTAATGGGAAGTAAGTAGCTAAAACTATTTCTGATTTCTCTATCAAAGCTGCACTTGTTATCTCCCTTCGTGGACAGATAGTGCTGTTTGAATTGGGGGATTTATACTTGCAAAATGTAGGCTCATTATTTCGACAATTCGAACCCTTTAAATGGAATATATAGACAACTATTATAACAGAGATATATTTATGTTTAATAAATAACGAAACACTGACATGACTTCCCCCACCTACATAGTTCCGCTGTCTGTTTAGTCTGGAAATTGTATTCTAACATATGTTCTTCTCTTTCTTATGTGTTGGTTGATCTTGTAGGGTTGAAACCAAAGCGTATAATAAACATGTCTTAAAGATCTGCTTCTATTCTAGGAATGAAGGTCTATCGAACTTATTCTTGATAGTTATAATACTTTAGGTCCATTCTCTGAATAGTATCTATAGTAATATCAACATGATGTTAACCAGTTGATATCAGATTGAGAAAGAAAATGAATTGAAAAGAATGTATATAAATGTACATTTCACCAAGACTGTTTTGGTTCCGATAGTACGCGATGCTTTTTTTGGTCGATCGGCCACATTTTTGCGAAAATATTCGGGAACCTGCGAGCACTGTCGAGCACTATCCTATACCTTCGGGGGGAAGATCTGGCGCGATCGCCTCAGTCCTACGAGGGTAGGTCACCGAAAAAGTGATCGGCTACTGTTTTTAAACATGTAACCAAAAACCGTCGGCCCGTGGTCGTCTTGGTCGTCCGAGGGTCATCTTGTCTCTGGAGCTTTCGTATAGCCTCTGCGAGAAGCGAGTCTCTACCCGGCCTTTGCCGTGTACCTGCGGGTACTTGCGCGTACTTTCGCATACTTGCGCCCCGCAAACGTGTCGATCGCGCGAGAAACGTCCGTGATTCGTCCCCCCGCCATGGTCAATTGGTCGGGACTCAATCGGGTCAAAAAAGGGGACGATTGGAGGGGATTCAGGATGACAATCGGGCCGATCAATAGAATTGACTCATTGGGGACAATCTGGTCCAGATCGGGCCGATTGGGAAAAACAATCCTTGGTGAAATGCAGCCATAACTGTATTAAGTAACTTGTTTTCTAATCCATGCCGATAAATATAATTACCTTTGTAAATGTCTATGTTAAATTAATGTGAGTAAAATATTGTTTAAACTAATCGCGGTTTTGTTTATATGGTGTTTTCGGCTACTTTCAACACTTTTTCAGTTACATCACGACGTTTGCCTGGGTAAGTTACCAGTAATCCGTGTCCATTTAGCCCGACACTAGAGAGTCTGTCGTAATGTTAACCACACACTCTTGAGCGTCAAGGAGGGAAAGCAATTACTAAGATTTTAGTATGATTAGGGGATCGAACCTGTGACCATCCACACCCGAGTCGGTCTCAAATCGCTGTACTTTCATTTACGAGAAAGGTTATCACAGTATAAAAGATGTTTTCTAAACTCACTGAGAAAACTTTTTGTCTGACGAATAATGCGAATTCTAGGTACTATGTAGCACCAGGTAGATTTGATCATAAAACATAAATTTAGTAAACTAAAGTAGCGACTCATTTTTGTGAAATGTATCTAGTTTACATATATACACACGAATTGTGCCAAATAATTCTTTAGCTCATACGTTTTTGCAGCAGATGAAGTTCAAAATCAAAATAACATCTTTCCTTTTTTACGAACAATGTTTTAAACTGTGTAACATTAGGTAATATATTCTCCAGATGTAACTCATATTTTCTTAATATATTTGTTTTTAAAGCAGATTTTCCAGATGTAACGCGTATATTCCTAGTGTGTTTTTAAAGCAGATTACTCTTTACATATTTTAATCAGGTAAACAGATTAATTAACATATGAATTAGATTTCAAGTTGAGAATTATGACTATTTTTTTTCAATAAAAAAATACATACCTAAACGCCGAGTAAAACGTCTATTATTTGTAATCAAGTCAAACGAAATTAATCGACTGCTCTCAGAAACTGTAGAACATGTATCTGTTAAGCGTTTATTCCAAATGATTAATTAAAAGTGATGTGAAATAGACCGCAAGCAAATAAAAATTGAATTGATTTGTGTTAGTGTTGTTTTAAACGGTATTTAAGTAATTCACGCCGGCCTGTTTAACCAACGTGCGTTTTCTGGCTCTGTGGTGTCTTTACTACATTACAATGTCTTTGCTCGATGATCTGAAAGAATATAAGGCCGAGATGGTATTCGAACTCACAATCAATGTAAAATTGTAAATGAATTCACTTTAATCTCATATAAGTCTGAACATTGAAATAAAAAATGTTTTACTTCTTAGCTGAATCCGTCGATAAAGGGGACACGCTGTAAATCTCTGTTTCGGCATGACTCGGCTTTACATCGAATTATCGTCAGAAACGCTGTCGTCTAGGAATGTGTTGCGTATTAGAGAAATACTCAGAAAAGACAGTGCATAGGCACATGCTTGTCTGAATGTACACTCGTTAAATGATTATAAAATAATTCTTCTTTTCGATTGACACAACACATATTTATATCGATCTTTACGAGTTTCGGTTATATGACGATGAATTTCATTTCGTAATTGAATGTCCTTTATATCAAGAATTTCGAATATCATACATAAGTAAGTATTACTGGTCAATGCCTAATATCCCCAAATTTATAGAATTATTAAAAACAACGAACCCTAAAACAATTAATAAATTAGGCATATTCATCCAAAAGAGCTTCAACAAAAGAATAAATACTCTTTACACATGATATTATTAAAGTTAATCTTAAATTCTATATCTTAAATACAATATATTGCTGATAGTTATGTTCTGTTTTCTCCTCTCTTTAAATGTGAATTACATGTACGTTGATATTTATGTGAATTGTATATATTTGTACATGTACAGTGATGACTATTTTGCACTTTTATAATGTTAATTGTTGAGTATTTCATTTACACAAACAGACGCATGCACGTACACTCACCAACGCAAACGCGCGAAAGTTCAAACACATGCACGCACACGCACGCACACGCACGCACACCCCACGCACAAAAATAAAATGATAATTGTAGATATGTATATACAACAATATAAATATAGTAATGAATGCATAGATATACACCTTTAAAATGAATTAGAAAACGGAATAGTGCATTTCAAACATAATGATATATATTCAGAACTCTCATCTCTATGCATAATGGAGACACTAAATGCACGAAAATGAAATCATTCTTAATCGTTTTTCTCCATATCTAATACATAGCAGTCTGACTAAGGAACCGGACAGATTTATATTTTTAACATACTGATGTATATATGTTACTTGTTTAGTTTGTCTTTGCATGATGGACAGTTCTGTCTTTTGCTTGCTAATAAACTTTGAAACTTTATGACCTTCAGGTAATTGCTTTACAGTCATGGGTGTCTCTAAATTAAATCATTTGTGTGTAGATATTCCTTTAGATGGTCTACTTTTTGAAATCTAACACAGGCGACTTTTGACGCATCGGCATAAGTCGATTTTGAAAGTATTACCATAATAGGACCAAAAGCTCTAACCGAGGAGTTTTCTATTGATGAGAATCCCGCTTATGTCTGTGAATACTGTATCCGTTTCCTGGGTTCATTGCTGTTTTGGGGTTTAACGCCGTTCTGAAAGATGTATCAGGCGTACAATTCACCTACCCATGTGTTTCATTGCTTTCTCATACCAGTACTCCACATAACATACTTTCCAAGCAACTGACTGCTTTTCCAAATAGACTGTTAACTCATTGGTGAAAGTCGAATGACGCTTGTCACAGTGACTTTTGTCAAACGTCGAAAGGAAAGCTGGCTCAGCTGGGATTCGAACTCACAACCCACGAAAGCCCGCGTTGCTACCGATTGGGCTATCAACTGAGCCGCAGCTGCTGGGTCCGCGTTTTCGGGAAATATTTCCCCTTGTCGTGTTAGAAGCACGAAGTGGTATTTTTCTGCTTGATTCCTCAATGTCTTTTTTTTTCATGATATCATAGGCATAATACTGAATATTCAATTATTATTCAGGGATTTGGAGATACCTTAAAATTGTTTTAATACGAATTATCTTACCGTTAAGATCCACTGTGCACACGATAATGACATTACGCTCTGCGACCTCGCAGATGGATATTCTTTATAAACATAGGTTGCCATTCCATTGTACAAACAAGTGTTGATATACTGAATAACGTAAAGAACTTATGATTTTGAAAGAGGTAACCTCTGCTGCAAGAAGGAAGTCGATTTCATCTGCCGGAAAATTTCTTTCCTATTTGAAAACCATGTGTAAATGTTCTCGTTACTAAAATGATTGATTGGAGTTTAACGCCGTTTTCAACGACATGTCAATAATATCACGGAGGCTGGTACTAAAATGATTGATTGGAGTTTAACGCCGTTTTCAACGACACTTCAGTCATACCACGGAGACTTGTACTAAAATAATTGCTTTGTGTTTAACGCCGTTTTCAACGACATTTCAATAATATCACGGAGGCTGGTACTAAAATGATTGATTGGAGTTTAACGCCGTTTTCAACGACACTTCAGTCATACCACGGAGACTTGTACTAAAATAATTGCTTTGTGTTTAACGCCGTTTTCAACGACATTTCAGTTATATCACGCAAGATGGTACTAAAATGATTGATTGGAGTTTAACTCAGTTTTCAAAGACATTTCAGTAATAGGCCGGTACTAAAATGATTGATTGGATGTAACGCCAATTTCAACAAAATTTCAGTAATATCACTACGGCTGGTACTACAATGATTGATTGGAATTTAACGCCTTTTTCAACGACATGTCAGTAATATCACGGAGGCTGGAACTAAAATGATTGATTGGAATTTTAACGCCGTTTTCAACGACATTTCAGTAATATCACGGAGGCTGGTACTAAAATGATTGATTGGAGTTTAACGCCGTTTTCAACGACATTTAGGTTATATCACGGAGGCTGGTACTAAAGGTCAAATTACGCTAAATACATCCGCGGACCCTTTGATCTACACTACAGAAGTCCCTAAATAAACCTTTGTTTGTGTAGAAATGAGTGTATACCATCACCAGTATGTATTGAATATATGACAATGAGTTTAAATGCATTGTGAAGGTGTATAGGATGCACTGGAAATGATTGATTTGATCACTTTTATTTTTTTGACCTTGTCTGAAAGTGAAAATAGAGAATGCTAAACACCGGTTTGTCCGGGACCTTTTTTGTCGAAAATGACGGTAACCATTTTCGCCAGGTGAGTTCTTTCTTGCATAATGCATGACCCCCACATTTTCTTTGGAGTGTTTTAAAGCTAAGAGGTAACTCTTTCCAATGATATATGGTGTTCTTTATGGGAAATGCTTAGAAAGTGTGACAATTGATGACTGAAGTTGGTCGATTTACATGGAAACAAAGAAGGAATTTATTTAGTGTATTGTGACCTAAAATGATTAATTGGAATTTAACGTCGTTTTCCACGACATTTCAGTTATATCACGGAGGCTGGTACTTAAATGATTGATTGGCGTTTAACTTCGTTTTCCACGACATTTCAGTAATATCACGGAGGCTGGTACTTAAATGATTGATTGGAGTTAATCGCCGTTTTCAACGACATTTCAGTAATATCACGGAGGCTGGTACTAAAATGATTGATTGGAGTTTAACGTCGTTTTCAACGACATTTCAGTAATATCACGGAGGCTGGTAATAAAATGATTGATTGGAGTTTAACGCCGTTTTCAACGACATTTCAGTAATATCACGGAGGCTGGAACTACAATGATTGATTGGAGTTTAACGCCGTTTTCAACGACATTTCAGTAATATCACGGAGGCTGGTACTAAAATGATTGATTGAAATTTAACGCAGTTGTCAACGACATTTCAATTATATTACGGAGGCTGGTACTAAAATGATTGATTGGTGTTTAACACCGTTTTCAACGACATTTCAGTAATATCACGGAGGCTGGTACTAACATGATTGATTGGAGTTTAATGTAGTTTTCAACGACATTTCAATTATATTACGGAGGCTGGTACTAAAATGATTGATTGGAGTTTAAAGCCGTCTTGAACGACATTTCAGTAATATCACGGAGGCTGGTACTACAACAAATGATTTGAGTTTAAAGCCGTCTTGAACGACATTTCAGTAATATCACGGAGGCTGGTACTAAAATGATTGATTGGAGTTTAACGCAGTTGTCAACGACATTTCAATTATATTACGGAGGCTGGTACTAAAATGATTGATTGGTGTTTAACGCCGTTTTCAACGACATTTCAGTAATATTGAGGAGGCTGGTACTAAAATGATTGATTGGAGATTAAAGCCGTCTTGAACGACATTTCAGTAATATCACGGAGACTGATACTACAATAATTGATTTTAAAGCCGTCTTGAAGGACATTTCAGTAATATCACGGAGGCTGGTACTAAAATGATTGATTGGAGTTTAACGCCTTTTTCAACGACATTTCAGTAATATCACGGAGGCTGTTTCTAAAATGATTGATTGAAGTTCAACCCCGTTTTCAACCACATTTCCGTAATATCACAGAGGCTTGTACTAAAATGATTGATTGAAGTTCAACGCCGCTTTCAACGCCATTTCAGTAATATCACCAAGGCTGGTACTAAAATGATTGATTGAAGTTAAACGCCGTTTACAACGACATTTCAGTAATATCACCAAGGCTGGTACTAAAATGATTGATTGAAGTTAAACGCCGTTTTCAACGACATTTCAGTATTATCACGGAGGCGGGTACTAGAATGATACATTGGAGTTTAACACCGTTTTCAATGACATTCTAGTTATATCACAGCGGCTTTTACGATAAGTGTGTGAACAAGAACCGCGCTCCAGGTTACTTTACCATAGCATATGTGTGGATTATGTAGATGCAGATCGCCGTGTTCATCAACATAGTATGATCCAGATATGCACTGTTTACAAATGTGTTATTTCAGGAGACGTTTCTGATAAGCCGTTGCGTTTAGGTAACATATAATAGGTCTTCAGACATTTCTTTATTTACATAAGCCACTTACTTGTTTAAACAACATGGGAAAGTTAGAAACTGTCTTTAACACTTCTACTTCTACATTTTAGTGTAAACACCCAGATATATCGAGATGGGTTCATTTGTGAATATCGTATGAAGTAAATTTATTCAATAGCACTAATGAGTCACAAAAGTCGTTTATATCATTAGCTTTCTGGTACGCACAGTTCATAAAGTTACATATTCATTGGTTAACATTGGAGTTGACAAACATTTTTGAAGTGGAGTAGTTAATTAGAAAACTTATTTGGAAAAGGTGTCGCGTTTATGAATTGTCTGGTTATATATCCATAATACATGTATTTACAAAAAAACAGTAAACCACAACATTGTTTGTATTGTTCCTTTCATTCCTAATGACGAATTCGATTACTTTCGCATAAAGTGCATATAAAACACTGTGGAAAAGGAATCAACTGTAAGAAGTGAAACGTTTCTGCTTTTTTTCTCCCACTACCAAATTTGTACAAATCT
This sequence comes from Serripes groenlandicus, assembly GCA_031761405.1. Taxonomy (NCBI): domain Eukaryota; kingdom Metazoa; phylum Mollusca; class Bivalvia; order Cardiida; family Cardiidae; genus Serripes; species Serripes groenlandicus. The sequence continues at coordinate 30,144,173 of JASEVX010000001.1, read as the reverse complement.
GTTCGACAATAGTTTTCTGGCATACATGAGTTTATCGTGTACTGAATATGATCAACTTCTTATCAGTATTAACCGCCATACATAGACCAACCACTAGACAACCATCACTCTGTCTGTACGATAAACACCTTGGGTAGCGTATCCCGTCCTGCTGTGACAACAAAACCTTCTCCTTACCACCATCATGTCGGACTGCATGTACATTGTGAGAATTCACTCCACACACTAACAGGTTACCTTCTCCATCCACATACATTCCAGTGGGTGCCTTCAAGTCTATGTCAGAGTACTGGTATATAACGTGGCCTTGATTGTCCAAACATGTTACAGTGTCAGTGTCCCCATCAGAGACAAACACCTTACTTCCATCCCTGCTGATTGTAACATCATTAGGCCGAGTAAACATATATGTACCGTTGTCCACACCCAACCTTCTCTGTACCTTACCGTCCATGTTGAGTACTCGTACTTCACCATTACCGGGTTTATCATGACAGGTAACATATATCTCGTCACCATAAACAGCTACACCAAAACAGTTTATATCCATCTTGAGTGTTTTCTTCACCACCATATCTGGGAATAATCTTACCCGCCGGAGTTGTTTGAGGTTAGCCTGTGACACTATGACGTCTGTGTCGTCGATAGCCGACACGTCTACTGCAAAAACAGATAACTGGGATTTAAATTGGAAGTTGTTATCAAACAGTTTTAGACCGTCAATGCCACATGAGAGTACAAGATGTCCGCCAGACATAAATGTACATCCACGGACTGTATCCGATTTGACATCTATTTCTTGAGTTGCCTTAAGAGACATTTTCAGTATGGAGGTCCGGTTATGACCGGTATTAATTGATCGGTTGTTAGCAACAGTGCCTAGTGATTGTAAATGTTGGATCATGTCAGTTAGAACGTCATTGGGTTGAAAACGAATGTCTATTTGGTAAATATCTTTCTGGAGATTGTCAATGATATGTCCATATTCATTTGCTCGTGAAGACGCTTTTTTAATTCCGACATACATGAGGTCATTTTCCCGCGTTTTCTGACATTCAGACACAGTTTTGTCCAGATCTTCTATTTGACGTAAAATGTCATCTGATAAAGTGACGTGTGCGTCTATCTCTGTATTCATCATTTCTTCAATGTCTTGGAGTTCGGAAGACATTTTCTTTTCGATGTCATCCAGCGTGTCGTTGATATCCGTGCGTAACTGATGCATGCCGCTGAAACATTTCTTTATCTGAGTCTTCACGGTTAATTTGTCAATGCGTCTGTTCTTTGTAAGGTCCTCATATCTGGTTGTTAAGGCCCTTAGACCTTTAACGACTTTCTCAAGCTCCTTTTCAACATCTAATCGAGCACTGTGCCTACTGACATCGCCTGTATCGCAAGTTTTATGACCAGTCATTTTACAGGTAGGACAAATGACCTCATCGTGAGTGGTACAGTAGAAATTAAGTAACGTTGTTTTGTGGGTATCACAAAACATAAACGGTAACGTTGGTTTTGTCCTCATGGATCCGGATGGAACGTTACTCCCTGTTAGAATGGTATGGCCTCTAGATGCCCTAGATCCTCTGTGTGACAACTCACATGACTGACACAGGTACTCACAGCATATGGTACAGTATGATATGGCCTCTAAAGTTTTGTTGTTTGACAAACATACGTCACAGTCATGGTTGGGTATTTCGTCAGATCATTTATAAAAATATTGGGATCCAGTAGCCATGTTGATGGTGTGTGAATGTGTTACGACGTTTCCTGGAATGCATGTATACACAAGGGTTATTTACTGTATTGATGTATACACAAGGGTTATTTACTGTATTGATGTATACACAAGGGTTATTTACTGTATTGATGTATACACAAGGGTTATTTACTGTATTGATGTATACACAAGGGTTATTTACTGTATTGATGTATACACAAGGATTATTTAATGTATTGATGTATACACAAGGGTTTTTTACTGTATTGATGTATACACAAGGGTTATTTACTGTATTGATGTATACACAAGGGTTATTTATTTACTGTATTGATGTATACACAAGGGTTATTTACTGTACTGATGTATACACAAGGATTATTTACTGTATTGATGTATACACAGGGGTTATTTACTGTATTGATGTATACACAAGGGTTATTTACTGTACTGATGTATACACAAGGGTTATTTACTGTATTGATGTAAACACAAATGATTATTTATTGTATTGATGTATACACAAGGATTATTTACTATATTGATGTATACACAAGGATTATTTACTGTATTGATGTATACACAAGGGTTATTTACTGTATTGATGTATACACAAGGGTTATTTACTGTACTGATGTATACACAAGGGTCATTTACTGTAATGATGTATACACAAGGGTTATTTACTGTATTGATGTATACACAAGGGTTATTTACTGTACTGATGTATACACAAGGGCTATTTACTGTATGTATGTATACACAAGGGTTATTTACTGTATCGATGTATACACAAGGGTTATTTACTGCATTGATGTATAAACAAGGGTTATTTACTGTATTGATGTATACACAAGGGTTATTTACTGTATTGATGTATACACAAGGGTTATTTACTGTACTGATGTATACACAAGGGTTATTTACTGTAATGATGTATACACAAGGGTTATTTACTGTATTGATGTATACACAAGGGTTATTTACTGTACTGATGTATACACAAGGGCTATTTACTGTATGTATGTATACACAAGGGTTATTTACTGTATCGATGTATACACAAGGGTTATTTACTGCTTGATGTATACACAAGGGTTATTTACTGTATTGATGTATACACAAGGGTTATTTACTGT
>JASEVX010000001.1:30116357-30141114 GCA_031761405.1 Serripes groenlandicus | reverse complement strand
CTGCCTGCCTGCCTGCCTGCCTGCCTGCCTGCCTGCCTGCCTGCCTGCCTGCCTGCCTGCCTGTCTGCCTGTCTGCCTGTCTGCCTGCCTGCCTGCCTGCCTGCCTGCCTGCCTGTCTGTCTGTCTCTGTCTGTCTGTGTCTGTCTGTCTGTCTGTCACTGTCTCTGTCTCTCTGTCTCTCTGTCTCTCTGTCTCTCTCTCTCTCTCTCTCTCTCTCTCTCTTCTCTTCTCTCTCTCTCTCTCTCTCTCTCTCTTCTCTCTCTCTATATCTATCTCTCTCTCTCTCTCTCTCTCTCTCTCATACTCTCTCTCTCTCTCTCTCTTCCTCTGTCTCTGTCTGTCTCTTCTCTCTCTGTCTCTGTCTCTGCTCTCTCTCTGTCTGTCTGTCTCTCTCTCTGTCTCTCTCTCTATCTCTCTTATCTCTCTCTCTCTCTCTCTCTCTCTCTCTCTCTCTCTCTCTCTCTCTCTCTCTTCTCTTCTCTCTGTATGTCTCTGTCTGTCTCTGTCTGTCTGTCTGTCTGTCTGTATGTATGTATGTCTGTCTCTGTCGCTGTCTCTCTCTCTCTCTCTCTCTGTCTGTCTGTCTCTCTCTCTCTCCTCTTTCTCTCTCTCTCTCTCTTTCTCTCTCTCTCTCTCTCTTTCTCTCTCTCTCTCTATTATATCTCCATGTCTCTCTCCTGCCTGCCTGCCTGCCTGCCTGTCTGCCTGCCTGTCTCTCTGTCTTTCTCTCTGCTCTACCCTCCTCCCCCCTTTCTCTCTCTCTCTCTCTCTTATATCTCCATCTCTCTCTCGCTATCTCTCTCTCTCTATCTCTCTTTGTCTCTCTCTCTTGTCTCTCTCTTTCTCTATATATATATATATATATATCTATCTCTGTCTCTCTGTCTCTGTCTCTGTCTCTGTCTCTCTGTCTGTCTCTCTGCCCTCTCTGTCTCTCTGTCTCTCTGTCTCTCTCTGTCTCTGTCTCTCTCTCTCTCTCTGTCTCTCTGTCTGTCTCTGTCTCTCTCTCTCTCTCTATTACTCTCCCTCTCTTCTCTCTCTCTCTTCTCTCTTTCTCTCTCCCTCTCTCTCTAATGGCTGGTATTGTGGTCTTAACAAAGACATAATATACACTAAATTGTTATACACACCGAGAACAGACTTCAAGCTGACATAGGTATTACACACAGAAATAACATACACTATATTGTTAAAATCAATATGTAAATGCTGAAATATTGACAATGTTTTAGAAAATACATGAATAGACATGTTTTCTGGCGGATCTTCGTACTTTAACCTATATACCAGTGTCACTTCGTTATCATACATGGAATAATTGTTAAAGTTTTTATTTATAAATCGGATAATTTATACGTTAAATCTTACATTTCATGCTTACCTTATCAATCTGTTATTCCATCAAATCAATAACAAACTGTGTGTTCTCTGTAAACAGTAAAAGTATACAGACTATAAACTTCCTCTTTCGTTTCTAAAATTACTTACGGGAACAATACACGGGGACAAGTCGGAGCACTTCGTCAGTTTACGAGTTTAAGCCGAATTGTTCCGATTTACCGATATGTTCTTTTTTTGTTATCCCTTATAAAATTAACGTATTGTTTTTAAAAAGCTTTCTGATGCCAAACAGTAAATTTTACGGACTATAAACTTCTTCTTTCGTTGATGCCAAACAGTAAATTTTACAGACTATAAACTTCCTCTTTCGTTTCTAAAATTACTCACGGGAACAATACACGGGACAAGTCGGAGCACCTCGTCAGTTTACGAGTTTAGCCGAATTTGTACCGATTTTCCGATATGTTCTTTTTTTATTATCTCTTATAAAAATTAACGTATTGTTTTTAAAAGCTTTCTGATGCAAAAAAAAATCTTCATGTAGGAAAGGGTTAAAGAATACTGTTCTGTTCTTATAAGTCTGTGATTACATAAATTCAAAAACAACATGTGTGGTCAATTAAAATCAATACAAGACTTTCGGAAATACCCGTCACTTCGATAACGAAAATCAAGAATAAATTTAAAAGAACCGAAGTTTCAAGTAAGTAATGGCGTGCATTTACACGAACGTCACAAATATAATTAGTTATACTCGGTACCGACATTATATGAGAAACTTTGACTCGGCCGATTTCGGTACCCTACATCTAATTTCGGAAAATCAAAATAAGAGATAAAGAACCGATGTTTGACGAAGGGTAAAGGCATCAGTAACACGAACGTCTTTAATTCTAATCGATCCCGACATATATGAGTAACTTTTATTTCCCCGACTTATACGGATCCTTCAGAATTGATCGATGCAGATTGTTATGAAAATCAATTGACCACGGACACATATAATAATTTACTTGATCTGATTTTAAAATGGGATCAATGTGAGCTAGTGTGATCTCCCTGAGTCCGGTGTCCGTCGTTGTTAAACATTTAGATTTTAAATTACTTGGCCAATTTCAACCTTACTTCACGAGACTTTTTCTTTCGCGGTCATCTTTAAAATGGTGTTCGAAGAATTACATAGGATTAAATGAAGTTGCTACGACATCAGAAAGGTGGGTAAAATGGCTAAACTTTACTTCTTCTCTAGTACTACTGGTCTGATTTCAAGATCATTCGTCAGAAATGTTTCTCATGTGATCCTCTTCAACTGATGAAGGCAGAATGAATAGCTGATAAACAAAGCTGCATGGCGGCAGACGAAAAGGAGTACAGTGGAAAAAGTTTAATAATGGGCTCTGCATTTCTGCTTTAAGATTATTTAACAGTATTCATCTTCCCTGGTTATCCTTAACACAAATTGAAAAATTTGTTAATAAAGCAATTTGACTGTTTTTCATCTCTGGAACTGTTTGTTTGGTAAAAAGTCAAAATGGCAGAAATGTTTATTATGAGACTATCTAAATAGTTACTCAAACCATATTGAATGGTTGAAAAGACTGGTCGCAAGGCGTAATCAGATAAGGGTTAAATGACAACACATCTTTTCTGAAGCTGCTTGATTGATTTCCAGATATTCCTAGGTGATCTCTAGAAAACGTGTTTATGCCATATTGATTTATTGAAAAAGCTTGACTGCAGATAGGTACCAGAAAAGGGGGTGAAACAAAGCACTGAGTATCTTTTTCATTGAAACTACCTTTTTAATTTCAAAATAATGTTCCTGAGATTACCATTTACATAAAACATACACATTGAGTTAAAAACTTAGCCACCAGGCAAACTGCTTGTCTGTTTTCAAGATACTTTTGGTGCAATGCATCTCTTCCAAAATACCACATGACGCCCATGCTGTGTCGACAAATAACAAGTACTATTGTGATCCGCGTCCTCGTCCGGAATCCTGCTGCATGTAAGCTCTGTCTTAGTATTCAGGTCACCGATACAGGGCCATATGGCGCTCGTGATGTGTCAACGAATAACAACTACCATTTTTTTCAGCATCCGTGCCAATTTACCATTGAATACCATTTAAAAGAATATCATTATATTCGGATAATGATGTACTGCTACGTGTAAGCTATGGAATAAACGGTTTGGTATACTCTGCCATAGTATGTGGTCATACGATGCTCGTGTTGTGTCAACAATTAACAAGTACCATTGTAATCAGCGTCCTAGTCAAAATAACACTTTCCCACCTGCAGACGCATGTTGATGCAAAAACAGCAGATGATGAGCAAATTCACCTTTGGCCACAATGTGTTCAACTTTATTTAACAATTAAGCTATCTTTTATGACGATTTTTCAGGTTTTTGTCAGTATGTTTTCAAAGTCGTCTGCAGCAGATTTGTTGTATGTGGGAAAGAGTTAACCAATATTAAAATAAAACCAGAACCTTAGGATAACGGTGTACTGATACATGAAAGCTTGTGAATAAATGGTTTGGTAAAACTCGTAGTTTTAATGATGAATTACAGAATACAACGGAAGAAATTTCAAAACATTGATTAAGCATTGCCATGTACAGACCACATCAGACACATCTACAGTAGACAATGTTTGAAATCTCCTTTTGGAAAAGAAAACTAAATTGGTCAAAGACTACCACTTGTTTTCCTATTCTCACGATGTCTTTAAATCGTTTTTGAAAAATAACGTCATTGTTGTTTTTAGACAGTATCTAGTAAGACGACTGCAACATATCATTTACAGATTAGCAGTTTCGTGTATTTACAGCGACATCAACAATGTGTGTATGATGTTTTACGTAACTTTCAACCATTTTTCAGTTATATCACGGTTATATAAGTTACCAGTATTCCTGGACACCACTGAGTCGGTTGACATAAACAAAGTTAAACATACTACAATCAAAGAGTAAAACTAAACAAGAGAACTCACAGACAACAATTGATGTCAATAGTCACAGAAGTAGAGATACATCGTGTTTCTTTACAAATATGAAAGCCAACAGTTTACCTGTCACAATAAATCTAACATCAATTATTCAACCAGTTTAGCCTCGTATGTACAGATAACCGGGACACGTATCTATTTATTTGGACAATGACGGTCGTATGCTCAAGAACTAAAGCAAATGATGTGTTGACTTCAAGATATGGTAAAGTCGGCGCAGGAAAGCTCTGAAAATGGAAGAATCTGGCATATGACACTTCCTTGGTTTAAGTCACCGGCGAAGACATAGGTCAGCTGATCAGACCTTTGAGTACATTTGTGTCTAGCCAAACGAAGATTCATCTTGATAGATATACGACCAGGAGCAACGTATGTACGTATTATGTCACCAGAGTATTATAAAAGTGTTTTTGAATTTGGCAACAGGGGCAACATATGTACGCACTTTGTCACTAGAGTCTTATAGAGGTATTGTTGAATTTGTTTATTTAATATATTTATAGAGTTCATGGTTAAACGCTATATGTGTGACACCACTGGTTACACTTTCACTCTCCTTTATGTGATGCCAAAACGGGGATTTAACAATAGCTCCTTTCGTTGGACGGATCTCATTTGACTATTAGAAAGTTCTGGATAATGTATTTTGTATAGTTATAGTGCTGCCTGAATCGTTATCGACTTTAAAAAAAAAAAAAAAAAACAGATAAAAGTTGAAAATATTGTCTCCTTATCCTACAATGCGTGCCAATGCAGTCTGCAACATAGAATGTTTTTAAAGTTCATAAATTGGAGGGAATCGTAAAGTTATTGTTATAATCTGTTATATTATTTCACAGGTTGGGTCATCACAGACAAATTTGCTCGATTATGAATTTTCTCAGCTAATGTCTCAAGTCGTCCTGCTTTTAGATCGGTAAGTTGATCAACCCAGTTTTGATACGAACTGCCTTTTCTGAGGAAATCTGAACTACGAACTTTCCATCGCATTTTATTAGATGAAAGACCACTTTTGTCCAAAGCCTTTGTGAACGGCATTAAATTATGTGAAAAAGTTCCAAATTTCGTACGAACTGGTTTCCGTATAGTTTCGTCGGGCTTTGATACATCGCCAAGAGGAATTGCCCATTTAAGACCTACTGTGTCTACTTTACGTTTGCCTTGAGGCTTCTTAATAAAGAAATTGTCACTTTTTATGCTAAAACTGTTCACGGTCGAAGGCGTTTTGACAGCGTCTTGTCTGCTTTCAGATCGGCTTTCAGATTTAGGTGTTTGTGTGTCCATTCGGAGACGTATCTGACATGACATCATCAATGTCATCAACTACAGTGTAAAACTGACTCCTTCGGCTCCATGATACTCGAAGATCCTTTTTGCTCATGCGCGACATTCGGGATTTTGGTTGATCGTTAGGACTTCCGGTTGAACTTCTTTCTTCGGCATTTCTCGGAGATCTTCCGTCTTTTTCATGTATTTCCGGCGATGTATAGTTCTATTTTATTATGATACTTATTTTGTGGCTGAAATATGCCTTTCAACTTAAATACCTTGACGTGAGACAGATCGTCTTTATCTATTAATGGAAATTGAGAAAATTCTTCCTTGACAAGTGTCTTTGACAAACTTGACTCACTGCCCATTAACATTGGAAATAATGTCACATTACTTAAATCGGAACGAGTTCTCAACCCTAGATCAAATAATACCGAACGCTCCCTGTCCGGTCTCTGCCCTTGTTTTTGTATTGATCTAGGTCTTGTGCCATCTTGAGTGGAACCCTTTTCCTGTTGTCGTTGTATGTCTTTAAGACTGACGTTTTGTCCGTGTTTGATTTTCAGACCGTTTAAATGGATCAACAATGTAACACTCTGGCCATTTGATCTTCTCAGTCGAGCTGTCAGACTGTTGGATAGAATATTTGTGTGAGTTTAATTTAACCTCCATCGTGCACGATGAGTATGCTTTTCAAAGATTTACCTGCAAGTTTAAAAGGATAAAGTTTATACGAAAGTAATGGATGAAATAGTTTATATGTTTTAACTTAAAAAATTACATTCAACAAATCAGACGAAATTTTACAACATTATTAGAAACTGAGATATTCATCATAATGATCAATTTATTCATATTCCAAATTTATTTCTACTGTCTCAAAAAAGTTCATAAGATTTTCCTTTCTCAGATGCGTCTTTCCTTTCTCCAGTTAAGCGAGTACTTAGGGTATTTTGCGTAAAGGGTAAGTGTAATTGTTCGATAAAGAAGATTGACAAGATGGGGACATGAGTTTATATGTGAACAGAGGCTCCATATTACAAGTGTGTAACCCTTATCCTGCCTAAGTATTTCAACTGGTATAATCAACCATGATTGTTTGACAAGTTCCTGCATATTAACAGGAACATAGATAAGAGAGATAAGCAACACCGCTTGTACACCTGTTAACTGGTTAAAATATCAGGAACGTAGATAATATCTTATTTGAGTCCCTGAAAATATCAAGAGACGAAACAAAATTGTTCAAAATTCCACATTGTGTAGCAAATAAAAAAAATCATATTTGGCACGCGTACAACATATTCTGCAAGCATTACATTTCACCTACAGAAACAGATAAATTGAAAAATGAAATGTCTATGTAGTTTGAATAATATGTGTCCCAATAATGAATAGACTGACATTATTCAAATGGATCAAAGATAATCAAAACGGTTAATGCATTGAACTTTTTGCATCTACTGCAATAGAAGAATGTTTAAACTTTCAGAAAGTATTTTCATGACCTAATCCATACCAGGGTGAGTGTATTATACCTAATCCATACCAGGGTGAGTGTATTATACCTAATCCATACCAGGGTGAGTGTATTATACCTAATCCATACCAGGGTGAGTGTATTATACCTAATCTATACCAGGGTGAGTGTAGTATACCTAATCCATACCAGGGTGAGTGTATTATACCTAATGCATACCAGGGTGAGTGTATTATACCTAATCCATACCAGGGTGAGTGTATTATACCTAATCCATACCAGGGTGAGTGTATTATACCTAATATATACCAGGGTGAGTGTATTATACCTAATCTATACCAGGGTGAGTGTATTATACCTAATCTATACCAGGGTGAGTGTATTATACCTAATCCATACCAGGGTGAGTGTATTATACCTAATCTATACCAGGGTGAGTGTATTATACCTAATCAATACCAGGGTGAGTGTATTATACCTAATCCATACCAGGGTGAGTGTATTATACCTAATCTATACCAGGGTGAGTGTATTATACCTAATCTATACCAGGGTGAGTGTATTATACCTAATCCATACCAGGGTGAGTGTATTATACCTAATCTATACCAGGGTGAGTGTATTATACCTAATCCATACCAGGGTGAGTGTATTATACCTAATCTATACCAGGGTGAGTGTATTATACCTAATCTATACCAGGGTGAGTGTATTATACCCTGTCTATACTGATACTTGGTTAACATGTAGATATGAGCCGTCTCGCGAGAAAACCAACATCGTGGATATTGCGTCAAGTATCGACCCGGATCAGCCTAAGCATGCCGTGCAGGCTTACCTAGATAGACACTTGCACGAATAAGCAGGCTGACATCGTTTTACTCTACCAACAAATGTCGTAACGGGTCAAACCCTTTCCGTTAAAGAGTAATCATTGCATCATTACATGTCACACGATCCTCTTTTGTTTTTACTTTCTTATCTAGATAAGTGTCGGTTGTTGCTCCTATAAATCCTTAATTGATCTCTGAAACCTATAGTGTATATGTCCCACAGAGGTTATTCTTTTGAACACCCACAACATTTGGTTCTGCTGTGTAACATTAGACATATTGTTTACCAGCTAACTTGTTATCTAGGTGATCGCCTCGTTTGTGTAGGTGTTGAGCCTCGGGTGCGGGAGGCCGTGGGTTAGATCCCCGGCTGGGTCATACAAAAGACTTCAAAAATGGTAGTAATGTATGCTCTCATTAGCGCTCAGGGTTGCGGGATTAGCATTACTACTGACTGGCTGGTGTCAGGATAAATGGCGGACTAGACGTACTGGTAGCTGACAAGGGGAACGCTGTGATATAACTAAATAATGTTGAAATCTGCGTAAAAACACCAACCAATCTTATCTAGGTATATGAACCGTCCCGCGAGAAAACCAACATTGTGGTCTCTGCGTCATTTATCGACCCAGATCAGCCTGCGCAGTCTGTGCAGACTGATCCGGGCCGACACATTCCGTCTCAGGGGGATAAAGGTATAGAGTAATGATTCCTGAAACAGAAAATCCACAGAAGGCGAAAAGTGTCTATCCGGATAAGCCTGCGCCGCATGCAATGTAGGATTTCTCGCAGGACGGCCCATATATACACGTATATCATTGATCCAGTACACCACATTATCTATGCGAGTATTGATTGCGTTTAAGAGCCGTGGCGTTATTTAAACACAGACAATGTTAAATGTTTAATATTTCACAATTGTAAATTTTACACATCCTTTGTTCTGTTATATGTGAAAATGCTGCTGTGTTCTTCTACACATATATATATAGCTTTGACTGTTTCATTTTCGCAATGTAAATGGGATTTTTGACTTGTTTGCGTTCGGTTGGAGATATTACTTTTTGCAAAAAAAGAAATCATCTTTTCTATTTTTCCCTGGTAATACTGACAGAAGAAAGACTATATATACACTACGATTTATGCAAACTTATTAATTTAAAGAAAATGTTAATTATTTTATTAAGTTATACAGGTGTGTGTGGGCCGGTTAAACAATGTTGACGTACTACTCTGAGGGTTGATTGAATGATTGTTTGGTTTTTACTCGGCTTTCAACAATTGTTTAGTTATATAACGGAGTTTCCTGAGTAAGTTACCAGTAATACCGGGTCCATTTATCCTTTCACTAGCCAGTCTGTCATAGTGCCTACCCCATAACCCTGATCGCAAAGGAGGACAGACATTACTATCATTTTAAAAAGTATTTGGTATAACCCGGACGGTGATCGAACCAGAAACCTCCCGCACCCGCGGCGGGCGCTCTACCACAAGACCATCGACGCAGTCACTAGTCGGAGGGCGGGCAAACACTAGAGTGACAGTGAGACAAAACATTCGTGATTTCGACGGTCGCAAATGAATAACTCTCAACTTGAGACGCCACTTTTCAATTTGTTAAAGAGCTATAAATTTTCATATTTTGTTGAAGGGATTAAATATAAATCCTTGATTTTTGAAAGATTAAATACGTGTATCGAGTTTCAAGGTATAAACGTATAAGTTTAACCCTTCTCCCGATACAGACGCTTTCAGACGCCGCTGCAGCAGACGTGTTGTGAGCATATTGTGGCAAAGGGAGAAGTTTTTCATTTTTGAAAGATTAAATATGGGTATCGAGTTTCAAGGTATAAAAATATCTCATTTCATTTACCTTTATCAAACTCGAATATGCTAACATTGTTTTGATTTATTATTTTCAATCAAAGTTAAGTTGTTTGTAGCATCAGCTTATTTGTTTAATTTACAATCCATTACCATTTGATCTTATCTCTTATATATATATATATACACAAAAGTTAACCCTTTCCCACTTGTAGACGACGCATCTGCAACAGACGACTTTTTGAAAACATTATGACAAATGGAGAAATTGCCCAAGATGAGCAATTCCACATATTGCCGCAATATGTTCAACTTAAGTCAAAATTATATTTACACTTACAGATATATATTTTTACATTTTTCTAAGATGTTTTCAAAGTCGTCTGCTGCATATTTGTTGTATGTGGGAAAGGGTTACATTCCGACAGAAGTAATCAAAGGGGACGAATCTTACTCTATTCCAAACACACAATTAATCTGCGACAGAAGACATTGAAAACATGTAAGCAAACTAGTGAACACTTATGTAAATTAAAGTACATGGAAAACTATTTAATAGGGTTTCAAACACAGGTGAAAAATTACTCGCTGTGAAAAAAAAATGCTTTTGCCACAATGTTTTTAACAGTTGTATGATGCAGTGGCGCTTAGATGTGTCTGCAGGTGTGAATGTCTTTTTGGAAACTTTAATTAAGAATGGTTTATCAAATATCATCGGCAAACATTTTTAATGACACAATTAATGAATAGCTTTATTTTAGATCTATATTATTTTAATGTGATTCATCGGTGAGTTTACATATCAGCATCCACCGATCAACCAGCATGGTTTACGAAGTGAAAATACATTTAACCCTTCTACACATACAGACGCTTTCCGACGCCTCTGCAGCAGACGTGTTGTGAGCATATTGTAGCAAAGGGAGAAGTTTTTCATGATGACTAACTTCTACTTTTGCCACAATGTTTACTTATAAATTGTTTCTTCATTTATAGACTGTTTCAAAATGTGTTACTAAACGTTTTCAACGATGTCTACTGTGTTGTATGTGGGGAACGGGTTAAATTAAACCGCGTCCGTCGATAAGGGTTGATTGATTGATGTTTAACGACGTTTTCAACAATCTTTCCGTCATTGCACGGCGGTCAGTTCAACCTATACACACCAGTACTCCAAACAACATTCTTTCAAAACAACTGGCTGCTTTTCCACATAGACTGTAAGCATATTTATGAAAAACACGAATGACGCTTAACACAGCGACTTTTGTCAAACATCGGAAAGAATAGTAGCCTAGCTGGGGTTCGAACTCACAACCCCTGATTTGACAGCTCGCGTCGCTACCGACTGAGTTACCGGAGCTCGGCCTGTCGACAAGGGATCTTGTTTCATATATGAGCCGTTCCGCGAGAAATCCAACAGTATGGTCTCTGCGTAATGTTTCGACCCAGATCAGCCTGCAATAACGGTACCCAATTTCGTGCGATACGGCTTAAATTCTATTTAGCTTTCTCAGGTAAAGCGCACCTAATGCAATTTCCATTTGAAGTCCTAAAAGATTGCTATTGTTGTCCTTTCCGGAAGAAACGACCAGCAACCTCACGAATAATACCGATCTCTTATGAATTCATTGGGAAATTGCCGAGTCCATTAGTGATGTTCTACCTTAAAATTCAATAGTTAAGAGTATCGGTCTATTTAACGATCGACGGCACAACGAACGAATAATGCGAAAATAATTCGATCACCTTATGAAGAAGACGATGCTGATGTTGATAAGGATGCTTATGGTGTTTATAATGATGAGGAGGTGGGGATGGAGAAGGATGCTGAAAAAGACGATGCTACTGCAGATAATGATGAGGTGGGGGAGTATGATTTGAAAAACCTTGGTAGAAGACCATTATACTATTGTATTCACCATATATCTAAGCTTTAGGCATTTTTGTTTTAGACAAGAAGATTGTTTAAGTTTTTCTTTATATATCTCTTTATGAAACAGGTTACCCCTGGGGTGCGGCAAGTTTTGAACCCACAGCATAATTTGAGGTATCTCGACTTGGTAAAGAACAACTAGATAATGCTTCACGCAAAATATCTAAGCTCTAGGCCTTTCGGTTTCAGACAAGAATATTTTCAAAGTTTTTCCCTATATATTTCAATGTTATACAGGTGATTCCGTGGTAGGGTCAATTTTGAACCCAGGGGCATAATTTGAACAATCTGTGTAAATGACTATTCTAAAACTCTCGCAGAAACGCAAGTATCTTTCATTTAATATGGTTTGTTAACGGGACTTAACTATATATTCTCATTGAAATATGTATATTCTTTTTTTTAGTAGGAGTTTCCTCGTTACTAGTAAGTGTTTTATAAATTAATTTATTTGTATCTTTATTATTAAGAATTTTCTTTAAATATGTATTTATACCAGGGTTATTATATGTCAATACAAGACCGTCAGTGCCGCTGGTGTTTTCTTTTCCTATAAATGTTTGAACTGTTTTCAATAAACCATAATACACTAAAAAATTAAATTTTTTACTTAAAATTGCCTCAATATTTTCTAAGCTGGTAAATTTCCCATTGTTATACATTAGATCTCTCACCATTCTAAATCCTCTATCATACAATTCTTTGATATATATAACTTTCGAATTGATTTTAAAATGTTCATTGTAGAACAAAGGCATGTTTAATATCTTATCCCAAGAGTTGATTTTAATTTTGTTTATGTATTCTATGTACGATTTTAATACGTCGATCCAAAAATCGTTTTTCACGGTTTTTGAAGTAAGTTCACAAAATATTTTTCCTAAATTAATTATTTTTATTACGTCATATAAATTGTATATCATTTCATAGCATTTGTTATTTTTAGAAGTTATTAAGTTCTTTAGCCATTTTAATTTCATGGTAGAGATAAAACTTTTGATATCTATCATATTTAAACCCCCTTCCTCATAACCTTTAATGAAAATTGTTTGTTTTATTTTAGCTCTTCCATCCCAAACGAATCTATACAGCGTTTCATTTAAGTGAGACGGAAGGCTAATAAATAAATGTGTTACAATTGGAATAAGGAGTGATTTTACGACTGTTATTCTACCAATAGGTGTTAATGTCCTTCTTTTCCAATAAGATATACATTTAGAAAGGCTTTTAAGTTTTGGCTCAAAATTTAAATCATTCATTTTGTTAAGGTTCACGTCAAAAATAATGCCCAGTAACTTAAACTGCGTTTCTCCCCAGGTTAATTTCCACTTTGTTTTTATTGAGTGTATGCTATATTTGCGCGATCTAATCCAGATAAGCTTTGTTTTATCGAAATTACATTTTAATCCTGATATAATAGAGAATGTATTCAGAACTTTTAAAACACTTTTCAATGAATTTTCTGTCCCGTCTAAGAGCAAAGTGGTGTCATCAGCAAATTGACTAATGAGATATTCCGTTTCCTTTATTTGTATACCTTTAATGTCTTTGCATTGTTTTATTTTGATACTTAAAATTTCCGAGCACAGGATGAAGATATAAGCCGAAACGGGGGCCCCTTGGCGACAGCCCCTTTTAACAGTAAAGAAATCCGACAGGAAGCCATTTAACTGAACGCTTACCTGCGTATTGTATAACAATGATTGTATCCACTTTTTGAACATAGGACCAAATTTAAAGTAATCAAGAGTTTTTGAGATAAAATCAAAAGAAACAGAATCGAAGGCTTTTTCAAAATCGATTAGCATCAGAAGTCCTGGAATATTATTGTCTTCACAATATTTCATCACATCATAGACCAATCGAGTATTTTCTCCTATAAAACGCCCTTTTAGAAAACCAGTTTGGTCATTTGAGATTAACTCGTCCAGTACTGTTTTTAGTCTGTTTGCTATTGTTCCCGAAGCTAATTTGTACAATACATTTAATAGGGTTATAGGTCTCCAATTTTTTAAGAACTGTTTAGGTTTATTATCTTTAGGGATACATGTAATTATTCTGGATTTGATATTACTTGAAAATGAGTCGTTAATATATGCATAGTTTAGACATCTTACAACAAAATGACCAATTTTGGACCAGAATACTTTATAAAAATTTGCCGTAAATCCATCACATCCGGGACTTTTGTCATTATTCATATTTTTTAAAGTTAAAGTTACTTCTTGGTAATTTAAAAGACCCTCCAATTGTTTTGCTTTGGTATCGTTTAACTTATTTACTCTTGAATTTTGCAAAAAACTCTTCCAAATTGAACTCTTTTGAGGTATCTTGTTCGCTATATAAGTTTTCATAAAATATTTTTGTTTCATTCAGTATTTCATCTTGACTAAAGATTTTTGTTCCATCTTGTTTTTCAATAAATTTTATGGATTTTGATGAATTGTGTTGTTTTTCAAGATTACAAAAATAGTTCGTTACCTTTTCGCCATGATCAATCCATTTTGACCGTGACCGTACAAAGTACCCCTTAAGTTTTTGTTGTCTTAATTCTTGTAATTCAGATTGAAGTTGAAGAAGTCTTTCTTTATTATTTTCATCTAAGCAAGTTTCTATATTTAGAATTTCGGATAAAATTGACTTCTCATACTTATTTCTTTCTTTGGCTCTGTAGCTAGAAAATGAGAAAAGTTGATCATTAATGACTAATTGTATTTGTGACCTATCCATATTTAAGACATAATCAGTGTCATAAACAGGCAAGCAGTATTGACGTATGATTTCATCGATTTTTTCATTTATGCAATTTATATAATCAATATCATGAAGTAATGAATTGTTGAATTTCCATAAACCTTTTCCGTGTTTAACATCCGAAAACTGTAATTCTAGCACAATAATTGAGTGATCAGATTTATAGCTTAGGTCGATATCACAATTCCTTAAGAATTGTTTTATGTCGCTAGTTATTAAATAAAAGTCAAGCCTGCCTTTTTGTAAAGGTGTGAGCCGTTTCCACGTGTACTTTCTTGAGTTTCCCTGTAACTCCCTAAAAGGATCTACGAGATTTCTATCATTCATATTACTTTGAACTACTTTCCTTGCTTTTTTATTATGATTACACGATTTGTAATTTTCATAGTCTAAATTGGGATCAAGTACTAAATTAAAGTCTCCGCATATAATATAATTTTCCGTATTTGAAAGGGAGTCAATTTCACTGAAAATAATTGTAAAAAAGCTTGGATCATCAATATTAGGTGCATACAAAGTGATAAGTTTAAACGTAGTATCGCAAAAAATTAGTTCCAAAATTAAAAAATTTCCATTTTCGTCTTTTTTACAATTGAGAATTTTAATGTCTAGCTGCTTTTTAAGTAGTATTGCAACACCTTTTGAGTTGGATGTACCATGGCTAAAGAAACAGCTTCCATTCCACTCAGCGTATATATTTTTTTCAATGCATTCAGTGAAGTGAGTTTCTTGTAGGCATAGAATATCCGTATTTTTTTCTTTGGATAAGTTGAACAAATCTTACCACGGCAATTGTACGAGTGAATCTTAAGATTATCCACTTGGTAGTTTATGTAGAAAAATCGTTACTGAATACTTGCTAACTGAAAATGGACAAATTCCACAATTAATAGCAGCACACTGTCGCCTATACACACTCATAGGAACAATTTTGTTAAGAAAAATGTAAAAACGCATTTTTGGTGAATGAGATATCTCAAATATATATATGTATATTCTTTGTGATAGATGAGAATCGGATAGTTCCAAAAATCTCGCAGTAACATTGTAGGCAAGTTTCTTACATTTCGTATCCTTTTGACATAGTTAATGTCATTTCGTATTTTTATAAGAGAGTCATAAGATAAAACCCGATTTCAAAGTCACAGTCATGTCACAAAAATCCGTTTCGATGACAGTCATGCCACAAAAATCAGTTTCGATGTAACCCATTATATTTGATTAAACAGTTTGTTAATCAAGAGAGAAACTGGATTTACTTTCTAAGCACTGATTAATGGGAAGTAAGTAGCTAAAACTATTTCTGATTTCTCTATCAAAGTTGCACTTGTTATCTCCCTTCGTGGACAGATAGTGCTGTTTGAATTGGGGGATTTATACTTGCAAAATGTAGGCTCATTATTTCGACAATTCGAACCCTTTAAATGGAATATATGGACAACTATTTTAACAGAGATATCTTTATGTTTAATAAATAACGAAACACTGACATGACTTCATCCACCGACATAGTTCCGCTGTCTGTTTAGTCTGAAAATTGTATTCTAACATATGTTCTTCTCTTTCTTATGTGTTGGTTGATCTTGTAGGGTTGAAACCAAAACATATAATAAACATGTCTTAAAGATCTGCTTCTATTCTAGGAATGAAGGTCTATCGAACTTATTCTTGATAGTAATAAGACTTTAGGTCCATTCTCTGAAAAGTATCTATAGTAATATCAACATTATGTTAACCAGTTGATATCAGATTGAGAAAGAAAATGAATTGAAAAGAATGTATATAAATGTACATTTCACCAAGATTGTTTTGGTTCGGATAGTACGCGATCCTTTTTTTGGTCGATCGGCCACATTTTTGCGAAAATAGTCGGGAACCTGCGAGCACCGTCGAGCACTATCCTATACCTTCGGGGGGAAGATCTGGCGCGATCGCCTCAGTCCTCCGAGGGTCGGGTACCGAAAAAGTGATCGGCTACTGTTTTTAAACATGTAATCAAAAACCGTCGGCCCGTGGTCATCTTGGTCGTACGAGGGTCACCTTGTCTCGCCCGTCCTCTGGAGCTTTCGTATAGCCTCTATGAGAAGCGAGTCTCTACCGGGCCTTTGCCGTGTACCTGCGGGTACTTGTGCGTACTTTCGCATACTAGTGCCCCGGAAACGTGTCGATCGCGCGAGGAACGTCCGTGATTCGTCCCCCCGCTATGGTCCATTGGTCGCTACTTTCAACATTTTTTCTGTAACATCACGACGTTTGCCTGTGTAAGTTACCAGTAATCCGTGTCCATTTAGCCTGACACTAGAGAGTCAGTCGTAATGTTCACCACACACTCTTGAGCGCCAAGGAGGGAAAGCAATTACTTCTAAGATTTTAGTATGATTGGGGGATCGAACCTGTAACCACCCACACCCGAGTCGGTCTCAAATCGCGGTACTTTCATTTACGAGAAAGGTTAGTAGTACATAGGATGGGTTTTTAACCTCACTGAGAAAACTTTTTGTCTGACGAATAATGCGAATTCTAGGTACCATGCAGCACCAGGTAAAAATGATCATAAAACATAAATTTATTAAACTAAAGTAGCGACTCATTTTTGTGAAATGTATCTAGTTTACATATACACACGGATTATGCCAAATAATCCTTTAGCTCATACGTTTTTTGCAGCAGACGACGTCCATAATCAAAATGCGCATCTTTTCTTTTCGAACAATGTTTTAAACTGTGTAACATTACTTAGTATATTCTCCAGATATAACTTATTTTCCTAATGTATTTTTTTAAGCAGATTCTCCAGATGTAACGCGTATACTCCTCGTGTGTTTTTAAAGCAGATTACTCCTTACATAGTTAATCCGGTAAACAGATTAATTAACATATGAATTTGATTAAAAGTAGAGAGTTATGACTGTAATATTGTCAGTATGAAATTACATACCTGAACGCTGAGTAAAATGTATATTATTTGCAATCAAGTCAAACAAAATTAATGGACTGCTCTCAGAGACTGTAGTACATGTATCTGTTAAGCGTTATATTCTAAGATAATTAATTAAAAGTGATGTGAAATAGACCGCAAGCAAAACAAATTAAATCGATTTGTCTTAGTGTTGTTTTAAACGCGATTTCAGTAATTCACACAGGCCTGTTCAACGAACGTACGTTTTCTGGCTCTGTCGTGTCTGTACTACATTCAACATTCTTCCATAGTCAACTGGCTAACATTCCATATAGAATGTTAACCAATTACTAGATGACATTAAATACAATGACTTTTATCAATGATCTGGAATAATGAAAGGCCGAGAATAGTATGCAGACTCACATGTCGACCATTGGAAAATAGTTTACAAACGAATTAACTTTAATCTCATATAAGTCTGAACATTGAACTAAAAAGAGTTCTACTTACTAGCCGCCTCTGTCGATAAAGGGGATACACGCTGTGAATCTCTATTTTGGCATGAATCGGCTTTACCACCAATTATCGTCAGAAACTCTATGAACGAGTGTCTTGCGAATGTGGGAAAGACGAGAACTCTGACTGTACAGTTTATAGACACAGGTTTGACTGAATGTACACCCATTGCATGATTATATAATACTACCTCTTGTCGATTGATACAGCACATATTAACATCGATCTTTACAAATAGTTCATGAAATATGAGCATAGACGAGTTTCGGTTATATGACCTTCAGGTAGTTGTTTTACATTCATGGGTGTCTATTGATTGACAAAGTAATTCATATCCATGCAATCATAGAAATAGTGTATTTATAATAACGACTGCTGAATGTAGTGAAAATGATAGATTCGCTTCTATTAAAAACTCTTTAATACCATGTTATTTTAGAACAAAAAGTTTATGCATGTGTTTGTAAATATTCGTTACGATGTTTTACTTTTTGAAATCTAACATAGACAAATGTTTCCGCATCTGCATAAGTCGTTTTGAGAGTATTACTGTTAAAGGACCAATTGCTATTGCCGAGTAGTTTCTTATTTTCCCATAACCTCTTTTGATGCATTGTCATCAGTCGAGTTTGAAAGCATAAGTATAAAAGGAGCAATATCGCTCGTAATAAGACTATTTACGTTGTTGAACTATATAAAATATATAATAATCTGAAACTTTCTTGAAAGAACATGATCATTTGTATGTACTTTTTAGTAGTAGTCTCTTAAATATGGAATGAATTGTAATTTATATAATCACCTTTCAAACCACGAAAAACAATTCAATGTATGAGACCCAGGTTCGGTCTCTGAATGCCTTAACCTTTCCCTGGATTGATTGATTTATTGGTGTTAACGTCGTTTTCAAGAATGTTTCAGGCGTCAAGTGCACATACTTGCGGTGTTTCCTTGCTTTCTCATACCAGTACTTCACATACCATACTTTCGGAGCAACCGACTGCTTTTCCAAATAGACGGTTAGTGCATTGGTGAAAGTCGAATGACGCTGGCCACAGTGACTTTTGTCGAACGTTGACCGAGCTGGTGTTCGAACTCACAAAGCGGGGATTGACAAACTGAGCTACCGTTGCTCGGTCCGTTTCCGGGAAACATTTCCCATTGTCGTGTTAAAAGCACAGAGTGGTATATTTCTGCTTGATTCTTCAATGTCCTTTTTTTCTCATGATATCATAGGCACAATACTGAATATTCAAATATTTCTCAGGGATTTGGAGATACTTTGAAATTGTTTTAAAACGATTCATCTGACCGTACAGATCCACTGTGCAAACGAGAATGAAATTACGCTCTGTGACCTCGCAGATGGATATTCTTTATAAACATAGGTTGCCATTCCATTGTACATACAAGTGCTGATATACTGAATAGCGTAAGGAACTTATGATTTCGAAAAAGGTAACCTCTGCTGCAAGAAGGAAGTCGATTTCGTCTGCCGGAAAATGTCTTTCCTATTTGAAAACCATGTGTAAATGTTCTCGGAGTAGGAGCATTCTAAGACTTAAACCATCACCATGATCGGTTGCATCACATCTTACAGCCATTACAGTTTTATGCGGTGGATTCAGCTATGCTGAATACCTCCGTATATTGTCATGCCCAGCTTTCAGGAAGTGTAAATTTGTAAAAAAATTGTGCTGCCCTCTGGTTTTTCAAAATGGACAATTTTTCTTGATTGTCCAGGGATCAGTTAAATACGTTTCACAACAAGCTAAACAGTATGCACATTATACAAAGTAAACGTACACAATGTAAAGTTTTAATCCATGAAGTTGTATACATATAATTAAGAAATTTAAGTTAGACATAAGGATCTTAAATGTTTCTTTTAAATATATGGAAAACGAGTAGCTTGAAAGCGGGTAGCTCAAAAACCTTTTGAGAAATTCCCTGCCATGATAAATACGGAAATACGGCTGTCGTGCTTCGTCAACATTTTCCCTTTTTAAAACCTTGCTTCGGATCGTCATGAAAGTTTATCAGAACATTCATCTCCATCAAATCTTGGACAAGTTCGAAACAGGGCCATTTGAGGTCAAGAACTAGGTCACTAGGTCAAATTGAAGGAAAATCTTGTTAAAACTCTAGAGGCCACATTTTCAACTTGAGCATGTTTAAAGTTTATCAGAATATTTGTCTTTATGATGTCATGTCGGGTCAAAAAGTAGGTCACTTGGTCAAATTGAAGGCAAAGCTTGTTAACACTCTAGAGGCCGCAATTTTTGCTTCAGCAGTTTGAAGTTTTGTCAGAATGTTTGTATTAATGATTTCTAAGTCAAGTTTAAATATAGGTCATATTGGCTCAGAAACTAGGTCACTAGGTCAAATTGAAGGAAAATCTTGTTAACACTTAGAAGCCGCATTTTTTACTAAGGCAGCTTGACATTTTGTCAAAATGTTTATATATATGATATCTAGGTGCGTTGTCCTGCTTTCAACAATATTCCGATATAACAGAGAGATGTCTGGATAAATCACTAATACTGCCGTTTAGTTAATCAAGACACCGACGCCTCAGAAAGGTAATACAATGAGCTTGGTTACCCAGATTTATTTTGATTTATTTGGGGATTTAGTATTTAAAACAATTCATCTGACCGTACAGATCAGATCCACTGTGCAAACGAGAATGAAATTACGCTCTGTGACCGCGCAGATGGATATTCGTTATAAACATAGGTTGCCATTCCATTGTACATTCATGTGCTGATATACTAAATAACGTAAGGAACTTATGATTTTGAAAGAGGTAACCTCTACTGCAAGACATAAGTCAATTTCATTTGCCGGAAAATTACTTTCCTATTTGTAAACCCTGTGTAAATGAAACTTAAACCATCACCAGGATCGGTTGCATCTCATCTTACAGCCATTACATTGTTACTCGTATGTATGTTGCTTTGTACCGCTTTCAACAATATTCCGTTATAACACGGAGATTTCTGGATAAATCACTTATACCGCGGCTGATTTCTGGATAAATCACTTAGACCGCGGCTGATTTCTGGATAAATCACTTATACCGCGGCTGATTTCTGGATAAATCACTAATACCGCGGCTGATTTCTGGATAAATCACTTATACCGTGGCTGATTTTCTGGATAAATCACTTATACCGCGGCTGATTTCTGGATAAATCACTAATACCGCGGCTGATTTCTGGATAAATCACTTATACCGCGGCTGATTTCTGGATAAATCACTTATACCGCGGCTGATTTCTGGATAAATCACTAATACCGCGGCTGATTTCTGTATAAATCACTTATACCGCGGCTGATTTCTGGATAAATCACTTATACCGCGGCTGATTTCTGGATAAATCACTAATACCGCGGCTGATTTCTGGTTAAATTACTAATACTGCCGCTTAGTTTATCAAGACACCGGCGCCTCAGAGAGGTAATACACTGAGCTGGGTTATCCATATTTAGTTTGATTTATTTGGGGATTTAGTATTCAGTTATATCACGTTGACATTATACATATCCGTGCTGCATGTCTTACTAACCAGTACTAGACTAGAACATGTCCCTTTCTGAGGCTACAACAATGTGTCGGGTTCAGATAAGTACCAATATTTATATTTTATTTTTTGGTATTTAAAAGTATTCAGTTAAATCACATTGACATTACACATATCCATGCTGCAGGTATTACTTACCAGTATAAGGTTAGAACATGCGCCTTTCCATAAAGGTACTCCAATGAGTCGTGTTCATATCAGTCCCAGTATTTATATTTTGATTTATTTTTTGTGTTTAGTATTCAGTTATATCACATTGACAGTACTAGACTAAAACATGTGCCTTTCCATAAAGGTACTCCAATGTGTTTTTAGTATTCAGTTATATCACATTGACAGTACACGTATACATGATCCATGTGTTACTAACCAGTACTAGACTAAAACATGTGCCTTTCCATAAAGGTACTCCAATGTGTTTTTAGTATTCAGTTATATCACGGTGATAGTAAACGTATACATGCTCCATGTATAAATAACCAGTACTAGACTAAAACATATGCCTTACCCATTTGATTAAGGACGTGACTTCAATATAGCTAATGTAAGAGATACTTCATTTATGTTCGCACTGATTTCAACGACAATTTGCTCAGATTGAGTCAATGATTATTTCAACTATAGGCACGTTCATGTTGTCAAACTTTCATCCGGAAACGTGCAAAGCACAATGCATGTGTTACTGTGGTGTGGTACTCGATACTAAGGATTTAAACGGAGGACACCGTGTTCAGCGAATTACGAACGGACATGCTAAATGATTGTAATAATTCAACTATAGTGAGTAATGAGGAATTATCTGGAGTATCTTTATCAAACTCAACTGGATTTGAGAGTTGCTTCGCGTTGTGTCAGGACGTTTGTCTTTGCAAGATTCCAAAAAAAAGACATGTTTACTACGTAACCTCGCCTCACATAATGAGACAACATGCCTCTATTTTACTGTTTACTTATTCTGTCACGAAAAAGGAAGAAATGATATCATTTTGTTTATGGGAAAATAAACAAAACCAATCAATACATCTACATTTATATACGAAATTAAAAACAATGAGCTAAATTTAAAGATAGAAACTCTCGGAAACATTACTTAAACACGTACCTAAATAAAACATTTAAACCTTTGACTACTGGTACCGATTTTGTAAAGTCTGTTCCACTGGTAAAGAGCCAGTCCAGCAGGTGTATCCGCCCCGTCTGACTAGGATGTATACGACTGGCTGCTCAACTCATCACTGGTAAAGAGCCCGTCCAGCCGGTGTATCCGCCCCGTCTGACTAGGCTGTATACGACTTGCTGCTCAACTCATCACTGATAAAGAGCCCGTCCAGCCGGCGTATCCGCCCCGTCTGACTAGGCTGTATACGACTGGCTGCTCAACTCATCACTGGTAAAGAGCCCGTCCAGCCGGCGTATCCGCCCCGTCTGACTAGGCTGTATACGACTGGCTGCTCAACTCATCACTGGTAAAGAGCCCGTCCAGCCGGTGTATTCGCCCCGTCTGACTAGGCTGTATACGACTTGCTGCTCAACTCATCACTGATAAAGAGCCCGTCCAGCCGGCGTATCCGCCCCGTCTGACTAGGATGTATACAACTGGCTGCTCAACTCATCACTGATAAAGAGCCCATCCAGCCGGTGTATCCGCCCCGTCTGACTAGGATGTATACGACTGGCTGCTCAACTCATCACTGGTAAAGAGCCCTCCAGCCGGCGTCTCCACACTGTCTGATTATGCTATATACGACTGGCTGCTCAACTCAACATTTTTATTTTGATGTTCCTGTAAGTTGCTATGGACTCTTCCAAATGCAAAGCTAGACAAGTTTATTCTAAACATTCAGCATTGAAAAGGTTACATATATATGTTTGAAATCCGCTCGTTTTTATGTGTTTAGCCACATAGCACGAACATCGGCACTCGAAAGTTTGTGATCAAATTGCATTCTTTTTTAGTCGGTATTTGTCACAGCCGTTCCTCGATCTAGACTTGACTGAGCATATACAAAGGGTTATCTGGATATTCGGTAGGTTTTGTGTGACTTAACTCATTAAAGTACCTTTTAAACGATCATTGAACGATATTTTGTATTTTCAGTATTTTATTGTTACATTTTAATAGATATGGGAGTTTACATGCACTGTTGAAGTGGAGTAGTTACCATTCTGATGTGTCTGGTTGACGTAAGGTACTGTTAACATATTGTGGGAAAGGAAGAATATGTTAAAAATGAGGAATTCTGTTTACCATTTTACACACATATGTAAATATACTCACACGAAAAAGAAAGTGTGCACTTGGCTAGAGGGATTTTTTTGGTACTTAAAGAAGCAAAATATAGGCAAATTTGGTATCAAAATGTGCAAAAATGTATTGGCTATAGGATGTTTTACTTTTAATTGAAATTTGATAATTATCAGAACATTGTTTTACGTGTGAATAACGTAGAGGTGAAAAGTAAAAGTTGCATATTTGTAATGTTTTGTAACTGCTTTTTTGTCTTCGGATATTTGTCAAGTTACGTGACAATTTATCAGTATCTGTTGTGGCCTCCTTGTCTACGGATCAACGCAAGATTTTAAGTATTCTAGATCGCATGGACCTGATGTAATGTCTTATGACGTTGGCGGAAATGGCGTTCCATTCATGAATTAAGGCTGCAGACAAGTCATTGATATTGTTGATAACATTGTTTTTCCTTGCTGTCCGACCAAGCAAATCCCATAAATGTTCAATGGGATTCATGTCCGGAGAGCAAGTATTTTCTACACTCATGATGATAAATCCGTATATCTAAACTTTGTAACAAAAAAGTTATGCCCAATTTAAAAGTGCACACTTTCTTTTTCGTGGGAGTATATACATGTATTTACCGGCTATCAAACAAGACTGGGTTATCTTAAGCATTCACGTTTGAACTATGACGAAATGATAATCTACTATTCCTTGCGTTTCAGGTGCGTGATATGTATCAATAACATTTTTGAAAAGGAGGAAAGAGCTTATTTGATTAACTAACCTTTCCATCAAAATACACTTGTTTCACGGGGAAAGAGTGAGTTTCGCCTTTAATAAAACACGCCGCAGTGTAACAATAATGATTGATTGGCATTTGACGCCGTTGTCAACGGCATTTCAGTTATATCACGGTTGCTGGTATACTAATAAATGTTTGACATTTAACGAATGCGCGTATACGGTAGGTTTCGTGTGACTAAGCTCATTTAGGTAACTTTTAAACGATCATTGAACGTTATTTTGTATTTTCAGTATTTTATTGTTACATTTTAAT
>JASEVX010000001.1:30051774-30111157 GCA_031761405.1 Serripes groenlandicus | reverse complement strand
CTTGTGTATACATCAATACAGTAAATAACCCTTGTGTATACATCAATACAGTAAATAACCCTTGTGTATACATCAATACAGTAAATAACCCTTGTGTATACATCAATATAGTAAATAATCCTTGTGTATACATCAATACAGTAAATAACCCTTGTGTATACATCAATATAGTAAATAATCCTTGTGTATACATCAATACAGTAAATTACACTTGTGTATACTACAATACAGTAAATAATCCTTGTGTATACATCAATACAGTAAATAACCCTTGGGTATACATCAATACAGTAAATAACCCTTGTGTATACATCAGTACAGTAAATAACCCTTGTGTATACATCGATACAGTAAATAACTATTGTGTATACATCAATACAGTAAATAATCCTTGTGTATACATCAATACAGTAAATAACACTTGTGTATACATCAATACAGTAAATAACCCTTGTGTATACATCAATACAGTAAATAACCCTTGTGTATACATCAATACAGTAAATAACACTTGTGTATACATCAATACAGTAAATAACCCTTGTGTATACATCAATACAGTAAATAACCCTTGTGTATACATCAATACAGTAAATAACCCTTGTGTATACATCAATACAGTAAATAATCCTTGTGTATACATCGATACAGTAAATAACCCTTGTGTATACATCGATACAGTAAATAACCCTTGTGTATACATCGATACAGTAAATAATCCTTGTGTATACATCAATACAGTAAATAATCCTTGTGTATACATCAATACAGTAAATAACCCTTGTGTATACATCAATACAGTAAATAACTCTTGTGTATACATCAATACAGTAAATAGTCCTTGTGTATACATTAATACAGTAAATAATCCTTGTGTATACATCAATACAGTAAATAATCCTTGTGTATACATCAATACAGTAAATAATCCTTGTTTATACATCAATACAGTAAATAACCCTTGTGTATACATCAATACAGTAAATAATCCTTGTGTATACATCAATACAGTAAATAACCCTTGTGTATACATCGATACAGTAAATAATCCTTGTGTATACATCGATACAGTAAATAATCCTTGTGTATACATCAATACAGTAAATAACCCTTGTGTATACATCAATACAGTAAATAACCCTTGTGTATACATCAATACAGTAAATAACCCTTGTGTATACATCAATACAGTAAATAATCCTTGTGTATACATCAATACAGTAAATAACCCTTGTGTATACATCAGTACAGTAAATAATCCTTGTGTATACATCAATACAGTAAATAACCCTTGTGTATACATCAATACAGTAAAAAACCCTTGTGTATACATCAATACAGTAAATAATCCTTGTGTATACATCGATACAGTAAATAATCCTTGTGTATACATGCATTCCAGGAAACGTCGTAACACATTCACACACCACCAACATGGCTACTAGATCCCAATCTTTTTATAAAGGATCTGACGAAATACCCAACCATGACTGTGACGTATGTCTATCAAACAGCAAAACCTTAGATGCCATATCATATTGTACCATATGCTGTGAGTATCTGTGTCAGTCATGTGAGTTGTCACACAGAGGATCTAGGGCATCGAGAGGCCATACCATTCTGACAGGGAGTAACGTTCAATCTGGATCCACGAGAACAAAACCAACGTTACCGTTTATGTTTTGTGATACCCACAAAACAACGTTACTTAATTTATACTGTACCACTCACGATGAGGTCATTTGTCCTACCTGTAAAATGACTGATCATAAAACTTGCGATACAGGCGATGTCAGTAGGCACAGTGCTCGACTAGATGTCGAAAAGGAGCTTGAGAAAGTCGCTAAAGGTCTAAGGGCCTTAACAACCAGATATGAGGATCTTACAAAGAACAGACGCATTGACAAATCAACCGTAAAGACCCAGATAAAGAAATGTTTCAGCGGCATGCATCAGTTACGCACGGATATCAACGACACGCTGGATGACCTCGAAAAGAAAATGTCTTCTGAACTCCAAGACATTGAAGAAATGATGAATACAGAGATAGACGCACACGTCACTTTATCAGGTGACATTTTACGTCAAATAGAAGATCTGGAAAAAACTGTGTCTGAATGTCAGAAAACGCGGGAAAATGACCTCATGTATGTCGGAATTAAAAAAGCGTCTTCACGAGCAAGTGAATATGGAAATATCATTGACAATCTCCAGAAAGATATTTACCAAATAGACATTCGTTTTCAACCCAATGACGTTCTAACTGACATGATCCAACACTTACAATCACTAGGCACTGTTGCTAACAACCGATCAATTTATACTGGTCATAACCAGACCTCTCTACCGAACATGTCTGATAAGGAAAAACAAGACATTGATGTGAAATCGAATAAAATTCGTGGATGTACATTTATGTCTGACGGACATCTTGTACTCGCATGTCGCAATGACGGTCTAAAACTGTTTGATAACAATTTCCAGTTTAAATCCCAGTTATCTGTACCTGGATTAGACGTGTCGGCTATCGATGACACTGACGTCATAGTTACACAGGGTATCCTCAAACAACTCCGGCGTGTAAGAGTTTTTCCAGATATGGTGGTGAAGAAAACGTTGAAGATGGATAGAAACTGTTTTGGTGTAGATGTTTATGGTGACGAGATCTACGTTACCTGTCATGAAGATCCCGGAAATGGAGAAGTACAAGTACTCAACATGGACGGTAAGGTACAGAGAAGGTTGGGTGTAAACAACGGTACATATATGTTTATTCAGCCTAATGGTGTTACAATCAACAGGGATGGAAGTAAGGTGTTTGTATCTGATAGGGCCACTGACAGTATAACATGTTTGAACAATCAAGGCCACGTGATATACCAGTACTCTGATAGAGACTTGAAGACACCGGTCGGAATGGATGTGGATGGAGAAGATAACCTGTTAGTGTGTGGAGCGAATTCTCACAATGTACATGTAGTCCGACGTGATGGTGGTAAGGAGAAGGTTATGTTGTCAAAGAAGTACGGGATACACCACCCAATGTGTATATCGTACAGACAGATTGATGGTTGTCTAGTGGTTGGTTTGGGTAAGAAGGCTAACACTGATAAAAAGTTGGTCATATTCAGGACTAGATAAACTCGTGCGTGCCACAAAACTGTCGTACATTTTACAGCCGATACATTTAATTATTTTAGTTGGAGGAGGAAAGTAAAATGGTTTCAACTTTTACAGTTGGTTCCTTTTCCACAGTTTTTTATATGCACTTTATGCGAAGGTCATCGAATTCGTCATTAGGAAGGAAAGGAACATACAAACAATGTTGTGTTTTTTTTTTTTTGTAAATACATGTATTATGGATATATAACCAGACAATTCATAAAAGTGTACACCTTTTCCAAATAAGTTTTCTAATTAACTACTGCACTTCAAAAGTGTTTGTCAACTCCAATATTAACCAATGAATATATACTTATATGAACTGTGCGTACAAGAAAGCTAATGATGTAAACGACTTTTATGACTCATAAGTGCTATCGAAACGATATTCACAAATGAACCCGTCTCAAAAAGGTCGAGAAAAATCTGGGTGTTTACACTAAAATGTAGAAGTAGAAGTGTTAAAGGCAGTTTCTAACTTTCCCATGTTGTTTAAACAAGTAAGTGGCTTATATAAATAAAGAAATGTCTGATGAAGAACTATTATATGTTACCTAAACGCAAACGGCTTATCAGAAACGTCTCCTGAAATAACACATTTATAAACAGTGCATATCTGGATCATACTATGTTGATGAACACGGCGATCTGCATCTACATAAACCACACATATGTTATGGTAAAGTAACCTGGAGCGCGGTTCTTGTACACACACTTATTGTACAAGCCGCCGTGATATAACTAGAATGTTGTTGAAAACGGCGTTTAACTCCAATGTATCATTTAAGTACCAGTCTCCGTGATATTACTGAAATGTCGTTGAAAACAGCGTTAAACTCCAATCAATCATTTTAGTACCAGCTTTCGTGATATTAATGAAATGTCGTTGAAAACGGCGTTAAACTTCAATCAATTATTTTAGTACCAACCTCCGTGATATTACTGAAATGTCGTTGAAAAATGCGTTCAACTCCAATCAATCATTTTAGTACTAGCCTCCGTAATATAATTGAAATGTCCTTGAAAACTGCGTTAAGCTCCAATCAATCATTTTAGTACCAACCTCCGTGATATTACTGAAATGTCGTTCAAGACGGCTTTAAACTCCAATCAATTATTGTAGTACCAGCCTTCGTGATATTACTGAAATGAATTCAAGACGGCGTTAAACACCAATCAATCATTTTAGTACCAACCTCCGTAATATAACTGAAATGTCGTTGAAAACGACGTTTAACTTCAATCAATCATTTTGGTACCAGCCTCCGTGATATAACTGAAATGTCGTTGAAAGCGGCGTTAAACTCCAATCAATCATTTTAGTACCAGCCTCCGTGATATTACTGAAATGTCGTTGACAAAGGCGTTAAACTCCAATCAATTATTTTAGTACCAGCCTCGGTGATACTACTGAAATGTCGTTGAAAACGGCGTTAAACTCCAATCAATTATTTTAGTACCAACCTCCGTGATATTACTGAAATGTCGTTGAAAACGGCGTTAAACTCCAATAAATTATTTTAGTACCAGCCTCCGTGAAGCTACTGAAATGTCGTTGAAAACGGCGTTAAACTCCAATCAATTATTTTAGTACCAGCCTCCGTGATATTACTGAAATGTCGTTGAAAACGGCGTTAAACTCCAATAAATTATTTTAGTACCAGCCTCCGTGATACTACTGTAATGTCGTTGAAAACGGCGTTAAACTCCAATCAATCAATTTAGTACAAGCCTCCGTGATACTACTGAAATGTCGTCTAAAACGGCGTTAAACTCCAATCAATCATTTAGGTACCAGCCTCCGTGATACTACTGAAATGTCGATGAAAACGGCGTTTAACTCCAATCAATCATTTAGGTACCAGTCGCAGTTATTTAACTGACATGTCGTTGAATAGGCGTTTTCTTCCAATCGCTCTGTATTGTACCAGCCGCAGTTATATAACTTAATCGAGAACGTCATTATGAAGGAAAGGAACAAAACAAGTAATGCTGTGGGTTATTATTTGTGTACATACAAGTTTTATGGCTATATAACCAGACACATCAGAATAGTAAACAACTTTTCTAAAGATGTTTTCTAAATAACTACTCCACTTCAACAGTGTATGTAAACTCCCATATCTATTAAAATGTAACAATAAAATACTGAAAATACAAAATATCGTTCAATGATCGTTTAAAAGTTACCTAAGTGAGCTACGTCACACGAAACCTACCGTATACGCGCATTCGTTAAATGTCAAACATTCATTAGTATACCAGCAACCGTGATATAACTGAAATGCCGTTGACAACGGCGTCAAATGCCAATCAATCATTATTGTTACACTGCGGCGTGTTTTATTAAAGGCGAAACTCACTCTTTCCCCGTGAAACAAGTGTATTTTGATGGAAAGGTTAGTTAATCAAATAAGCTCTTTCCTCCTTTTCAAAAATGTTATTGATACATATCACGCACCTAAAACGCAAGGAATAGATTGAGATTATCATTTCGTCATAGTTCAAACGTGAATGCTTAAGATAACCCAGTCTTGTTTGATAGCCGGTAAATACATGTATATACTCCCACGAAAAAGAAAGTGTGCACTTTTAAATTGGGCATAACGTTTTTGTTACAAAGTTTAGATATACGGATTTATCATCATGAGTGAAGAAAATACTTGCTCTCCGGACATGAATCCCATTGAACATTTATGGGATTTGCTTGGTCGGACAGCAAGGAAAAACCATGTTATCAACAATATCAATGACTTGTCTGCAGCCTTAATTCATGAATGGAACGCCATTCCCGCCAACGTCATAAGATGTTACATCAGGTCCATGCGATCTAGAATACTTAAAATCTTGCGTTGATCCGTAGACAAGGAGGCCACAAAAGATACTGATAAGTTGTCACGTAACTTGACAAATATCCGAAGACAAAAAAGCAGTTACAAAACATTACAAATATGCAACTTTTACTTTTCACCTCTACGTTATTCACACGTAAAACAATGTTCTGATAATTATCAAATTTCAATTAAAAGTAAAACATCGTATAGCCAATACATTTTTGCACATTTTGATACCAAATTTGCCTATATTTTGCTTCTTTAAGTACAAAAAAAAATCCCTCTAACCAAGTGCACACTTTCTTTTTCGTGTGAGTATATTTACATATGTGTTTAAAATGGTAAACAGAATTCCTCCTTTATAACATATTCTTCCTTTCCAACAATCTGTTAACAGTACCTTACGTCAACCAGACACATCAGAATGGTAACTACTCCACTTCAACAGTGTATGTAAACTCCCATATCTATTAAAATGTAACAATAAAATACTGAAAATACAAAATATCGTTCAATGATCGTTTAAAAGGTACTTTAATGAGTTAAGTCACACAAAACCTACCGAATATCCAGATAACCCTTCGTATATGCGCAGTCAAGTCTAGATCGAGGAACGGCTGTGACAAATACCGACTAAAAAAGAATGCAATTTGATCACAAACTTTCGAGTGCCGATGTTCGTTCTATGTGGCTAAACACATAAAAACGAGCGGATTTCAAACATATATATGTAACCTTTTCAATGCTGAATGTTTAGAATAAACTTGTCTAGCTTTGCATTTGGAAGAGTCCATAGCAACTTACAGGAACATCAAAATAAAAATGTTGAGTTGAGCAGCCAGTCGTATATAGCATAATCAGACAGTGTGGAGACGCCTGCTGGAGGGCTCTTTACCAGTGATGAGTTGAGCAGCCAGTCGTATACATCCTAGTCAGACGGGGTGGATACACCGGCTGGACGGGCTCTTTACCAGTGATGAGTTGAGCAGCAAGTCGTATACATCCTAGTCAGACGGGGCGGATACGCCGGCTGGACGGGCTCTTTATCAGTGATGAGTTGAGCAGCAAGTCGTATACAGCCTAGTCAGACGGGGCGGATACACCGGCTGGACGAGCTCTTTACCAGTGATGAGTTGAGCAGCAAGTCGTATACAGCCTAGTCAGACGAGGCGGATACACCGGCTTGGACGGGCTCTTTACCAGTGATGAGTTGAGCAGCCAGTCGTATACAGCCTAGTCAGACGGGGCGGATACACCTGCTGGACTGGCTCTTTACCAGTGGAACAGACTTTACAAAATCGGTACCAGTAGTCAAAGGTTTAAATGTTTTATTTAGGTACGTGTTTAAGTTATGTTTCCGAGAGTTTCTATCTTTAAATTTAGCTCATTGTTTTTAATTTCGTATATAAATGTAGATGTATTGATTGGTTTTGTTTATTTTCCCATAAACAAAATGATATCATTTCTTCCTTTTTCGTGACAGAATAAGTAAACAGTAAAATAGAGGCATGTTGTCTCATTATGTGAGGCGAGGTTACGTAGTAAACATGTCTTTTTTTTGGAATCTTGCAAAGACAAACATCCTGACACAACGCGAAGCAACTCTCAAATCCAGTTGAGTTTGATAAAGATACTTAAGATAATTCCTCATTACTCACTATAGTTGAATTATAACAATCATTTAGCATGTCCGTTCGTAATTCGCTGAACACGGTGTCCTCCGTTTAAATCCTTAGTATCGAGTACCACACCACAGTAACACATGCATTGTGCTTTGCACGTTTCCGGATGAAAGTTTGACAACATGAACGTGCCTATAGTTGAAATAATCATTGACTCAATCTGAGCAAATTGTCGTTGAAATCAGTGCGAACATAAATGAAGTATCTCTTACATTAGCTATATTGAAGTCACGTCCTTAATCAAACGGGTAAGGCATATGTTTTAGTCTAGTACTGGTTAGTTATACATGGAGCATGTATACGTTTACTATCACCGTGATATAACTGAATACTAAAAACACATTGGAGTACCTTTATGGAAAGGCACATGTTTTAGTCTAGTACTGGTTAGTAACACATGGATCATGTATACGTGTACTGTCAATGTGATATAACTGAATACTAAAAACACATTGGAGTACCTTTATGGAAAGGCACATGTTTTAGTCTAGTACTGGTTAGTAATACATGGATCATGTATACGTGTACTGTCAATGTGATATAACTGAATACTAAACACAAAAATAAATCAAAATATAAATACTGGGACTGATATGAACACAACTCATTGGAGTACCTTTATGGAAAGGCGCATGTTCTAACCTTATACTGGTAAGTAATACCTGCAGCATGGATATGTGTAATGTCAATGTGATTTAACTGAATACTTTTAAATACCAAAAAATAAAATATAAATAGTGGTACTTATCTGAACCCGACACATTGTTGTAGCCTCAGAAAGGGACATGTTCTAGTCTAGTACTGGTTAGTAAGACATGCAGCACGGATATGTATAATGTCAACGTGATATAACTGAATACTAAATCCCCCAATAAATCAAAATAAATCTGGGTAACCCAGCTCATTGTATTACCTTTCTGAGGCGCCGGTGTCTTGATAAACTAAACGGCAGTATTAGTGATTTAACCAGAAATCAGCCGCAGTATTATTAATTTAACCAGAAATCAGCCGCGGTATTAGTGATTTATCCAGAAATCAGCCGCGGTATAAATGATTTATCCAGAAATCAGCCGCGGTATTAGTGATTTATCCAGAAATCAGCCGCGGTATAAATGATTTGTCCAGAAACAGCCGCGGTATAAGTGATTTATCCTGAAATCAGCCGCGGTATAAGTGATTTATCCAGAAATCAGCCGCGGTATTAGTGATTTATCCAGAAATCAGCCGCGGTATAAGTGATTTATCCAGAAATCAGCCACGGTATAAGTGATTTATCCAGAAATCAGCCGCGGTATTAGTGATTTATCCAGAAATCAGCCGCGGTATAAGTGATTTATCCAGAAATCAGCCGCGGTATAAGTGATTTATCCAGAAATCAGCCGCGGTATAAGTGATTTATCCAGAACTCTCCGTGTTATAACGGAATATTGTTGAAAGCGGTACAAAGCAACATACATACAAGTAACAATGTAATGGCTGTAAGATGAGATGCAACCGATCCTGGTGATGGTTTAAGTTTCATTTACACAGGGTTTACAAATAGGAAAGTAATTTTCCGGCAAATGAAATTGACTTATGTCTTGCAGTAGAGGTTACCTCTTTCAAAATCATAAGTTCCTTACGCTATTTAGTATATCAGCACTTGAATGTACAATGCAACCTATGTTTATAAAGAATATCCATCTGCGCGGTCACAGAGCGTAATTTCATTCTCGTTTGCTCAGTGGATCTGATCTGTACGGTCAGATGAATTGTTTTAAAGACTAAATCCCCAAATAAATCAAAATAAATCTGGGTAACCAAGCTCATTGTATTACCTTTCTGAGGCGTCGGTGTCTTGATTAACTAAACGGCAGTATTAGTGATTTATCCAGACATCTCTCTGTTATATCGGAATATTGTTGAAAGCAGGACAACGCACCTAGATATCATATTTATAAACATTTTGACAAAATGTCAAGCTGCCTTAGTAAAAGATGCGGCTTCTAAGTGTTAACAAGATTTTCCTTCAATTTGACCTAGTGACCTAGTTTCTGAGCCAATATGACCTATATTTAAACTTGACTTAGAAATCATTAATACAAACATTCTGACAAAACTTCAAACTGCTGAAGCAAAAATTGCGGCCTCTAGAGTGTTAACAGGCTTTGCCTTCAATTTGACCAAGTGACCTACTTTTTGACCCGACATGACATCATCAAGACAAATATTCTGATAAACTTTAAACATGCTCAAGTTGAAAATGTGGCCTCTAGAGTTTTAACAAGATTTTCCTTCAATTTGACCTAGTGACCTAGTTGTTGACCTCAAATGGCCCTGTTTCGAACTTGTCCAAGATTTGATGGAGATGAATGTTCTGATAAACTTCCATGACGATCCGATGCAAGGTTTTAAAAAGGGAAAATGTTGACGAAGCACGACAGCCGTATTTCCGTATTTATCATTGCAGGGATTTTCTCAAAAGGTTTTTGAGCTACCCGCTTTCAAGCTACTCGTTTTCCATATATTTAAAAGAAACATTTAAGATCCTTATGTCTAACTTAAATTTCTTAATTATATGTATACAACTTCATGGATTAAAACTTTACATTGTGTACGTTTACTTTGTATAATGTGCATACTGTTTAGCTTGTTGTGAAACGTATTTAACTGATCCCTGGACAATCAAGAAAAATTGTCCATTTTGAAAAACCAGAGGGCAGCACAAATTTGTTACAAATTTACACTTCCTGAAAGCTGGGCATGACAATATACGGAGGTATTCAGCATAGCTGAATCCACCGCATAAAACTGTAATGGCTGTAAGATGTGATGCAACCGATCATGGTAATAGTTTAAGTCTTAGAATGCTCCTACTCCGAGAACATTTACACATGGTTTTCAAATAGGAAAGACATTTTCCGGCAGACGAAATCGACTTCCTTCTTGCAGCAGATGTTACCTTTTTCGAAATCATAAGTTCCTTACGCTATTCAGTATATCAGCACTTGTATGTACAATAGAATGGCAACCTATGTTTATAAAGAATATCCATCTGCGAGGTCACAGAGCGTAATTTCATTCTCGTTTGCACAGTGGATCTGTACGGTCAGATGAATCGTTTTAAAACAATTTCAAAGTATCTCCAAATCCCTGAGAAATATTTGAATATTCAGTATTGTGCCTATGATATCATGAGAAAAAAAAGGACATTGAGGAATCAAGCAGAAATATACCACTTTGTGCTTTTAACACGACAAGGGGAAATGTTTCCCGGAAACGGACCGAGCAACGGTAGCTCAGTTTGTCAATCCCCGCTTTGTGAGTTCGAACACCAGCTCGGTCAACATTCGACAAAAGTCACTGTGGCCAGCGTCATTCGACTTTCACCAATGCACTAACCGTCTATTTGGAAAAGCAGTCAGTTGCTCCGAAAGTATGGTATGTGGAGTACTGGTATGAGAAAGCAAGGAAACACCGCAAGTATGTGCACTTGCCGCCTGAAACATTGTTGAAAACGACGTTAACACCAATAAATCAATCAATCCAGGGAAAGGTTAAGGCATTCAGAGACCGAACCTGGGTCTCATACATTGAATTGTTTTTCGTGGTTTGAAAGGTGATTATATAAATTACAATTCATTCCATATTTAAGAGACTACTACTAAAAGGTACATACAAATGATCATGTTCTTTCAAGAAAGTTTCAGATTATTATATATTTCATATAGTTCAACAACGTAAATAGTCTTATTACGAGCGATATAGCTCCTTTTATACTTATGCTTTCAAACTCGACTGATGACAATGCATCAAAAGAGGTTATGGGAAAATAAAAAACTACTCGGCAATAGCAATTGGTCCTTTAACAGTAATACTCTCAAAACGACTTATGCAGATGCGTCAACATTTGTCTATGTTAGATTTCAAAAAGTAAAACATCGTAACGAATATTTACAAACACATGCATAAACTTTTTGTTCTAAAATAACATGGTATTAAAGAGTTTTTAATAGAAGCGAATCTATCATTTTCACTACATTCAGCAGTCGTTATTATAAATACACTATTTCTATGATTGCATGGATATGAATTACTTTGTCAATCAATAGACACCCATGAATGTAAAGTAACTACCTGAAGGTCATATAACCGAAACTCGTCTATGCTCATATTTCATGAACTATTTGTAAAGATCGATGTTAATATGTGCTGTATCAATCGAAAAGAGGTAGTATTACGAAAAAAAACCATGAATGGTTTTTTTCGCTTATAGTTAACAGGTGTTTTTTTTTTTTTTTTTATCAATAACCCATGAAGCTTTCTGAAATGAAACTGAAAAAAAAATCCATGGGGGCCGCCATTTTGGATATGTATAAAAGGCAGACGTAAAACACAGATTGAAAATTATTGTCGTCTTTTTAATCATTTTTTTTTTAAATCGGTATTTTGGGTATGTATAAAATGAGCAGAAAAACACGGATTGAAAATTATTGTCGTCTTTTTAATCATTTTTTTTTAAAATCGGTATTTTGGGTATGTATAAAATGAGCGGAAAAACACGGATTGAAAATTATTGTCGTCTTTTTTATCATTTTTTTTTAAAATAGATATTTAAGATCATTAAAATGCTGTGTTATGTGGGAATAAACATTTGTACGAAAAGTTAAAACTAAATGGAAATCTGTAAGAAATATGTTTTCCCGTTCGTAAAAAAACCGACAGCATTAGCCTTCTACGCCCGAACCTAAATTTTGACTGTATCGTAGCCAAAGAAGGACGTGACGTCATTTCCGTTACACTTCATCTTGGCGTAACGTCAATGGAGCGACGTCGTTTCCCGCAAAAAAAGTGGTATCAACATGAAAGACCCCAAAGTCCTATACATGAGCTATTGCCACACTCATTCAAAGTATAATTATTTATCAAACATTGTGGCAAAAGGATAACTTTCTGATAAGGAGAAATTGTTCTTTTGGTGACAATCTTTTCCTAAATCGTCTGTTGCATAGGCCTCAGAAACTGTCTCTAATAGGGAAAGGGTTTAGCAGAAATGTGACCCCTTACATAATTTGTTCCAGTCATATTGACTGGTTGAAAAAGGTAGTCGCCAGATGGCATCAGAAAAGGGCTGATCTATTTGCTTCTTTACCATAATGCAGGTGATCGATTAAGGATCATCTTGGCCCTCATGTTTTAACCTCGTTCATTATAAATGTATTCCTTGATTTTCTGAAAGTTTTTACTTTATTATTTTCTGTTCGTAATAATAGACGACAGCAATACGAATTCCAAATATGTTTTGATAATGCAAGAAACATGACATTAACATTATTATTGTCTAGTCAATTACTTATAAATCCTTTGTGTATGGCCAAAGTATGTTCTTTAATTTTTGTTTATAATTATCTTGCGTTTTTTCGTAAATAGGTAGCACCTATAGATATATTATATAATCATGCAATGGGTGTACATTCAGTCAAACCTGTGTCTATAAACTGTATAATCAGAGTCCTCGTATTTCCCTCATTCGCAAGACACTCGTTCATAGAGTTTCTGACGATAATTGGTGGTAAAGCCGATTCGTGCCAAAATAGAGATTCACAGCGTGTATCCCCTTTATCGACAGAGGCGGCTAGTATGTAGAACTTTTTTTAGTTCAATGTTCAGACTTATATGAGATTAAAGTTAATTCGTTTGTAAACTATTTTCCAATGGTCGACATGTAAGTACGCATACTATTCTCGGCCTTTCATTATTCCAGATCATTGATAAAAGTCATTGTATTTAATGTCATCTAGTAATTGGTTAACATTATATATGGAATGTTAGCCAGTTGACTATGGAAGAATGTTGAATGTAGTACAGACACGACAGAGCCAGAAAACGTACGTTCGTTGAACAGGCCTGTGTGAATTACTGAAATCGCGTTTAAAACAACACTAAAACAAATCGATTTAATTTGTTTTGCTAACGGTCTATTTCACATCACTTTTAATTAATTATCTTAGAATATAACGCTTAACAGATACATGTACTACAGTCTCTGAGAGAAGTCCATTAATTTTGTTTGACTTGATTGCAAATAATATACATTTTACTCGGCGTTTAGGTATGTAATTTCATACTGACAATATTACAGTCATAACTCTCTACTTTTAATCAAATTTATATGTTAATTAATCTGTTTACCGGATTAACTATGTAAGGAGTAATCTGCTTTAAAAAGACACGAGGAGTATACGCGTTACATCTGGAGAATCTGCTTAAAAAAAACTTTAGGAAAATATAAGTTATATCTGGAGAATATACTAAGTAATGTTACACAGTTTAAAACATTGTTCGAAAAGAAAAGATGCGCATTTTGATTATGAACGTCGTCTGCAGCAAAAAACGTATGAGCTAAAGGATTATTTGGCATAATCCGTGTGTATATGTAAACTAGATATATTTCACAAAAATGAGTCGCTACTTTAGTTTACTAAATTTATGTTTTATGATCATTTTTACCTGGTGCTGCATGGTACCTAGAATTCGCATTATTCGTCAGACAAAAAGTTTTCTCAGTGAGGTTAAAAACCC
The DNA here is from genome assembly GCA_031761405.1 of Serripes groenlandicus. Taxonomy (NCBI): domain Eukaryota; kingdom Metazoa; phylum Mollusca; class Bivalvia; order Cardiida; family Cardiidae; genus Serripes; species Serripes groenlandicus. The sequence continues at coordinate 30,096,918 of JASEVX010000001.1, read as the reverse complement.
ATCCTATGTACTACTTACCTTTCTCGTAAATGAAAGTACCGCGATTTGAGACCGACTCGGGTGCGGGTGGTCACAGGTTCGATCCCCTAATCATACTAAAATCTTAGAAGTAATTGTTTTCCCTTCTTGACGCCCAAGAGTGTGTGGTGAACATTACGACTGATTCTCTAGTGTCAGGCTAAATGGACACGGATTACTGGTAACTTACCCAGGTCAACGTCGTTAAGTAACTGAACAAAGTGTTGAAAGTAGCGGAAAACACCATACAAACAAAACCGCGATTAAACAATATTTTACTCACATTAATTTAACATAGACATTTACAAAGGTAATTATATTTATCGGCATGGATTATAAAACAAGTTACTTAATACAGTTACTTATATAAATTCTTCTCAATTCATTTCTTTTTCTCAATCTGATATTACCCGGTTAACATAATGCTGATATTATTAAAGATCATTTTCAGAGAATGGACCTAAAAATCTTATAACTATCAAGAATAAGGCCTTCATTCCTAGAATAGAAGCAGATCTTTAAGACACATCTAGTATATGTTTTGGTTTCAACTCTACAAGATCAACCAACACATAACAAAGAGAAGAACATATGTTAGAATACAATTTGCAGACTAAACAGACAGCGGAACTATGTCGATGGGGAAGTCAGGTCAATGTATCGTTACTTATTAAACATAAAGATATCTCTGTTATAATAGCAGTCTATATTCCATTTAAAGGGTTCGAATTGTCGAAATAAAGTATAAATCCCCCAACTCAAACAGCACAGTCCGCGCAGACTGATCCGGGCCAACACATATTAATTACTTCCACCTATTACAGATTTTGACCTTTCTTCGGTTAGCGATTTTTAAAAACACCATAGACACAATGTAATATAATTCCTATTAAATAATTCCACCTATTGCAGATTTTGACCTTTCTTCGGTTAGCGATTTTTAAAAACACCATAGACACAATGTATTACAATTCATATTGAATAATTCCACATATTGCAGATGTTGGCCTTTCTTCGGTTGGCTGTAAAGAGTTATAGATCAAAATGATAATTTGTCGTACAGCAGTTGTTAATCTCTTCGTAAGGAGACATTACAAGTCATAATTAACAGCCCATCCTTTTCGTACAATGTTCTCAATACCTGCAATATCATTTTGCTACAGTAAACAAATGTTAAAAGTAATTTAGTGCACGCATTACAGAAGGAACACAATTGAAACATTCATTTTTGAAATTTACGAGAAACTGTGCCATTGTAAGAGATAAACATTGCTCTGGCTGCACCCACAGGTGGTAGAACTTCACTCAAAACACATGTTTACACAGTTAGTACATTTAAGCGACTATCCGGCTTGCATAAACAGTTTAGACACAAAATAATAACCATTTGACGACCAGTGATTACAATGTCTGATAGAGGATATATATTCACATCCTGTCTTTCACCACGTGAAATAGTGAAAGTTCAGATTTTCAAGAGCACGGAGCATAAGATAAAAAGAACATGAGACCGTTAATGTTTATGTTTAAACTGCAATAGAGTAAAACGAAATATTTGTGTGAGAATAATACATTTGCTGTAATGTGTTAAATGTCTGTCTACAGCTAACGCAGTGGTATAGTGATAATAGTGTCCGTCCAGTGAGGGGAATACACGTGTTCCACTGTGCCGAATAATGTACTTTCAAAAATGGTAGTAATGGCTTCATTCATTCCTTTGCTTTCCGGATTGCGATGAGAGCATTACGACAGAGGATCCGGTTTCTTGATAAACTAAGCGACAGTATTAGTGATTTATCCAGAAATCTCGGTGTTATTACGGAAAAGTGTTGGAAGCGGAACAAAGCAACATACATACAGGTAAACATATCGGCTGTAAGATTGATGCAACCGAAATTATTGATGGTTTAAACCCGAGAACATTTACACATGGTTTCCAAATAGGAAATAATTTACCACAATTATAAGTTCTTTACGCTTTTAAGTATATCAACACTTGTTTGTATTTTCGCTATTGTGTCTTAAATATCATGAGGAAAAAAAAGTTTGTAATTAAGCAGAAAAGCCACGTTGTGATGCTAACACTACAAGGGGAAATTATTCCCGGAAAGGGACCGAACAACGATGAATCTGTCGGTAGATCAATCATTAATGACGCGAGCTCTCAATCCATGAGTTGTGATTTCGAACTCCAGCTGGAGCAAATTTCTATTCGACGTATGACAAAAGTCAATGTGACAAGCGTCATTCGACTTTCACCAATGGTTTAACTATTTGTAAAAGCAGTCAGTTGCTTGGAAGGAATGTTATGTGGAGTACAGGTATGAGAATGCAAGAAAACACATGGACAGGTGAACTAGCCGCCTTAAACATTGTAGAAAACGGTGTTTAACCCCATTAAATCAATCAATCAATCCAGGAAACGGATACATTGTTCACATACATAAGCGGGTTCTCATCAAATGACTTGTTTTTCGTGGTTGGAAAGGCGTTAATATAAATTACAAGTATGCTTTCAAAATGTATAAAGGATCATATTTTATCAACAAAGTATTAATTTATTATATATTTAATACAGTTCAAACACATATCTGGAAAACATTAATATACTTATCACGAGCGATTGCTTTCAATATAATACTTTAAAATCGACTGATGCAGATGCGTCAAAAGTCGTAACGGGAATATAGGAAACTACTCGGCAAAAACGGTTATTCCTTCTATAGCAATATTGTCATAATCAACTGATGCAGATGTGTCAAAAGTCGTCTGTGTTAGATTTCAAAAGAATAATCATCGAAATGATTTTCTACATATTTATTTTTCTAAAATAGCATGGTATTAAATATCTGAACCTTTCAATAGAAGCGAATCTATCATTTTCACTACATTCAGCAGTCGTTATTATAAATACACTATTTCTATGATTGCACGGATATGAATTACTTTGTCATTCAATAACACCCATGAATGTAAAGCAACTACCTGAAGGTCATATTACCGAAACTCGTCTGTACTCATATTTCATTTAGTATCCGTAAAGATCGATATACATGTGTTGTGTCAATCGAAAAGATATATGATTACATAATTATATAATGGGCGTACATTCAGACAAGCCCGTGTCTATGCACTGTCTAATCAGAGTCCTCGTATTTCCCGCATTCGCAACACAATCGTAGACATAGTTTATGTCGATAATTGGTAGTGAAGCCGAGTCGAGCTGAAACACAGATTCACAGCGTGTCCCCTTTATCGACGGAGGAGGCTAATAAGTAGAACGTATTATTTCAATGTTCAGACTTATCTGAGATTAAAGTGAATTCGATTGTAAACTATTTTTCAATGGTTGTAAGTCCGCATACCATCTTGGCTTTTTCAGTCCTTTAGATCATTGATAAAAGTCATTGCAACTAATGTCATGCCGCAATGGGTTAACATTCTATAAGGAATGTTAGCCTGTTGACTTTGGAAGAACTTTGCATATAGTACAGACACGACAGAGCCAGGAAACACATTTCGTTGAACTGACCGGCGTGAATTACTGCAATAACGTTTAAAACAACACTAAAACAAATCGATTTAATTTTATTTGCTTGCGGTCTATTTTGCATCACTTTTTAGCTCGACTATTCGAAGAATACGAGAGGTATTGTCATGACCCTGGCGTCGTCCGGCGGCGGCGTGGTCGGCCGGCGGCGGCGTGGTCGTCCGGTTAAGGTTTTTTGTACAGCTCAGCTTTTTTTTCCTGCTTTCTATAAGTAGAGCGTCTGTGCCGTACGCGGTGCTCTTGTTATTAATCATCTTGGAATATAACGCTTAACAGATATATGTTCTATAGTCTCTGAGAGCATTCGATTACTTTCGTTTGACTCGATTGCAAATAAAAGACGTTTTTCTCGCGGCATCTATGTATGTATTTTCATATTAAAATAATATAGTCACAACTCTCAACTTGAAATTTAATTCATATGTTAATGAATCCGTTTACCTGATTAACTATGTAAAGAGTAATCGGCTTTAAAAGTCACACTAGGAACATATGCGTTACATCTGGATAATTTTATTAACTAATGTTACACAGTTTAGAGCATCGTTCGAAACGCAAAGATGAACATTTTAATTATGAACGTCGTCTGCTTCAAACACGTATGAGGTAAAGGATTATTTGGCATAATCCTTGTGTATATATGTAAATTAGATACATTTCACAAACAATGAGTCGCTACTTTAGTTTATTAAATTCATATTTTATTATCATATTTACCTGGTGATTCCTAGAATTCGCATTGTTCGTCTGAGAAAAAGTGTCCTCAGTGAGTTAAAAAACTGATAACCTATCTCGTAAATAACCATACCGTGATTAGAATATGACTCGTATGTGGGTGTTCACAGGTTCGATCCCTTGATCATACAAACATCTTGGAAGTAATTAATTGGATTTTCCCCCTTGACGCCTAGGAGTGTGTGGTAAGCATTACGCCTGACTCTCTAGTGTCAGGTTAAATGAACACGAATTACTTGTAACTTACCCAGCAAACGTCGTGATGTAACTGAAAAAGTGTTTTGAAATATTTTCAGCTAATTACTTCCCTTTAATCATTGCTTAGATAGTAAATCGAGTTTATCACTTGTTTATTAAACTGTTTAATCAAATAAAATGGGTTACATTGAAACTGTTTTTTTTTGTGACATTACTATGACTTTGACATCGGGTTTTATCTTATGACTCTCTTATAAAAATACGAAATAACATAAACTATGTCAAAAGGATACGAACTGTAAGAAATTTGCCTACAATGTAACTGCAAGAGTTTTGGAATATTCCGATTCCCATCCATCACAAAGATTAAACATATTTCACTGAGAAGAGATAGTTAAGTCCCTCTAATAATGAATACACAAACCATATGAAATAAAAGATACCTGCGTTACTGCGAGAGTTTTTGGAATACTGCATCTCATATTCAACACAAAGAATATACCTACATGTATTTCAATGAGAAGATATAGTTAATACCCTTTAACAATCAATACACAAACAATATGAAATGAAAGATACCTGCATAACTGTGAGGGTCTTTGGACATTCCATCTCACATTTAACACAAAGATTAAACATACTTCAATGAGTAAAAGCGCTTTACGTATATCATGGTCTATTACTTTTAACAATAGTATATATATAGGATCTGATATGAGTTGTCATTTCATATAAAAAAAATCAATTTTTGGACGAGTTTAATACAACTTTATGAAATGACAATGAATGTCAGATTATTTTTATCAGATGATGAAACCCCCCAAAAATTGGGTTTTCGCGGTCAGAAAATTACGGTGGCACAGAGGTGACATGTGTATGTTTTTATTTTTATTTTACTAAGTCGTGCGCACGAGATACTATGTCGTGCGCAAGAGATAATTAAGTCGTGCGCACGAGTTACTAAGTCGTGCACACGAGATACTAAGTCGTGCGCACGAGATACTTAAGTCATGCGCACGAGATACTATGTCGTGGGCACGAGTTACTAAGTCGTGCGCACGACATAATTAGCCAATCAGAATACACTTTACATACATGCATATTGTTTGAGAATATGTGTATATCATGCTGATCGCCTAATAGAAATCGAATTTCTTCATACGTTAACCCTGCATTAAAATATAATCGAATAAAATCGTTTCTGCTATCAGCCATTTTCAAACAACATTCATATATGTAAAGTGTATTCTGACTGGCTAATTATGTCGTGCGCACGACTTAGTAACTCGTGCGTACGACATAGTAACTCGTGCGCACGACATAATAACTCGTGCGCACGACTTAGTATCTCGTGCGCACGACTTAGTATGTCGTGCGCACGACTTAGTAAAATAAAAATAAAAACACACACATGTCACCTCTATGCCACCGTAGAAAATAGTCCCAACATGTAATACTTAATAAACTAATCTGTTCAACACTAATTGTTTTACCTTGGGTCCCTTTTATTCGTCTATCTATCGTGACGTTTATGTTTACCGGATACACGTTCTCAGCCATTTTGTAACATTCGCGGATGAATACAAAAATAGTGATTCGGTCATGTTGTATTACACATGTTATATATTAAGAAATACGTAATGGGTATATTAGATCGGATACAAACATTGTTATGTGATGAATATATATATATATATATTACAGAACTTTGTAATATATAATGTTCACAGACTGATATTAAAGTAGATGACATTATTACACAAGGCAAGCGGTTAAAATGCAGTGTACAATCGACAACAAAGGATTCATTCAAATGAGATCCATTAGTACTCCTCTTACGTCACGAAGGGAGATAACCTGTGCGACCTTGCTGGTGAAAGTTGAAACTGTTTCAGACAATCATTGCTAAGATTTAATAAAAATACATTCCATTTTTTACATTTTACCACATTGCTTATTGAGATAAAATGGATGAAGCTGAACTGCTTAATAGGACGTGAGAGTTGTTTGCAATCGGGTATAACCATGCTACTAATTTAAGTTTGTCTGATGTGAACCCTTTATTATATATGTCATGTCATAGAAATCATCTGAAGAAACATACAGAGACCGAGGATGGAAGACGTTTTGGAAAAAGCAGGAATTATTAAAAAGGAGCGATTGCTTCTTTCTCAACTGTTCTTCAAAAGAAACAATCACGGAATTTTATAATTAACTTGAACTCCTTTTCAGCTTTTGAGGAAGTTTTCCCGAAAATAATATGTTAAGTGGTGGCAGTTATACGCCAGCATACGGTACAGATTCGACCAGGCACATTTTTCTTTGTGTTGTATGCATTAATTCATTTAAGTCTTATCCATGTACAAACAGAGTCATATACAAACACATACAATGCACACACAAATCAAGACAAGTATTATACATGGCCATATTAACAAGAATTATAGGAGACTTGCGATATGAGCATATCGCACAATCATTGTACTTACTATTTACAACATAGAGCCAAGAATCAGCTTCTAATTTTATATAAAAAAAGGAAAGTCGAATTAAGTACTTAATTGTACTCAATGAAAAGTAAAGCAACTAGAGTAAAACTAAAGAATAATTTAAAACAAAAGGTTAAACATCTAACGTGATAAGATTGAGAAGTGACTGATTATCAGCTGATTCTTGCTTGGATTAATTGCTTAAATAGAATACATGTTAGAAATTAAGACTCTATTTAAAAGATAAGATCTACGTCGTTTCAGAATTTTATAACAGGTTTTGGTACAATATCGAACTAATGACGGACTTGTTTATAAATAAGAAAGTTGGTCGCTTTTAACCAATTATGTGTGAAGTATTATCTTCCGCACTTTCATAACAGTTGTCAAGTATTACGCTCGATAAAATGTCCAACATTCCAACGTTCACACAATCGCTGACCCGCTCAGAGAAAGAACAAAAAGAGCATATTTTTTCACTGAGTAATGGAAATTTAAAACAATATATTTGTAGATGATTAACATTACATCATCATCTCCATAAATACATAGTGATGGTACAAATAAAGATTTACATAAACACTAAAACATTGTCAGCATAACTACAGAGGGATTGGAAATTGAAAGCTGTTTATATGAAGTATAACACTTCACAATTGTCAACATACATATACATCTGTAATTACATGTAGATTATTAATGTAGAGTAAATATTGAAAATATAACCTTGTCTATATTTGATTTACGTAGTAGCTCTCGCTTACAATCATTTCTCCTATAACGATCCTTTGATGTGTGATATATGTATTGCTCAACAGAACCATATGTTTAGTAAACCAATTAATTTCAGAGCACCCACAATATTGGAGTTAATGATGAATTAAGTTATTTATGTACAGTGCATCCTTTTCAGAGCAAGATCTGGCGGACGAAAATAATGCAGTCGTTCTGAAGAGGGTAGTATAGAGGTTAACTGAAAGAGGGTAATGACAAACAACTTTCGAATTCATTGAACGAAAAGGAGATAGTGCTTGTAACAATCAAAGTAGACAGGATCTAAATATGTTGAACACGACAAAACGTTCTTTAATTTTAAACAAGAAGGCCAATACGTGCCTATATTGCTCACCTGGCTACCATAGTCTATACTAAAAGGTTATCAAGAGCAGAAAGGTTCAATATTGACGTAGAGTTTTGATGAATCGGGTCGTCAGGGCCGTAAACCAAACTATCAAAATAGGCGTAGCCTAGGAAGTTGGGGAAAAATTGTTAAATACACATTAGATATGTCTAAATGTTTGTAATAGCGATAGAAGACATACGTATTTTGTATCTTGTTGTTTCTTAAACCAGTTGGTACAGTTTATTGATTCATAAAGGTTGCGCTTTTTAAAACATATTACAGAGTTTTTCGTTACAATATTAATGTTGGTTGCTCCCTATTCGATTACTCAACCCCATGGTACAACATTGAAACCTATTCAATACTGACACCGCGTGTCCACGCGGCGTCAATGGTGACATTGATGACATCATGTCTGAAACGTCTCCTTCACGAATGGACACACATACACCTTAACCTAACAGCCGCTCTGAAATCAGACAATACACTGTCTAAACGTCATTAAAGACTGTTCGTATCAAATCTGGGTTGATCAACTTACCGATCTGAAAGCGGAATAATTGTAGACATTAACGGAGAAAACTCCTAATCGAGCAAATTGTATGATATCACAGGTTATAACATTTACTTTACGAATCCTCCATATTATAATGAAACCATCCTATGTTGCAGACTACAAAGGCACGCATTGTAGGATAAAGAGACAATGTTGGTCTTGCTTCATGTTCGATCAGTGAAAACTCATCCGATCTTGTTCATACGTCATTCTCTCGACATAAATTAAACTAATTGATCAGCATTAAATAACAGGACGTACTCTCTTCTGTTTCGAAACAACCAACTGGATTGTGTCTTCCGAACGAAAACAAATTTTATATGCCTACTTATCGAAAGATACTGTTCAACGTGACTAAGATTACAATGACATGCAAACAAAAACACATTTGATCTGTTTTTGTTTACAGTCGATAACTCTATAGGACTTTGGTGGCAGGATTCAACAACACTGTGGTGACACAATGCGTACATACGTTGCACGTGGTCGCGAATCTACCAAGATGAATCTTCGTTTGACTAGACTCAAATGTCTGATTAGCTGATCTATGTCTCCACCGGTAACACATGTAGCATATTTATCGACATTATTTTGAAACATTATATGTAAAGCTAACCTAAATCTTGGAAGCCATTTCCATAGCTTTTCTGCGCTGATTTTGCCATATGCTTAAACATTAGTCCTTAACTCAACACATCATTTGTTTAAGTTCTTGAGCATTAGGCAGCCAGTGTTCAAATATATACGTCTTCCGATTATCTGTGTGTTAGAGTCTAAACTTGTTGAACAGCTGATGTTACCTTATGTTAGATTTAGTGTGACAGATGAACTTTTGGCTTTAATATTTGTAAACAACACAATGTATCTCTATTTCTGTGAATATTGACATAAATTGTTTTCTGTATGTTTATTTTTTTAGGATTATTCCACGATTGTTTAACATTGGTCTTGTCAACCGCCGTGTTGGCGTTCAGGAGTACTGGTAACTTAACAAGAAAGCCGTGATATAGTTAAAAAAAAGGGCTTAAAAGCGGCGTAAAACACCATACAAACAGTGTTGATGTCGATGTTAGGATACGAAACTGATAATTCGTATATAAAATGGTGCAGTCGTCTCATTAGATTAGTCTCAAAACAACCTCCGGACAATTGGACGTTACTTTTCATACATATTTGATATCATCCTGAAAATAGGAAAACAAGGGATTGTTTCTGACCCAGATGGTTTTCTTTTCCAAACGGAGAATCCAAACGTCGTCTAATGTAGATGCGTCTCATGTGGTCTGTACATGGAAATGCGTTTTCAATGTTTTCTTCAGTTGTATTCTGTATCTCAGCATTACAGCTACGAGTTTTACTAAACCGTTTATTCACAAGCTTCCATGTATTAGTACCCCGTTATCCTAAGGTTGTGGTATTATTTTAACATTGGTTAATTGACTAGGACGCTTATAACAATGTTATTGGTTAACCGTTGACACAACAAGGACACCATGTGACCTTGTATCGCTGACCAGAGTACTATGGCACAGTTTACTAAACCGGGTATTCCCTAGCTTAAATGCATCATAACTCCGTTATCCCAAGGTGATTGTTTTCTTTCATTATTAGAAAATTGGCAACGAAGATAATCACATTGTTATTTGTTAATCGTTGACAAAACACGAGCATCATGTAACCATGTCTCGCTGACCTCATTACTATGCCAGAGTTTACCAAACCGTTTATGTCCTAGCATAGATGCAGCAGTACCTTGTTATCCCAAGATTATGGTTTTATTTTAATATTGTTAAATTGGCAATGACGTTGGTCTGAGTACTCTGGCTTAGTAACGTTTCTGCAAAAGAAATCAGACAAGAAGTTTCAGAGGAGAAGAATTTTGTTAGTGTATCCCCTTGCTTATGCCGTCTGGTGGCTAAAACTAAATCCATATTATTTCACCACTCTTTTGTAGGTCAAATTACGCTAAATACATCCGCTAAAAAAAACCTTTGTTTGCGTAGGAATGAGTGTATACCATCACCAGAATGTATTGAATATATGACATTGAGTTTAAATGCATTGTGAACGTGTATAAGTTACACTGGAAATGATTGATTTGATTACTTTTAGTATTTTGACCTTGTTTGAAAGTGAAAGTAGAGAATGCTAAACACCGGTTTTGTCCGGGCCCGATTTGGTCCAAAATGACGGTTACCATTTTCGCCTGTTGAGTTCTTTCTTGCATAATGCATAACCCCACATTTTCTTTGGATTGTATTAAAGCTAAGAGATAACTCTTTTCAGTGGTATATGGTGTTCTACATGAGAAACGCTTAGAAAGTGTGACAATTGGGGACTGAAACTGGTCGATTTACAAGGAAACAAAGAAGGATTTTCTTTGGTGTATTGTAACCTGTAAAGGGTAAACTACGGCACTTTTTTCACCCCTTTTTCTTATACCTCATAGCTGTCATGCTTTTTCTATAAGTCAACATTACTTTAACACGTTTTGCAATGTCACCTAGGGCATATTTCTACATTGACCTTCAATAAGACTAACAGTCAATATTACACTTTTTTATTAAGGGTAACTAAAGAAATAGAATACGGTTAATTAATCTAAAAGGAGACAAGCAGCTTCAGAGTCCATGTTAGATTGTCTCCATTCCGCTATGTGTTGCAGAAGGTGAGATATAAGGTATTGACACAATTGAACAAGCCAGCTTCTAAAACAATAGGGCAAAGGTAAAGTAGCGCATAATGAGCAATTTATCTATTTGCCACGGTATACATGTATTCAATCCCATTCAATTATTATACAATTATTATACATGTACTTTCATTTAAATAGATTTATTAAAATTTCGCATTGCTAAAATTAAAGTCGTCTGGGATAATGAAAGGGTTTGCAGTACGAAAATACCGATGGGTATTCTAAAAGGAAGATACACATTTCAACTCGATTATGAAGTTTTCCGATTGGGACTAATTGTCACGTGTATTGTCTCGTGACTAAACATAGAAAAAACGAAAGAGGAAGTTTATAATTAGTAGATGAACAACAAGTTTGCTATTTGTTTGATGTAACTACAGATTAATAAGGTAAGCAAATAATTAAACTATCCGATTTATAAAAAAGTAGCTGTAATTGGTTATTCCATGAATGATAACGAAGTGACTGATATATACGTTTAAGTGCGAAAATAAGTCGAAACATATGTTTACACAAGTGTTTTCTGAAGCATCGTCACTATTTTAAATAATATTGCGAGCTAAAACCACTCCCGTTGTGTCACCATATACATGTTCATATCAGCAGTATAGTGTATAATATTCCTTTGTGTAGACTAATATCAGCCCAGAGTCTGACCTCGATGTGTTCTATTTAATTAACCATTTATCTGATATGTGTTATGTTTAAAATCTTCTTATTTGAATACGTCTGAACAAAAAGCAAAAAGCAATTGTAAGAACATTTCGTACACACTTTAAAAGTTTTGCACATTTTCTACCTATCAATAACAATTAGCAAAAACAATTTTTTCAATGGTTTTATAATTCGTCTTTTACAGAAACGTCAAAAGTCGTCTGTATTTGGGGCAAGAACTGCTTACTGTAACGTGATTGTTTCGGTGAATCCAGACTTGTTAAAAAGTGCATGTAAATATAACTGTGCCGTAATATAGGACCGAGAAAAGGAGGGCGGAAAGTGTAAATTAGAAGTCTCTTAATATAGGCAGTTTGGTTCTTGTATATACCGTCATTTCGTTTTTCGTTTTTCAATCTTACACAAGAAAAACGAAAAACGATTCGATTATCGTTTTCGTTTTTTATTTTGTAACAAGAAAAACGAAAAAACGATTTAAAAAAAGAAAAACGAAAAACGAAAAACGAACTTAGCCTTATGTTCGTAATAATTTTTAAAACAAGGCAAAAGTTAATTAAACTCATTTAGGTGTAAAGTGTGAATTAGAAGTGTCTTAATATACACAGTTTATTGAATATTCTTACAATGTTTTAATATGAACAAAATACGTCGTTATGTAGGAAAGCATGCCTGATAAAACGATTTGGAACGATTGAATAGTTTTAACTTACCATTGTGTTAATATATTGAAGTGACACTATATTTGATTGTTTATTGTGGTTTGGCGTCGTTTTCAACGGTATTTTAGTCATATCACGTCGCCAGAACAATTTGTTATGACAAACCAGTACTAGGCTAGGATATGCGATTTGCCAAAGGGCACCGAACCCATGACTGATGCAAGCAGGGATTAAACCCGGGACGCCCGGTTCCACATATCCGACGCTTACCACTCGGCCACGGCGGATTCCCATAACTGTCTTAACAGATATATTTTAATTATAAAATGTATAAATGTATTCGTTCCCTGAAACGTAGTTAGTTTTCGAGAGTGTAAATGCAACTTATATTACCCCCCGGCCTTTCCTACATCATACATGTACATGTCGCCTTTTCAACAGACGAATTTTGAAAACATTGTGACAAAAGGAAAAATTGCTCACAATGAGCAATTTACCATCTTGACACAAAGGTTTTATTTTATTTTCCTTACATATATTTACCATATTTCTATTTTCCTATTGTATGAGGGAAAGGGTTTTTATACCGTCATGATATCGTTGCATTTTGTCTTTTTAAAGAATGGCTAAAAACCAGACAGAATCAAATGTTGAATAACTTTTCAAAAAATGTTTTCTATCTATATGTTACTGCTCGACCCATAACGGGTGTGAGAGGTCATTTGTCAAGCAGTTGATATGCACCTTTTAAAATGTAAATTGAATATTTTGAACACGGATATATTAACCCTTTCTCACATACAACAACACTGTCACAAACGACTTTGACAGCGTCTGTGAAAATATATTGAAAACCTCTAAAAATAAAAGGTGTTATTACTAAAAAGATTTTAAATGACTGTAGCAAAAGTAGACATTGCTATATCTTATTTTGTCATTTTTTTTCAAAAAACGTCTGCTGCAAATGCTACGGAAAGTCTAGTTATTCCCAACCATCCTGAACGTCGAGCATGATCGCGCATTTTGGTCCTTACATTTTCTGTTGATTCTGATCTAATCGTTCACGCATCCATGATGTCTCGTGTGGAACGGTGTTGGCAGAAATAAACTACTGTGTAAACATGTATACAGTTTCATCATAATTGTTCATTTAAAAAAAAATCTGAATGTCTATTATCCTGTGACACGTCTTAAATGATAAGATATCAAGCCAGAACGGAAAGATAATATTGATATCACCGACTTACACACGTGTTGGAGTAAAACAAGCCGTTCAGTCAATTTTAAAATATCTTGTTCGGTTGACGGAGCTTATATGCAATCAAGGTGCAATATATTTCCTAAGACAGCCAATTAATGCATGCGATGCCCCGTGACAGTCTACTTGAATTAAATAGTTTGAGTCAGAAAGTACATGTTCACATCTTCAAACTATTATCATGCAGAATTGCGTTTTGCGAGATCAAACATATATACATAGACTTATCTTAGTCATATATATTTGCTTGTATAAGACGAGGGTAGAAAGGACGCGAATCCATACATTGAAAGAATTATCAGTGCTTGATTAAGGCGAAATTATAAGTTTACACATATTAGTTTCAGTGATATCACTTCGCATAAATAATGAGCACTTTTGCCTCTTGCCAAAATGTTTTCAGCTATTTTTAATACTTATAACAGTTTCCCTTACATATGTTTCTCATAGTTATCCTATTTGTACGAGGGAAAAGGTTAATACCAACATTGTAATATTTGGTAGAATTGCGATAACAAGGCTACCATAGTAACAAGTGAGATTTTGAAGTCACGTGATGTAAATGACTGAGAACACCATTTCTATCATATCAGTACGCAAAGAAAAAATGAAACACATTCTCGACTGAATTACAAATGCAAACGTAAGCATAAGTAAATTAGTAAAATAAATATCACTTATTCTAGGTTACCAAATAAGATTACAAGTCTCTGAATTTGTAAATATCATACTTAAGTGTTATAAAGGATGAGGATATCACTACGCCCCACCCCCAGTGTGTGTACGTCCGCCTGAACAAATTACCCTTTGTAAATTGTAATCCTCTGTTCCCTCTAGTAACAGAAATAGTAACATTCCTTCTGACAAAGAAGATTTGTTTGTGATATTTGAATAGCATTGTTTCCACTTGCAGATGCATTTGCTGCAGACAACCTTTATAAACATTGTGGCGAAAGGAGACATCAAGGGCAATATCTCCTTTTGCAACAATGTTTTCTATAATATTCTGAAAATACCTGAGATATCAACCCTTACACACATACAGACCCTTTGTGACTTTGGAAATATTGTGACAAATGCATAAATTGCGCAGTATATTTTTTTTTTTACGGAGAACTTGCTGCGGCATCAGAAAAGGTGAACCAATATAAGGTGGTATAATGTAATCATTGGATAAGTCTCATATATACACATATAATCATATTCAGTGGTTGTTCGAAGGATTTCAAAATTATTTAGCAGAACTATTCATTCATTGACCCTCTACATGTTTAATTCATTTTGATTGGTTGAAAGTCGTAGAAACCAGGTGGCATCTAAAAGGGGGGAAATTGAACGTTTAGCTTCAAATAAAATCTCATCCTTATTCACTGGACGAAAAAACAAGGAATGTTCTTTTGGCGGTACTTTTATTAAATATGTTCACAGAAATGTTTAGAACTCTTGTGTGTGCGGTACCTGAGAAAGGGAGTATAAAGCCCAATATTCTAAATTCTTGTCCGATAACAGTTATTTAGTAGAAATGTTCCTTCAGAGACCCATTCAAGCCATATCAGTTGGATGAAAAAGAGGAGCCAGGCGGCTTCAGAACAGGACAAAATGACAACATTTTAAAACTCTATTCTTATGAAAGAACTTGTCCTATTTGATCCTTCAGTAACCCTCTTCATAATTATTTGAGCCATATTGATTGGTTGAAAGACATAGTTACCAGGCGGCATCAGAAAAAGGGTAGATTAAACTTTTAGCTTCAAATGATATCTCATCCTAATCCACTGGGACATCTTAACATAACTTCACATTCAAATTTCAAATGTCCTCTTTCAAATTTGTTCAAAGATATAAATTATAAACACAACTTTTGTTGCTGCGGCAACAGGAAGGGAGTAAAAGGCTTAAACTGTAAACTTCGTCTTCTTTGAATCCGCTTGTCATATTTCAAGATAAATTAGAACAACTGTTCCTTGAGTGAGCCTCTAAAAGATTTGCTTAAGCCGTATTGATGAGTTGAAAAACATGGCAGCCAGAAAAAGGGCAAAATGACAAAACTTAATAGTTCCTTTTCTATTCAAGTTTTTGTCAGATTTCAGCATAGGCTACATTTGTAATTTGCTCAAGCCATATTGATTGGTTTGAAAAGGTAGCTGCCATGCTGTCTCAGAATAGGGCTAACATGAACTCTTAGCTTAAAAGACAATCCCCTCGCAAACAATTTGACTGATATCAACTAAACTTCAAGGGAATGATACATTGGGGGTTCTCTTACAAATTGTTAAAATATTAAATATCATAACAAATGTCCCTTATTGATAAGTTTCATTTATAGTGTCCACGCCTAGCAGTTTCATTCACGGTCTTGATTAAATCTTTTCCGATATAAGTAGTTACACATAAACAAAAAATATGCTACATAGCCATCACTCAGGTGATCAATTCATGGCCACGATTAAAAGATTGTAATAATAGATTGCATACTCTGAATGCATCAGTTGTATCAGTACAGCCAATACATAGGAAGACACTGGACCAGAAGACCAGACAAACTGTTCAATGGACGGGCTCTTATATTAAAAGAAGAAATTGCATATAATGAGCAATTTCCTTGTATGTCACAATCTTGTCTACTCTATTCTTTAACATTGATTTCATATACTGACGATTTTCCTTCTTTTGCCTTGTTTTCAAAGGCATCTGCCGCGGATTTGTTGTATGCTGCACAGCCAATATAATGTTCGTAGCCTTTGTTCTGTAATAACGTTCAAATGTTTAGATTCTTTATTTATCAGAAATGTGTCATCCACAATGGTGACATGCGTACAAGTCAACTATACGTAATCAAGTCAGAAAATAACCACTTTTAAACGTAAATGACGTATGTCAAAAATGTTAACAGTATATTTGTATGACTTCAGAGTTACATGTGACGTATTTTGGCGGAATTTCAAAGATAATCGTGGAAGAAAAGTACGTTTTGAAAGACATGCAAAGCATTTGTTAACGTACATTTTAGACGGTGCGCCAACCTTGCGTTCCTTTTATTTTAAAACTCGTAATCTTTCAATACATATTAAATTTACAGACCTTAAATTCATATCGTCTATACAGAATACTTAAAATAATATATTCATGATTTGTTTAATGATTTGGAAGGAAAATGTAGACAATACGTAACAAGTCCAAGTTATTCTGGATGAACCCTCGCACTATACGGTAAATTACTTTTTAGGAGGTCTCTCTAGAGATATGACGCCGAAAGGTGTTGTCGAAATAGGCATATGAGTTAGCCATACTCGTAACAGTTACACGTGTAGCAGGGTAGAAGTGATAAATGTTTATTCGTTGTAACTAGCGAATGTCAAAGATAAAAGCTATAAAGTATATAGTCATTACATATGTGTGTGGTGATGATGTAAAATATGTAAAACAGGCAAATATTTAACTGTATTTATTGTAATGGTCTCCTCTGTTCTATATGATTGTTGGAAACACGAATATCTAACCACTTGACTGTTTCTAAAATAAATGTTTATACTCTATGCATTTATGCATAGTATATCACATATTCATTATTGTTAATATCAATTATGTCTACCACTCAAGCGTTCATTTAAATATATCTGGAAACATCTGAAATAAATGTTTAAACTATATTATATGCATTTTTGCCTTTATTACTGTTGTTACACGCCAAACACTGCAATAGGTTACCAGCTTATCCACTCATACATCTGGTACCGTCCCACAGCACTTTCAGTGCTTTGATTATACTTCTGTATTATCGTAAACTTGATGATTCAATGTTAATAAGGACTTAACCTTTTCCTGGTACCCTTATTAAAAGTGGCCGCATTAAAAAATCTTAGTAACATAAACTCAAAATCTGAAGCAGTTGACATTGTGGGAAAATGGGAATTTGCTCCTGCTGCTCATAATGTCTTCTGCATTTGTGAAACGTTTCACTGATCGGTTTTCACTTCAGACGCAGGGAAAAATAAGAAGCTTTATTTTAGCTCTGTTTTTGTGTTTCCCCCGTATATATATTCATGAGTGTGAATCACGTGCCCTTTATGGTAGATTTTATACGAAAGACAAATGGAGTTCATAAATGAGCCGGGTCTAGTGGGTAGACGTCTTTATACATCTGCGTACAGTAAGTACTCAGTAGAGCCTGTGCATCATGATACATGTTATACATACCTAAATACACGATCTGACATACAACTGGAAGTGAAGCCTCACTTATCTTATGTGCATCTGAAATAGGTTAAATGCAGTTATAGATATTAGCGGTGCTTAATGCAGACCTTAGTGTAATTGTTACAAGTTTAGAGAAGAAACAGAATGTATAACGATTTAATATCATTCAAATGACATTTATTGTTAGAAGGTAATTGCAACATTATTCGACACATTGGCAAACAGTGTTAAAACCAGATAAGACTGAACAGATGTGTGTGCTAGTCTCGCTCTACATGTTATCTGCCATCATACATATCATCATTTACGCATTACTATTCATCGTCATACACATCATACACATCATCATGAACATCACCATACCAAATAGCATACACACAATGCTATGTATCGTCAAACACACAATACCTATCGTCATACACACATTGCTATACATCGTCATATACATCATACACATCACCATTGGCATACTCATACCCAATATCATACACATTATGCAGTTCATCGTCATACACGCATTGCTATTCATCGTCATACAACAATGCTATTCATCGTCATACACGCATTGCTATTCTCGTCATACACGCATTGCTATTCTCGTCATACACGCATTGCTATGCATCGTCATACAATTACTGCTATTCATCGTCATACACACAATACCTATTTGTCATACACGCATTGCTATTCATCGTCATACACACAGTGCTATTCATCGTCCTACACATGATACTATTCATCGTCATACACACAATGCTATTCATCGTCAAACACACAATACTTATCGTCATACACACAATACCTTTCATTATACACGCATTCATCGTCATACACATCATACACAGCATAATGAACATCATCATACCCAATATCATACACGCATTGCTTTTCAACGTCATACACATAATGCTATCCATCGTCATACACGCATTACTATTCATCGGCATACACCCAATGATATGCATCGTCATACATGCATTGCTATACATCGTCATACACATCATGTACATCACCATGAACATCATCATACCCAATATCATACACACAATGCTATTCAACGTCAAACACACAATACCAATCGTCATACACACAATGCTATTTATCATCATACACGCATTGCTATTCATCATCATACACGCATTGTTATTCATCGTCATACACACAATGCTATTCAACGTCATACACACACTGCTATTCATCGTCATACTTGCAATGCTATTCAACGTCATACACACAATGCTATTCATCGTCATACATGCAATGCTATTCATCGTCATACACACAATGCTATTCATCGTCAGACATACAATGCCTATCAACATAAACACAATACCTTTTTGTCATACACGCATTGCTATTGATCGTCATACACATCATACACAGCATAATGAACATCAGCATACCTAATATCATACACACAATGCTTTTCATCGTCAAACCCACAATACCTATCGTTATACACGCATTGCTATTGATCGTCATACACATCATACACGGCATCATACCAAATATCATACACACAATGCTATTCAACGTTAAACACACAATACCTATCGTCATATACACAATGCTATACATCGTCACACAATGCTTTTCATCGTCAAACACACAATACATATCGTTATACACGCATTGCTATACATCGGCATACACATCATACACGGCATCATGAACATCATCATACCCAATATCATACACACAATACATATCGTGATACACGCATTGCTATACATCGGCATACACATCATACACGGCATCATGAACATCATCATACCCTATATCATACACACAATGCTATCCATCGTCAAACGCACAATACCAATCGGCATACACACAATGCTATTCATCGGCATACTCAGCATCATGAACAACATATCCATCATCATGCACGCACTGGTAACAAAGCCAAATTTAAACCCAATTGGTTGAAAATGTTTTTAGAAATGTTCATTGTACTAAAATATGAACAACTCTATCGGAATTGGTTTGATTGGTTAATTATTCATATGGCGAACAGAGATACCAACAAATAAAAAAGTATTTTTTATATCGGCAGTTGCTCGTTACATTCTAATAACAACAACAACACATATAACAAAAACAAAAAGTCCAATCACTTTAAATTCGGGCTTCATTTATCTGAGACATTGTAATGCCCTGCTATGGGGTATGACTGTCACGCATGACGAACTTCAACGTCAGAAGTAACATTTAAATAAAAATGTACGCAACATCCATATTTCAATTAATGTTCAGAAATAACAAAGGTTATTGAAACATAATGCGACACATTTGCGAACAATGTAGAACCAGATCAGACTGCGCGGGTGCGTATGCTTGTGTGGTTATACACAAGTTGCAAATGCCATAAGGTCAGTTTTCGCAGAGCGCCGGTCATATTTAGATGGAATAACTGAACTGTTTAATGGAGGAGCGAACGGGTGTGTGATCTCTTAAAACATTTAGACCACTATACTCGAACATTAGTATCTTAGTGAATATCCGTTGAAAAGTGTATAAAGCTAGACTTGATCAAACAAACGTTCACGAAGAAACTGTGTTCATCCCTTTTTCATTGCGATGGTCCGAATTATGTATTCAAGCATCTACGTTCAGAACACAACAGATAATGTATAATTCAAGTATTGAATGATTAAAAAAAATAAAAAAAAAATACAGGGAGCAACGTTTCCACATACTATGTGTGAGCGAGCGGATCGCTATTTAAAGATCTGTGATTACGAGCGTCACACTAATCCGATGACAGAGGACTTTAGTAGTTTTTCTCAAAATAAATATGTTTCTGAAAAGCAGACAGTTTTGTTCTTCTCGTGTCATAAGTTAGTTGTTGGTGGTAACGAAGAGGGCTATCAATTCAAGGATCGTGAGTTCAAATTCTTTCTCTCCGATGATTTGACAGAAGTATTTTTTTCCCTAAACTTTGTCCTTCAACGGTCTGATTTAAACGATATGTAAAGTAGATCCTTAGGCAAAGTTTTGATTTAAGAGTGATGTCGCAAAACAACAATGCAATAGGAAGATTCAGACCACTTAAAGCACTTATAAAAGTTACAAACATATCCTTTTATATTGGCAATCTCACTGTTTTCAGTCTACAACGGATTGCTTGATTGATTGATTAGGGTTTAACGCCGTTTTCATCATTTGTTCAGTCATATCACGGCGACAAATTCACCTACTCATGCGTTTCCTAATTTTCCAACATCAGTACACCACACAACATACTTTCCAAGCAACTGGCTGCTTTTCCACATAGACTGTTAAACAGCACATTGGTGAAAAGACGAATGACGCATGTCACAGTGACTTTTGTCAAACGTCGGAATGAATGTTTGCCGAGCTGGGATTCGGACTCACAACAGCCCGCGTCGCTACCTACTGACCTACCGTGGATCGGCTCAATCTACAACGGAATACGGAGGCTTAAAATATACTTTTATTTTTGCAATCTCACTGTTTACAATCTACAACGGAAGACGGAGTTATTTTTTTCTTTTAATATCTTTATTTCCTCCAATTAAGAGGATTACATTTTAATACAACAATACAGAAAACACAATTTGCTACAACTACATGAACAAACCAAACACAAAAGAAGAAGAAGGAAATAGATAGTTACATGAGTAACTTTAAAGTGCATAAACCATTTAACTGTATATATAACCACCTGTCTTACTGCTCAACAAGAAGAATAAATAGAAGGTTGCCACTGGCATATCAGACATATGTCTGTGACAGTCTTATGTACAGGAGTAACAATGTACATGAAGTCCCCATGATAGAGCACTTAAACGAAACGAAATAAAATGCGTGCCATATAATGAATCTGGGCCTTTGACCAAACGCGGAAAATAATAGTAAACGCTTAAGTATGATGTTAACAAAAACAATGGAAAAGATAATTACAAAACTTATCAACATATAAACGTTCAATGAGACGACCCTTCAACTATAATATTAAATAACCATTTCCCACATACGACAAGTCAGCATCAGACGACTCATTGAAACAAACATATGGACCTTCTCTATAAATGAAACTATAAGTATTGAATATTCTGTTGCAAGATGAGAAATTGTTCATTATGAACACAATTTCTTTTCCCCACTGTCATTACAACAACAGTAAGTGTCAGGGGCGTCAAAATCGTGGAAAGGGTTAAACAAAGAAACAAACAAACATCGCATGTATTTCTTGGTAATATCGATACCGTATCCACCTAATTGCGAGTACAGTGGTCCGCATGATCCTAGAGATAAGACCCTGTCGCTCCCTCATTAAACAGTGCTTAGTGATTCCATATAACTATGACCGGCGCTCTGGGGGAAACGAACCTTAAGGCAATGGCTATGAGGGTACATCCAGACCAGCATTCGCATTCGCCCAGTCTGATCTGGATCTACACTGATCGACAATGAGTCGCATACTGTTTTATTAAAATTCAGGTAATGACTGTCCAATTGAATGAGATTAAACATTTTTTTATCTCAACTTGTAACAATTAGACTAAGGTTGGTTTGCGTAAAGCATAACTCATTTGTATAACTGCCACACGTCTATTGTAGATGCTTATACTATAAGTGGGGCTACACGTCCAGTTCTTTGACAGAACCAGTATAACACCTCCCATAAGTTGAAAAACAGTCAGGTTCTTGGAAAGTCTAAAGTGCGGAAACATATGAATATGTGAACTGACCGCCGTGATATGACTGAAATTTGTTGAAAACAGCCTTACATACAATCAGTCAATCCCATAAGTTGGTCAGGGTAAACTATGATAGAAATGTGAACAAGTGTAAAGTGTACTTGTTTCATGGTCCGAATAGGTTATTTGTTCCGCCATATTTCTATCGTACATCATACCGTTAAACGCACAAGGTTCATGACTGTTTTTTATACGGTGCATTATTAAAGCCATAATAGCTCCGCATATAACGTCCGTTAATTTGAAATTGATTGAAAATATATTCGGTTTTCATGCGAAAATGAAAAGGGGATATCAATAATTTCAAGAGAGATTACGGAAACTCTGTTTGTTCTTACAGACAGTTACAAAGCTGTTAACATTTCAGTAATGTTCGGTTATAGGTTTGCCTGGTTTCGGAACTTTTGTATCTGTGTCATATTTATTGACATATAACTTATCGCTCTTTAAATATATCAGTATGTCTACATATGATCCTTTAACAACCCTTGTTCATATACGCATGCCGCGTGCGATTGTAAAGTGATAGAGCTCCCAGTGAGTTGTTAATGTCGAATTTTGGGGTAGAATTGCGTAAGCAAGGGGCTACCATAGTTACAAGTGAGATTTAGCTTTGAACACAATTTCTCTCCATCAATAAATTGGAAGACACTGTACTGTCATGAATGTTCCTGGTGGGATTTCCGTAGAACTATTGGGTACTATGATAATTTAAAAAGGTCTTATGTAGACAGAATGATATATTCGGAGTTGGGGTTTATTAATTTTAACAAGACCAACAATAATTTATGATCTTGGAAATATTTCATCCTGATTTGATACATCATTACTTGTTTGTCATGGTGGGGATTTCTTTTTAGATAAATATTTCTAAATATACTTCTGCATCTCCTCCTAACCGATCACAATTCTACCGTCAGTACTTTCAGTACTTTAACTAAAATATATATATATTCACTTATTTGGTTATCTTTAAATGTTTGGTTATAGATATTTGTGTAAATCAAACTTGTGTTTAAATTAACATTTGAACATTTATCCCTACAATTATTGTATACAGTCTTTTTTACTAGAGAAGGTGGATAATTTACTTGACACTTTCAAATTGAAGCTCTTGCAGAAGATGACTTGAAATCATTAAGTCAAAAGAAGAAATTGTCAACAATGAGACTTTTCTCCTTTTACCCCAATGATTTAAATTTTATTTAATAATTCAAATATCATTTATATCGATTTTCCATCGTATTGCTAACTGTTTCTTAAAGAGTCCGATGAAAATTTGTAGTATGTGAAAACTTCAAAAGGGTCAATTATGTAATCAAATATTTAAGAGTACATATTTTACCCTAGAACATGTATTAATTTATTCAATGGACATTTAATAATCCTCAGTTTTCTTCATATGGAAATTCATAATATTGACCTCGTCGGTGATGAAATGGTTAGAATGTCCTTCTCGGGGAACCAATGTTCGACTCCCGATCGGGTCAAACCAATCACTTTAGATGGTTGTGATGACCCTCCTCATTGGCGTTCTGATAGTACAACATAATGCCGGATACGATTGTTTCGGATAAACTGACATCAGTGCCGGTAATTCTAGGGTCGTGATATAACTGACGTTTGGTTGAAATCGGAGTTTTAGTTTCACATAACACACCGAAAACAAGTGTGTGTTTTAGTGATCTTTTAATTTGATGTGAGTATACGGGTAACAA
This sequence comes from Serripes groenlandicus, assembly GCA_031761405.1. NCBI lineage: Eukaryota > Metazoa > Mollusca > Bivalvia > Cardiida > Cardiidae > Serripes > Serripes groenlandicus. Next base: position 30,072,320 of record JASEVX010000001.1, on the reverse strand, counting down.
CCTACTATACACGTTTCTTTAGGTAAATCTGAATACACCAAGTGCTCTTTTGCAAACAGTATCCATGGGATGTATAAGTTTTACATACATGTAACATACCGAACACCCGGATGTGTTTTAGTTAACATGTTTTATGTAAGGTAAATCTTAATACACCGATTACTCCATCTCACACATCAACCCTAGTGTTTATTTTAGATTTACATAACGAATCGAGCCTTTTTCCAAACGGTTGATCTCATTTCTCGGTGATTCGAACAATACCCTATCTCTGAGTGTTTTAATATATATATTACACATGAGACCATAAGGCGTGCTTTAGTGAAAATGTTATATTTGGATGGTTGATTCGACCTACAACCTACTAAAACATGTCTGTTAGTTTAATCTGAATATCCCATACATTCACACTGCTGACTGGGCGCCCGTTATCAATCCGTGAACCCTAGTGTCGTTCATTAAAACACGAGTTATCATGGAGTTGCATGTACTTTGGGATTTAAACCGACCTAGATCATTTGGACCAAGAGACCGACATATGTTTCCTGGTTTTCTTGCAACTGTTGTTCAGACAACATAATTCACGTACAAATGGCTTCCAACGCATATATATATATATTGCGGAATGAAGATGTGTCTGTCCCAAATACGTTATATAACCTTCGTCAGTAAACAACATAAATATAGGAAAGAGGTATCTACCTCGAAATATGGACTGATTTGCCTGTGTGTATTTGTTAATAAAGCCTTTTTTCATACATAATATCATTTGAATAAGGCGATCCAATTTATGTCGGTGTCTTTTCCCTCCAATTAGCCGCTGTGTAATATCTGTTTTTAAATATATCGTCTTTCAATCCGAAGCACTATAATGGGATATCAATGAATTAAAAGTGGTTTTATGATCAAAGTCTAGAAAAAACGTATGTGGCAGTGTCCGTCGGTCTGTAAACATTTAATCAAACGACTTCCTCTGATGAATCCCTCTTTGACGCTCGACTAGCTGGGATAACATTACGACCGATGACCTGGTGTAAGAAAATATTACCAGCAATACTGGTAAATTACACAGGAAACACTGAGATATGACTCAAATACTGTTGAGAGGACGCAGAGAACAACACAAACAGTTCTTCTGATGAGCGTTGACATATTGTTATGAAACTAAGCAGATAAAGCAGCCTGGCACTAACGTCTTTTGAATTTCTTCAAGCGGTCTAACAGCGTTCCACTATATAGTCCCGGAGCTTGACATGCAGCTGTTATAGCTAGTATTACATGACCAAGTGACCTCCTTCCGAAGCTGTACAAAATTGCCCCCGTCCAAAAGAGTTTATTTGAAATTCAGGGATTCGGTCAACTCTTATCTTTACCTTTAAAAGTAAGATTGTTGAAACATGCTTAGGTTTAAATCATATTTCGTTCAATGAACGCTAGCTGGATGTCAGTAGAGATATTTATTCTTCCACGGTCTACTTGTTTTATCTTGTATAGTTCTATGTCTAAAGAAAGACGACAAATTCGCAAAGAGTTTATGACTAAACATTTCGAGAGGGACTATCATACAGTATGGAAGCATATTACGCGACGTAATTCCGGTTCTAGTCCACTCCGAATGAATGAAGTTCATGCGGAGTGTTTCAGATGTTATCCCTCGTCAATCAGGGATTACTTTTAACCGCATCATACACCCTGACACCGATGCACTACCTTAATGTGTGTTATATTCATGAACGATGTCCGATGTTTGGTCGAAAAGTTCAGATTGTCAGACATATTGAGCTCAATTTGTCTCTCATTATGACAAGAGAACGGACAACTTTAAATCACTAAATAAACTATGTTCGTTGTTTACCCTTTATCCGATATGATAGTGAACGGGTTTTCTGTTTGTGAATATATCAGGGTCAATATCATATCAACAACAATAGATATTAACTCAAGATAAAGAATGAAAAACATTGTTGGACTAAAAGAAATTGCTCACATTGCTCATTCAAAGCAATACGACATCATCCCTTCAAGTATTTGTATTCCAACTTTCCGACTTTATGAACGCAAGTGTTAATCAAAGGAACGGTTTGAGTTTCCTATAACAAAACGTGCACCGAAAATGCGCATTTATATTGATAAACAATATCAAACGTAGACATAGGTCTGTTTTATATCTGGTATTTTTTGTATGTTTTCGAGAAAAGAACTACGACTTAATACATTTATTATTCGTCATAATTTACACGATCACGTGATTTGAGTAAATACAATTTAACGTTCATATGAGCGTAGGAAAACCAACCTTAGCGTAATTGTAATGTTATGGTCAGAACTCTGTTGATGTAATGAATTAATTAAAGAAGAAAGAAAAGCACAGCTCTGCGTTGGTTTCTTGATATTGACTGGAGTTAAAAATGTATAAGCTCTAATGTGAAGTTGTGTCAATAGAGGTAATTATGATATTGAACTGATGCAGTATTTAGGACGTCCGAGAGCCACCTTCTGAGCGAGAGTAGAGATGTGACAGCGGGCGTAAGAACAACATCGTTAGTGTCAAGAGTAGATACAGATACATCCGGGTGAACTTTTCTACGGGTACCACACTGGACGATACGGTAGTTTAAATGGTGCCGCTAATAGAGTATGGCCACTTTGGGCTAATGGGACATTTACTTGAATATACATAACTTTGATTTGCGAGAGTAATACTATGTACATGGACTTGATTAAGACGAGGACCTAAGTTTACACATATTTGTTTAAGTGATAAGACTTCACTTGTATACGACAAGCCCAGATAGGTCACTCAGTGATGCTTTGGAAGTATTGTCAGTGCATGATTTACTTTTGCTTCAGTCATAAATGTTCGCTTACATAATTTTAAAGACATATGTACATGTACACTTATTTGGTGATGTTTAAGTGTTTGGTTTTAGATATTCGTGTAGAAAAAACTTGTGTGATTTATTTGTTTAAATTAAACTCTGTAATATGTCTTGTTACATGTATTGTATAAAAGTGTGTATTCGCAATTGGTTGTTTGACTTCTATGTTTCCATCGATAACAAAATTATTTTCTTTTGTTATAGAACAGAGAAAGGTACCTTAACCTTTTCGCAAATGTTAACCCATTTGACGTTTTTGTAGAAAACGAGTCTTGATAGCATTTAGGCAATAGAAGAAATTGCTCCAAATGATAACTTTCTCCTTTTTTCGAAACATTTTTTTAATTTTATTGAAAAATTCTAATCTAAGTTATACATATTTCCCTTATTTCTGCGTAGATGTTTTAAATGTCATCTGCTTCATACTTCTCGTATGTGAAAAGGTTTCATTATGTGATCAGCAGTGTTAGGAACCCTAGTAAACTTCTAAATATTTTCAATCGAAAACAAATAAAACTATGTTTTCTTCATATGGAAATTCTTAATATTAACCACCTCGGTGATGGAGTGGTAAGGCCGTCCTTGTCAGGAGACATTGGTTCGATTCCCCGACCGGATCATACCAATAATTGTAAATGGTAGTGGTGACTTTCCTCGGTGACGTTCTGCGGGAACAACATTTCACCAGATATTCTGCTTTCAGGATGAACTTAAAGCAGTGCTGGTAATTCTACGCAGTGATATTACTGAAATTTTGTTGAAATCGGAAATAAACCCACCATAACAATCCAAAGGCAAACCACGCAACACATCGAGTTATAATTAATCCAGGTCCTTTGAATTAAAAGATCAGTATTCTAGTATATATACAATAATGCCTTCACGCTGATGATCGACCCACTAACCCCATGGGCTGTTTGTCCGACAAAGTATTCTATGCTTTTAAATTGAGAGCCTATGAACTCAAGTTATCCATTTGTAAATGTCAAACATTGATCCTCTTCCACTTGGCTTTAGAACGAACCCATTGTCTTACATGTTGGACACCAGTGCTCCATGCCATTAATTTACTACGGTGTTTAGAAGCCTATGTTTAATCCGTAACTATATGGATATTAAGCTCTTTCGTATGGTGGCATATTACTACCTAAATATAACCAGTTACTGTTTTGTACAATATTAACAGGTTATCCAGTTAGGGTTTGCGAATTAACTAGATAAGATACTTTTTTGATTTTTTCGAAACGTAAGACTAAACACATGTATGAAAGTGCCCAGAACTACCACCCCTTACCTTTACATGCTGAACACACTAACAGTTATATACTATCAGGTTAACTAGATAAGATTCGTGTTGCGAGTTATCATTAAACAGATTTATACGCCAATTTACTTACAACTAAAATCCTATCTAGCTGACCACTTAATAGTTCACATACTAACTGGTTAACTAGATAAGATTCGTGTTACGACTTAATGGGCATCAGTAGCAAATCCAGGAATTGTGGGGGAAGGGTGTGTGTGTGTGTGGGGAAGGGGGGGGGGGGGGGGGCTTGGTTTTGTTTACATATTCATTTGAAATGACACGTTTTAGGCGGTTGTTCCATTGTAACCCTTAGCTCAAGAGTACTTTTCTTCATCTGATAGATTGAACACAGTTATAATGACAACTATTTACATTTGTATCTACATTTTATAGTTATTTAAAACAAAACTGGACATCGGTGTCATGCCTTGTCTGAAAAATATTAAATAATGTATTAAAAATTACAAATTCGTTTTATTACTAGACGAATATTTAGAGTGTGCTGTTGTGTTTAACCTATACTAGAAAAAAATGTGAAATGCTCTGCTGCTGAGTTTCTTTTACAGTAAACTAATTCAATACAAAATAATGTTTAATGCAAATCTTAGGGGTCCGTCTAGCACGGCTTAATCAATTGTTACAGCTGTCTCAAAACAACTGAAAATGCAGTGGTTTTTATTTTCTTAAATTCCCAATCCTTTTGTTTGAATCAGCACGTTGCAGAAGGCGATTACGTGAATCATATGATACAATCATTCTATAAAAATGACAAATGAATGATGAAATGTATTTATAAGAAAAAGAATCACACGACTTAACCGATTTTCGAACCCGCGCACGTCTTAGGCGAAAAGGTTCTTAAGCCAGGTGCATTACCAATGTACTAAGCGCAACAGTTATTACAACGTTCGAATTTCCGCTGGATTTACCACGCAGTAAACGCGTGATCTATAACTGGCAACACAAATCTTATCTAGTTAACCACTTATTAAGTCACTTACTAAGTGAAATTCGCAAATCATAACTAGTTAACCAGTTATGTAAATCTATCTATAGCTAACTGGTAACATGAATCTTATCTAGTTACCCAGATATTATGTTATTTATTAAGTGGTTAACTAGATAATATTCGTGTTGCCACTTATCGATTTATATACAACTGGATAACTGGTAACACGAATATTATCTAGTTAACCAGTTATTATGTGTAATAATAAATAGTTAACTAGATAGGATTTCAGTTGTAAGTTAATGGACGTATACATATATTTATTGGTAACTCGCAACACGAATCTTATCTACATTGTTGTTAAGCTGTTAGAATGTTACTTATAAAGTGAAATTCGCAAACCATAACTAGATAACCTGTTTTAGTGTTGCACAGTACAGAAAAAACATGTAACGGGTGGCAGTTCTTGGCACTTTCATGCCTGCCTTTAGTCTTACGTTTCGAGAATATCAAATAAGTAGTAACACGCATCTTATATAGTTAACCAGTTATTATGTTACTTATTAAGTGATATTCGCAAACCCTAACAAGAAAATCTGTTAATATTGTACACAACATTAACTGGTTATCTTACGGCAGTAATGTGCCACCATACTCTCGTTATGTATGAACAGCCGATTTTCAAACGTTTTACACCGCTACTCATATCGTTCAAACAATATCAGGACAATTAAATCAATAGGACGGTACTATTTTCTCTGGATATTCCTAACACACTAACATTTGACCCCGCTCCTCGTGTGGTTTGAACAATTCCAGTAACCTTTTTAAATCGAGAGGTCAATGCCATTTTCATACAATATGTCTCAGTGTATTAAACTTACATAACACACCAACGTTTGACCCCTCTTCTCGTTTGTTTCGAACAGTACCAGGAACCTTTTTAAATCGAGAGGTCAATGCCATTTTATTATTATACGTCGTTGACCCAGTTCCGACTACAGTTCTTTTTTTACTTTGTAATTACTTGAACTAGCGCTTCGTCCAACTGAATTAAGGATACATCATGTCAGTCACTGCTATGCCACTGTTTCCCGGCTACCTTACAAACAACATTCCTGCAAGCCAAATGGATACCTTTCCCGTAGCAATCATGTTGCAACCGCATCCGACCTAGGTTGCTAGGTACATCCTATGTATTGCTTCTCTCCATTAACGGAGTTCAGTATACGCTCGCAAACAAAGTATGAAAGGGGTATGTTTGATTGCCGCGGCTGGTGACAATATGTCCGTCCATTTGACGTGCATATAAGAACTTTATAGATTGAACAACTGAACTATATTTTAATGGAACTTTGTACAAAGGATAATGAGGCAGATGTACAAGACGTAATTTTTATCATATCCATTCGGGTCTTCTTGGGAGTTCATTCCCCTTGAACTTTGACTTTTTCAAACGAGTCAGCATAAGCGAGTGGAATGGGAACCTAGCAACATGACACTAGGAGGGGAGGTAACTTAATACATGTGAATGGAAAGTCATTACTCCTTTACCCTTGAATTCCCACATGCAATCGCATTTAAATGCATCTGCAGCAGACGTGTCTTGAACATAGTGTTTTAAAAGCAGAAATTGTTTATAATTGCCATAATGGTTTTAACCAATCAACAGTTCTTTCATTTATTAGAGCGTTCGCCTCGGTTGCGGGAGGTCTCGGGATCAATCCACGACCTTGACCTACCAAATACTTTAAAACTGGTATTAATGGCTGCCCTCATTGGGGCTCAGTGTTGCGGGGTTAGCATTACGACTAGCTGACTTGTTTCAGGATGAACGGACCAGTAGTACTGAACTTACCCAGGAAACGCCGTGATATAACTGAAGAATCTCAATCAATCAAGTTTTATTTCTGTAGGATTTCATAATTTAGCTTGATGATCTCTAAGACGTCTGCTGTAATTTTATTTGTGTAGCACAACGCTAAGTAAACTAATATAAACGTCATGCACCTCTTCGCACGATATTGTTCATGCTAAATCCTTGAACACACAAGAGGACCTACACGAGTTAACGCTTTCCTACACTCACCAACTATGCAGCAGACGGTTTCGAAAACATTAAGGCAAACATATGAAGACATTCTATCAATTTAAGAATAATTATTGTGTTTAGTTTAAACAGTGTAGCAAAATGAGAAATCGTTCATTGTGAAAAGTTTCTTCTTTTGTCAGTTTTTTTTTCAAACGTCTAACAGATCTAGATATCTATTATCGAACGCGATTTTATATTTGACTGGTCGCTTCCGATCCATACAAATAGAATAACATATCAAGATAATCTGTGTAATAGGTCATGTTTGGGTCGCCTACCTTGGCCACCGTCCGTCCGTACGTCTGGCCGTCCTGGTGACCGAGTACTTGTGAGGTGTGGTATCCTAAAGCCCACCCACCACTTAGATAAATAGTTTTTGTTTTATTTTTTATAACGGGTATCTCATTTGCATATTAATGTTATCCATTCCGTAACAGGGGGTTAATTACGGAATGAAAAGCATACTTGTGGGGTGTAACAAAAGAAATAACCCCACAAATACACTATATGGGTACGTCCGTCATACTGACTAATTGACCAGCACATGTGCTCCTCCGAACACTTCTTGTTACTGACCTGAGACTGGATATGAACAACAACACTGGTCAAAGAATATCAAAACAGGGTGATGGGCAGATAATACCTTGAAAAATATATATTTAGATGTCCCATGCATGGGGGATTCTTTTCGACGTTTGACAAAAGTTACTGTGGCAAGCGTAATTCGTCTTCTACCAGGGCTAACAGACTATGTGGAAAAGCAGTCAGTCTATTATGTGGAGTTCTGATTTGAAAAAAGCATGACCACACATGGGTAACTGAACTGGCCGACCTCATATGACTTCTTAATTGTTGAACACGGCATTAAACACAATCAATCAATCAAAACATCGACTGATAAAATGTAAGCAGAGTTTATTAACAGAGTAATTAGTATACATAAATTTGTGTTGTGAACTCGAGGGTACGGGATATAATCTCATTGGATCCTGCTAAAAGCTTATTTTATATACCCTTTCGTAATGTGTGTTATGTTTGTATATCATTTTATCTCTCCTGTTTTGGATGGCCTCGGTGGTGTACTTGTGGAGCGTACGCCTCGGATGCGGGAGGTCGTGGGTTCGATTCCTTACTAGGTCATACCAAATACCTTAAAACTGGTAGTAATGGTTGCCCTCATTGACGTTCAGGGCTGCGGAATATTCATTACGACTGTCTGGCTGGTGACTGAATAAATCGACAAAACGTACTGGTTACGTACCCAGTAAAACGCAGTGATATAACTGAACAAAAATTTAAAGCGATATAAAACATCAATAAATCAATCAATTTGTTTTAGCATTCTGCGCTATAATCCTGATCTATATTCATACCGTTGGTGTTTCACTGTCAATTAATTATATCGATTCAAAACAAACTAGGACGCTTCATAAAGAATCGTACATATCCAAAAGTGGGTTTCAATAACAATATGAATTGCAAGAGTGTGGGATGATCAGGTGATACACTGGTTATTTGTGTCTGTTTTGATACCAACTAGGATGTTACAGGGGGATATCGATTTGCGACTTGTCCGTACGTACGCCCATTGCTCCTACCACCTAACCTTTTCAAGGCAATATAAATAGTGTGGCTTTAATAAATGTTATCAAATGTGGTATGAAAATTGATCTTCAGAAGACATTGTGTTGCGGATCAAAAGTGTGTCGCTCTGACCTAGACTATGACCTCTGAATCCGTTTAAAGAAAAAGATCATTTATAATTGTACCTGGATTTATCACATTTTGTAATAAGATTCATCTTAGGAACACGGCGTGTCTCATCCCTGTGACATTGACCTTTGACCCAATGTTAAAAAAAGGTTATCTTGACCATACTCCTCACTTCTAAATCTCGAGTTTTCGAATGTGCTGCAAACAGGTATCTTGGAAAGGTGCTTTTTATATACCAACATAAGATAACTGTGACCTTAACATTTGACCAGGGTAAAATACATGTATAATCGTGTAGTGACTACATATCCTGCCCTGTAACACATATATATATATATGCATACATCCTAGGAAACGTACCAGAATATGAAACCCATCATATCTATATGAGCCTATTCTACTTCAGTGAAGCTTTAGGTCTGGTTTTAATTGTTCCAATATATACTGAACAACTATCGTATACCTTTTATGACTTTATTTATTCCATTAAATTACAATCTTAGTGTCAACAATTTAGAATCAATTAATTTGTTTAAATTTGTGTAAATGTGAATGTTCACTTTCTGTTTCACAACACAATTAATGTTGAAAATCTGTTCATTCTTTAATTTATTCAATAAGACAACGATGTGAATTCTGTAAGAATATAATTAGATTTTCTTGAATATGGTTATGCTTCACAAAGGTTTGATATTTGGCTTGTTCCGATATAAGACTTATATGTAATTTAGGATAACTGATATTAATCTATGATTTACGATAACTGATATTAATCTACAATTTACGATAAAGGATATTAATCTATAATTGTGCGCCGCAAGATTTTAACCAACGTTATGTTTTTTACGATAACTTATATCAATCTACAATTGTGCGCCTCAAAATTTTAACCAACGTTATGTAATTTACGATAACTGATATCAATCTACAATTGTGCGCCACAAGACTTTAACCAACGTTATGTCTTTTACGATAACTAATATTAATATACTATTTTACTCCGTAAGACTTTAACCAACGTTATGTAATTTACGATAACTGATATCAATCTACAATTGCTCGCCACAAGACTTTAACCAACGTTATGTTTTTACAATAACTGATAGTAATCTACAATTTTACGCCGCAAGACTTTAACCAACGTTATGTTATTTACGATAACTGGTATAAATCTATTATTGTACGTCACAAGACTTTAACCAACGTTATGTAATTTACGATAACTGATATTAATCTACAATTTTACGCCGCAAGATTTTAACCAACAATATGTAATTTACGAAAAATGATATCAAGCTATAATTTTACGCCCAAAGATTTTACCAACGTTATGGCATTTACAATAACTGATATTGATCTACAATTGTACGCCGCAAGATTTTAACCAACGTTATATAATTTGCGATAACTGATATTAATCCACAAGTGTGCTTGTCCAGACTTTAACCAACGTTATGTAATTTACGATAACTGATATTAATCTACAATTGTACGCCGCAAGACTTTAACCGACGTTATGTTTTTTACGATAACTTATATCAATCTACAATTGTGCGCCTCAAGATTTTAACCAACGTTATGTAATTTACGATAACTGATATCAATCAACAATTGTGCGCCACAAGACTTTAACCAACGCTATGTTTTTACAATAACTGTTATTAATCTACAATTTTACGCCGCAAGACTTTAACCAACGTTATGTTATTTACGTTAACTGATATAAATCTATTATTGTACGTCACAAGACTTTAACCAAGGTTATGTAATTTACGATAACTGATATTAATCTACAATTTTACGCCGCAAGATTTTAACCAACGATATGTAATTTACAAAAATATGATATCAAGCTATAATTTTACGCCGAAAGATTTTACCAACGTTATGGCATTTACAATAACTAATATTGATCTAAATTGTACGCCGCAAGATTTTAACCAACCTTATATAATTTGCGATAACTGATATTAATCCACAAGTGTGCTTGGCCAGACTTTAACCAACGTTATGTAATTTACGATAACTGTTATTAATCTACAATTGTACGCCGCAAGACTTTAACCAACGTTATGTAATTTATGATTACTGATATAAATCTACAATTTTACGCCGCAAGATTTGGCATTTGCGTTAACTGATATTAACCTATATTTGAACGCCGCAATATTTTAACCAACGTTATGGCATTTGCGATCTGCGATAATTGAGCTGACTCTGCATTGTTCGCTTATTAGTCAGGGAAGGTTTCAATATTTTTCTTACAAACATTGTCCATCTGAATTTAATTGTATTGATGCGTAAGCAGATCTGTGTCAACAGTTGTCATAACTATGTTAAGTTGTTCTTCCTGTGGCATATCCAAATTGGACTGTTTATGATTGTAGGATTTTTAACGTATATTTATAACCCTTGTTAATATATATATTCCAGAAAAGGTTGTAACAAACGCACACCAGCAGCATGGCAGCTGAAACCCAATCCTTTAATAAAGGGTCTGACGAAATACCCAACCATGAGTGTGACGTATGTTTGTCAAACGGTATAACATCGGAGGCCATATCCTACTGTACCATATGCTGTGATTACATGTGTAAGTCATGTGATATGGCACACAATTGGTTTAAAGCGACGAAGTACCACGTAGTTTGGACAGGTATTGATATGCCATCCACCAGGACAAAACCAGAGTTACCGCTTGAATTCTGTAATACACACAAAACATCGTTACTAGTATACTGTAAAACTCACGAGCAAGACTTCTGTCCGGCCTGTAAAAAAACTAGACATACATCTTGCGATATAAGCGATATCAGTGCTCGAGTAGATGTTGTACAGGAGCTCAAGAAAGTCGCAAAATGTTTGAGTACTAGGCTAGACAATTGGCTGTAGCTCATGGACACCGAGCCATGACTGCCGCAAGCGCAGATCAAACCCATTACGTCCGGTTCCAAATATCCGACGCTAACCATGCGGTCATGGCAGATTCCCTTAACTGTAATAATATTAAATGTTTAACTACAACTTCTATGAATGCATTATTCCCCTGCCAAACGTAGTGTTATTTCAAGAGTGTAAATAAAACTCATATTTACCCTTTATTAATACATACGCTTTAAACGTTTTTGCAGCCGCCGACATTTTCATAATGACCTAGTTCTCCTCTTGCCACAAATATTTCAGCTATTTGCAATAATTCCCAAAAAGTTCCCTTACACATATTTCACATATTTATGCCTATTGCATGAGGGAAAGGGTTAATATTGTCGTGATTTCATTAGTATGCATTCAGTTTTTTGAAAGAATGGCAATAACCAGACAAATACCAATGTCGAATAACACACGTGTTGTGTAAAACAAGCCGTTTATTCATATAAAAAAAATCTCTGAAGGTCGTTCGGTTGACGTAGCTCATATGCGATCGAGGCGCAATAGATACTTTCGAAGTCAGTCGTTTCACGTAGCGCATATACGATCGAGACGAAATATATACTTTCGAAGTCAGTCGATGGACTTAGCTCATATGCGATCGAGGCGCAATAGATACTTTCGAAGTCAGTCGTTTGACGTAGCTCATATGCGGTTTAGGCACAACAGATACATTCGAAGTCAGTTGATTGACGTAGCTCATAAACGACCGAGGTGCAATAGATATTTTCGAAGTCAGTCGTTTGACGTAGCTCATATGCGATCGAGGCGCAAAAATAGTTTCGAAGTCAGTCGAATGACGTAGCTCATATGCGATCGAGGCGCAATAGATACTTTCGAAGTCAGTCGATTGATGGTAGGTCAAATTAGATGGAAGCGCAATAGATACTTTCGAAGTCAGTCGCTTCACGTACCTCATATACGATCGAGGCGCAGTAGATATTTTCGAAGTCAGTCGATGGACGTAGCTCATATGCGATCGAGGCGCAATAGAAACATTCGAAGTCAGTCGTTTGACGTAGCTCAAATACGATCGAGGTGCAGTAGATATTTTCGAAGTCAGTCGATGGACGTAGCTCATATACGATCGAAGCGCAATAGATACTTTCGAAGTCAGTCGATAGACGTAGCTCATATGCGATCGAAGCGCAATAGATATTTTCGAAGTCAGTCTTTTGACGTAGCTAATATACGATCGAGGCGCAGTAGATATTTTCGAAGTCAGTCGTTTGGCGTAGCTAATATACAATCGAGATGCAATATATATGTTCGAAGTCATTCGATGGACGTAGCTAATATACGATCGAGGCGCAATAGATACTTTCGAAGTCAGTCGTTTGGCGTAGTTAATATACGATCGAGATGCAATAGATATATGCGAAGTCAGTCGTTTGGCGTAGCTAATATACGATCGAGGCGCAATAGATACTTTCGAAGTCAGTCGTTTGGCGTAGCTAATATACGATCGAGATGCAATAGATATGTTCGAAGTCAGTCGTTTGGCGTAGCTAATATACGATCGAGATGCAATAGATATGTTCGTAGTCAGTCGTTTGGCGTAGCTAATATACGATCGAGATGCAATAGATATGTTCGAAGTCAGTCGTTTGGCGTAGCTAATATACGATCGAGGCGCAGTAGATATGTTCGAAGTCAGTCGTTTGGCGTAGCTAATATACGATCGAGATGCAATAGATATGTTCGAAGTCAGTCGTTTGGCGTAGCTAATATACGATCGAGATGCAATAGATATGTTCGAAGTCAGTCGTTTGGCGTAGCTAATATACGATCGAGATGCAATAGATATGTTCGAAGTCAGTCGTTTGGCGTAGCTAATATACGATCGAGATGCAATAGATATGTTCGAAGTCAGTCGTTTGGCGTAGCTAATATACGATCGAGATGCAATAGATATGTTCGAAGTCAGTCGTTTGGCGTAGCTAATATACGATCGAGGCGCAATAGATATGTTCGAAGTCAGTCGTTTGGCGTAGCTAATATACGATCGAGATGCAATAGATATGTTCGAAGTCAGTCGTTTGGCGTAGCTAATATACGATCGAGATGCAATAGATATGTTCGAAGTCAGTCGTTTGGCGTAGCTAATATACAATCGAGATGCAATAGATATGTTCGAAATCAGTCGATTTACGTACCTCGTATGCGATAAATATTCGAAGTCAGCCGATTAATGCATGCGATGTGCCGTGACAGTCTTGTTGTATTAAATGTTCTGTGCTAGAAAGTATATGTCCATCTCGATGGCTCGGCAGGAAGCAGTTGTAACTACTTTTTAAATAACTAACTGAAACGTCCGTTTCACGCTAAGCCGTCGATTAACTATTATCATACATAACTTTGTTTTGCAAGAACAATACTATATACAGTACATGTACTTGTCTTAGTTGTACATTCTCGCTCGAATAAAATGAGGTCAGAGAGGACGCACCCATACCGTCAAAGAATCACCAGTGCTTGATTAAGGCGGGGAATGCAAGTAAACCTATATTTGCTTAAGTAATAAGACTTCGCTTGTATACAACAGTGCCAGAAGTGTCCGACATTGATGCTTTCAAAGTATTGTCAGTGCATGATTTTGATATGTAGCTATATATATTCGCTAACAGAATTTTAAAACACACTTGTACGCTTATTTTGTGATCTTTAAGTATTTGGTTTTAGCTATTCGTGTATAAAAAACCTGTATGGTTTATTTGTTTCTAATATATCTTGTTACATTTATTGTATAAAAGTGTGTATTTGCAATTGGTTGTTTTACTTGTATTTGTCTATCTATAACAAAATTATTTTCTTTTGTCATAGAACAGAGCGATCATTTAGAATGTACCTTTACCTGTTTTGCAAATGTTAACCCATTTGACGTGTTTGCAGAATACGACTCGTGATAGCATTTAGAAGAAAGGAGAAATGGCTCCAAACGATAACTTTCTCCATTTTTCGCAATGTTTTTTTAATTTTATTGAAACATTCTAATCTAACTTATACAGATTTTCCATTTGTCTACGTATATGTTTTAAATGCCATCTGCTTCATATTTCTCGTATTTGAAAAGGGATCATTATGTGATTAGCAGTGTTTAGAATCCTAGAAAATTTGTAATATTTTCAATCGCAGTCCAATAAAGTTTTGCCCATAAGGGAATACTTAAAATTAACCATCTCGGTGATGGGGTGATTAGGCCGTCCTTCTTGTGAGACCTTGGTTCGTAAACGGTAGCGGGGACTTTCCTCATTGGCGTTCTGCTGGAACAGCATTTCGACAGATGTGCTGCTTTCGGTATAAACTTAAAGTAGTGCCAATATTTCTACGCTATGATCTTATTAATTTTGTTGAAATCGGACAAAAAAACCAACCATAACAATCCAAAGGCAAATCACGCAACACATAGAGTTAGAATGAATCAATGTCCATTGCATTAAAATACAATTACTCTAGTACATAAACACTAGTGCCTTGACGCTGGTGATCGACACACTTACCGATGAGCTGCTTATTAAACAGGGGACTCTATGCCTTTTAATTAAGAGCCTATGAACTCAAGTTATTCATTTGGAAATTTCAAAAATTGATCCTGTTCCACGTGGCTCGAGACCGATCCCATTTTTTTTTTTTTTTTTCCAAACTTTATTAAGATTTATATTATAAGATATTTATAAGATATTTGTCTCTGATACGGTAACTAACATTGTAACATACTTAAACAATCAAGGTCACGTGATATACCAGTACTCCGATAGAAACTTGAAGGCACCCATTGGAATATATGTGGATGGACAAAATAACTGTTAGTGTGTGGAATGAATTCTGACAATGTACATTTAGTCCGACATGATGGTGGTAAAGAGAAGGTTGTGTTGTCAATGAAGGACGGGATACAATGTCCATGGTGTATATCGTACAGACATAGTGACGGTCGTAAGGATTTGTACACGTTTTATAGCCGATAAATAAATATAAGTAGAGGGATTGACTGATTGATCGATTGGGGTTGTACGCCGTTTTAAAAAAAAAATCAGTCATATCACGGCGGCCAGTTCACCTACTCGTGCATATTTAGATGGAAGAAAGTAGAATTGTCTCACTATTTAGAATCTTCCTTTACCACAATGTTTTATATGTACTTTTATGTCTCAACGTAATCGAGAACGTCATTATAAAGGAAAAGAACAGTACAAACAATCTTGTGGATTACTGTTTATGTATAGAAATGTACATGCATTATGGCTATTCAACCAGACAAATTAAAATAGTGAACTTTTATTATATCTTTATTACCTCCGATCATCGAAGATAGTACAAGTACATAGAACAATACAAAGTTGACAGAGAAACAAAATGGCACATATTGAACATAAAACATATTTACACAAACATCATTCATTATGTAAAATTGATTTAGATAGCACATAGAGATCAATACATGTACAAAAAAATGTGCACATGTGCAGACACGTTCACGAACAGACACGAATAAATACAATAATACAGTTACGTACATTCACGTTCCAGGACCAAAAGTCAGTTATTCGGTGAGGTTATTTGTGAAAACTCTGGGTATTCTACCCGTATGAGTAGAAAACTCAAAGTTTTCATTGTTCGTAAGACATATTCCTAGATACCCATGAAGAACACCTCGTCGAAACGAAATATGAAGTGGTCGGAATGGTAATAGTAAATGTACAAATAAGTAAACATAACCGAAACATTGACAGACGGATGAATGGAGGAAAAGTAACTGTTTATCTCTAGATCGAGAAAGTGAAAAAAATATCTTAGAAAACTAGCGGATAATTGTCAACTGTAATCCTTTCAATGCCGAATTTTTAAAATAAACTTCTCTAGCTTTGCATGTGGAAAAGTCCATAGCAATTTACAGGAATATTAAAATAAAACGTTGTGTTGAGGAGTCAGTCGTGTACAGCCTGATCAGACGGGGCGGTCACGCCGGTTTGACGGGCTCTTTACCAGTGAAACAGACTTAACTAAATCGGTAACTGCTGTCAAAGGTTTAAATGTTTTATTTAGATACTTGTTTAAGTAATGTTTCCGAGATTTTCTTTCTTTCAATTTAGCCTGTTGTTTTAATTATATATATAAATGTAGATTTGGTGAACTGTTTTGTTTTATTTTCCCATTTATGAAATGGCCTCCTTTCTTTCTTTTCATGACAGAACAAGTAAACAGTTAGGTGAATGCGTGTTTTCTTGTTTGTTCGGAAAGGTTACAAAATAACCGCGGCTATGTCTTGAGATCCTGAAAAGACATGGATACTGACCCAAACACGAAGCGAAGCAACTCTCAAATCTAGTTGAGTTTAATAAATATACTCCAGATCTTTATTCATTACTCACTGCTTGTTGAATTAATACAATCAGTTATCATGTCCGGTCGTGGTTCGTTAAAGAAGGAATGCTCGGTTTAAATCATTATGATCGATTACCAAACCCCAGCGACACATGCATGGTGTTTTACACGTATTTAGTAGTTATGGTGCTCGACTAAATGTTTAAAATGAGCTTAAAAAAGTCTCTGAACGTCTAAGGGACTTAGCAACCAGATATGAGGACCTTAAAAAGAACAAAAACATTGACAAACACATTGACCAATCAACAGTGAAGACTCAGGTAAAGAAACGTTTCAGCGCCATGCATCAACTACGCACGTATATCAACGCCAAGTTGCATCAAATAGAAAAGAAAATGTCTTCCAAACTCCGAGACATTGAAAAAATGATGTATGAAACGATACACGTACACGTCCCTTTATCCGATGACATTTTACGTCAAATAGAAGATCTGGAAAAAACTGTGTCTAAATGTCAGAAAACGCGGGAAAATGTGTTCATGTATGTCGGAATTAAAAAAGCGTCTTCACGAGCTAGTGAATGTTGACATAGTATTGACAATCTCCAGAAAGACATTTACCCAATATACATTCGTTTTCAACCCAATGATGTTCTAACTGACATGCCCCAACCATTACAATCACTAGGCACTGTTGCTACCAACCGACCAATTTTTACCGTTCATAAGCGGACCTCTATACTGAACATGTCTGTTATGGAAAAACAAGAAAAAGATGTGTGAACTCGAATATAGTCCGTGGGTGTACAATTATGTCTGCTAGACATCTTGAACAGCCAGAGTGATGGTTGTCTAGTGGATGGTTTAGGTAAAAAGTTGATCATATTCAGGACTAAATAAACTCGTGCGTGCCAGAAAACTATTGCCTCAAAGATTTGTACATGTTGTACAGCCGCCGATACATATCTGAAAGTGGAAGGGAGAAAGTAAAAAGGTCTCACTATTTAGATTCTTCCTTTACCACAATGTTTTATATGTACTTTTATGTCAACGTCATCATGCAGTCGTTCTTAAGAGGTTGTTAGGAAGGTTAATACAATAATGTAGTTGTCCTAAATAAGATGTTATAGAGGTAAATAAAATAATGCAGTCGTTCTTAAGAGGTTGTTAGAAAGGTTAATACAATAATGTAGTCGTCCTAAATAAAGTGTTATAGAGGTTAATAAAATTATCCAGTCGTTCTAAAGAAGGTGTTATAGAGGTTAATAAAATAATGCAGTCGTTCTAAAGAAGGTGTTATAGAGGTTAATAAAATAATGCAGTCGTTCTTAAGAGGGTGTTATACAGGTTAATATAATAATCCAGTCTTTCGTTAGAGGGTGTTATAGAGGTTAATACAATAATGCAGTCGTTCTTAATATGTTCTTAAGAGAATGTCATAGATGTTATTACCTCCTGATGGATACCCTTTAATTTCAATATTCTTGATTGAACACATACTATTACCCTTAACTTTCTGTCTTCTTTAACAATATATACACACACACACACACACACACACACACACACACACACACACACACACACACACACACACACACACACTATGCAATAAAAGGGACCTGCCTTAATGCTAGAGTTTTGGAACGTTCCATCTCCGTGCCAGCGCATAGGGTATACCTTTTTCAATAAGAATAATTATTAAAGGCAATTCAAAATGAATGCACACACCATATGAAATGAGAGATATCATCCTTACTACTGAGTTTTGGGACATTCCATCTCCCTTCCATCACAAAGAGAATACATATTTCAATGTGAAGATACAGTAAATGCTCTTTAACAATTAACACACACACATATGAAGCGAAATATACCTGCCTAACTGTGATAGGATTGGAACATTTCATTTCCAAAACATCTCAAAAACTATTTCAATGAGAAGATATATAACAGACCCCTCGTATATAAATACACACACAATGATCTGAACCTAACATTTGCAAAAAGACATATTTATGGTTTATAGGTCTTTGTTTCATAACATTTGTCATTTATAGAAAACAATAACACCCATTAAGGAAACAATGACATGTATTAACAAATATACGGAGAATACGTCTATAACATAAACATTTACATATTTTCATAAAGGTCATGCTCCGGTCAAAATCCTCGATCAAAGCCTTCCGTACATGTATTTATGTTAAGTTAAGCGCTTGTAACCTCCTTTCCATTCAGCGTTCAACCGAATCATTATCCCCCATCATTGGCTCCGTACAGAGCCTACCATACGTGTACTTAGTTTAGCCCTTTAGCCGCTTTTCTTGGAAGAATATGTTAAAAAGAACTGGTAGGTGTTCAAATCGGCGCTATACACCAATAAATCAGGTGACTGTTGTCAAATTATACGCTCGATCACTTGCCCTTTTTTCCAACTGTTACTGGCATGTCAGCTCACCACTCGGCAGCTTGTAGAAATAATTTAGCAAGAGGATATTTTTATCTCTACAATGTACAATTCAAAGCTAAATAAACTAACAGCATTGGTAACATAAAACAGAAAACAACAGATGAGTAAATATCACAAGGTTGAGATATTGTATAGTTAACGTCATCCTGATTTTAGTTACTTGCTTTTTATCGCAATCTACATATACGCATAGATAAAGTGGTAGCTGGATCGGTGATATATTAATACGTGAATAATGTAAGCTTCTTACTAGTTTTTTCTATTATTACTAAACACAAACCTACGTTGTAGATACTCAAAAGAATAATCAACTAAAGAACAATTAAGGCTTTTAATAAAATTGGGAGTCCAATGATAAACGCTGTTCCTTTAATTACTCAACATAAGCATTTGTTAGGGATACCCAATATCATAATCTCATCTAGATGCATATTTGAACACCCACATGAGTCACATGACAATTGTTGCAGCTTGGGTCATGTGACCACAGTTCAGAAAATCATGCAAACTAGATGAGTTGATTGAAGGAAGGAAAATAGAATTTGGTTGAACGCATATTATTGTAGAGGGTTCGTATTTGTTGATTTGGGAATTACTTATTTCTTTATGGTTTTGACAATACTTGAAGTTTGATCTGTGTGTCAGAGGACATAGTAGTGGTCTGTCCCATAGACAGACAATAATTCTGTAGCTATGTGTTTGTATAAGGGGATACTTATACTGCCTTGCTATAGAGCTAGCTTTTTTAGCGACACGGTAGAGTGTTCGTCTCCGGGACAGGCGGTCCCGAGTTCGAGCCCTGTTCGGGTCGGACTCTTTGAGCCGGGTTAAAGTAATACAAATGTGGTATGTAGTATAGTGGTCTGTCCCATAGACAGACAC